>BLSH010340189.1:222229-235110 GCA_018402905.1 Glandirana rugosa
AATAAGTCCTAATGTTTAGTTGACCCCATTTAGCGTCTAAGATGGTTAGCTGTCGTTCCGTGCCCGTCAACGACTGGGGTGGGATGGAAATGTTACCCGTAGGTTCTAGTCTATGGATCCATATCTGTATAGGGGATTGTGAAGTCTAATGACGTGGGAATTAAATCATGGTAATTATCTGTTATACTTTTGATTTGACTTTCGTACCCGTTTGGAAGGGGACAGGGAATATCCTCTTGCTGTCGATTGGTAGAATCTGCGATTTACCCCAGTTGATTTGTAATCCTGAATAAACGGCAAATTCCGACAAAATCTTTAGTGCCTCCTTAAGGGATGGCCCCGGGTCGTTTAGGAATAATATAAGATCGTCCGCGTAGAGCGCAATTTTTTCAACCAAGGCCCCCACCCGGATGCCTTCCACAGATGTCTGCAGTCTCTGACCATCTCCTGTATCATGTCTGCTAGAGGTGCACCAAATGGAAATTTTGCTAATACTATTAGCAATGTGTTTAAGTTTAATTAAGAGAGGACAGACAATATACAAGAGATGGTCAGAGACTGCAGACTGCATTTTTCTTTAGCTTTTCTTGCACTAAAGGTTCCAACAATAAATTCATATTCATTCAAATTGATGATATTAATTAAAAAGTCAAATATAATACAATTATATATAAAAATATAAATATTTTTTAAAAACTGTCATTTTCGGTTATCGGCTGTGTATCCTGAATTTTCAGTTTCGGCACCAAAATTTCCATCCGGTGCATCTCTAGTGTCAGCGAAAGATATATGACCATCAGCCCATAAGTAGTTTTACTGTGGTCGTGCAACAGCTGCAGGCCATCGCCTGGCACATGTGCAATGGCACGCCCATTGGGTCCTGCAGTTCACAGCTTCCAGGACCGATGTGTCCGCTAGACACAGTGAATTGCGGATCACAGTAACAGGATGCTTTAACTGGCCAGGAAGTCACGTGATAACTGTGTTATCACATGATTTCAGTAACAACTTTATTGTGATGCTGTGATTGGTACCTGGGCCAGCAACCTGTTGAAGCCAAACACAGATCACTTGATCACAGCTGTCATGAAGTGTAAAAGAAAAAAAATCCTCCCTCCCCGGAGTAGTACAGTGTCACTATGGTGATACTGAACTACTCTGAAGAAAGTATGTAGAAAAATAAATATAAAAAAAGAAAAACAATGTTAAAAAAATAGAAAAAAAGTTAAAAGTTTAAAAAAAATCACCAGTCAGTATCCCTGATCACCAGCACACCAGTCATTTGATGGCCATAGTTTGTAAATGCTATAACTTTCACACAAACCAATTAACATACATACACTTATTAGGACTTTTTACCAAAGACATGTAACAGAATAAATTTTGGCCTAAATTTATGAAGAAATTTGATTTTATTGGATATGTCTTATAACAGAAAGTAAAAAAAAAGGATTTTATTAAAACTTACCGTAAAATCCTTTTCTCCGAGTTCACTGACAGACGCAGCTCTCCATTACGTGTGGGGTTTATGCTGGTCTTACTAGGAGTTAACTAGGCAGGGAAAAGAAACAGCTGGCTCCTCCCATGGTGGCCGTCCTCTCTTCCCACATAAACCTCCTCATAGCATAGCTCTTCAGTTCGTACACAAGCCGTACAAGAACAGAGCACAGAGGGGTGGGTGCTACGTCTGTCAGTGAACTCGGAGAAAAGGATTTTATAGTAAGTTTTAATAAAATCCCTTTTTCTCCTACGTTCACTGACAGACGCAGCTCTCCATTACGTGTGGGGATGTCCCCAAGCTGTGTCAAAAAGAGGGGTGGGTAAACGCTAACAGTACCCAACTGAACCTCTAAGGAGGCTTCAGACGCGCCTACACTGCCGCCTGCAAAATTTTGCGGCCAAAAGCAGCATCCGAAAATGCTAGCACATCAACTTATAAAACTTAGTGAAAGTGTGAACCGAGGCCCAAGTGGCCGCCTTGCACACCTGCGACACCGAGACCTGGTGCCTGAGAACCCAGGAAGTGCTAACAGCCCGGGTAGAATGAGCCGTGACCGGAAAAGGGAAAACCTTGCCCCGAACAGAATATGCATGGGTCACGGACTGTCTGATCCAACGAGAAATGGTAGCCAACGAGGTGGCCAACCCTGTGCGCGGACCCTCTGACAGCCAAACAAGGCATCAGCTTTTTGAAAAGAAGCTGTAGCAGCCAAGTACACTCGTAAGGCCCTCACTACGTCCAAAGTATGCAACTCAATCTCTTTTGAGTGTGACGGACGAGGGCACAATGAAGGAAGAACAATATCTTCATTAATGAGAAAGGAAGAAACCACCTTCGGAAGGAATGAAGGAGAGGGTCGCAAGACCGCCTTGTCCCTATGTAGGACCAGGTAGGGAGACTTGCACGATAGTGCTGCTATTCAGACACCGTCTGGCGGAAGTGATGGCAACTAAAAAGGCCACCTTCTGCGACAGCAATTGTAAGGAAATTTCCCTGATATTCACATATGGCGGTTTCTGAAGTACAGAAAGCACCAAATTTAGATCCCACGGAGCCATCGGAGCCTTCACCCGAGGAGCCACATGTCGCACACCTTGTACAAAGGTACGAATCAATGAGTGCGAAGCCAAGGTCTCTGAAAAAGAATCGCCAGAGCCGATATCTGGCCCTTGAGTGTGCTCAAAGCCAGTTTTTTGTTCAGGCCTTGCTGCAAAAAAGTCAGGACCCTGGACACGACATCAGAGCGAGGGTATGACCCTCCGCCTCGCACCAAGCTATATAAGCCTTCCAGGTGCGGTGATAAATCTTGCGAGAA
Source organism: Glandirana rugosa (assembly GCA_018402905.1). Lineage (NCBI taxonomy): Eukaryota > Metazoa > Chordata > Amphibia > Anura > Ranidae > Glandirana > Glandirana rugosa. The sequence goes on from BLSH010340189.1 coordinate 225,046, forward strand.
GTACACTTGCAAGCCTTCCACAACGTAGGGATCACTGAGTCAGCGACTCCCCTGTCTCTTAGCACCTGGGACTCAATAGCCAGGCCTTCAAAGCCAGCGTGGGTAAAGCAGGGTGCAAGATGGGCCCCTGAGACAGAAGGTCGTCTCGCAGCGGGAGCCACCAAGGGACATCTGCCACCATGTGCACCACGTCCACGTACCAAGTGCGCCGAGGCCAATCTGGAGCCACCAGGATTATTGGTATCCCCTCCGCCACTATCCTGCGTATCAATCGCGGAAGCAGTTTTATCGGAGGGAAAGCGTACAGAAGGCGGTAATGGCCCCAGGGGGCCACCAGAGCGTCCGTGGCCACTGCCAACGCATCCTACGTTCTGGACACAAAGGTCTCCACCTTGTAATTGAATCGAGACGCCATGAGATCCATGTCTGGTGTCCCCCATCTGCGGCAAATCTGATTGAACACCTCCGGGTGGAGAGACCACTCTCCCTGGTCCAGCGTCTGGTGACTGGGAAAGTCCGCCTGCCAGTTCTCCACACCGGGAATGTAAATGGCAGAGATTGCCGTAACATGACGTTCAGCCCAACGTAGTATCAGAGCTGCCTCCGCCGCAGCTGCTGGACTTCTTGTGCCGCCCTGATGGTTCACATACGCCACTGCTGTGGCATTGTCCGATTGAATTCGAATCGGACGACCCTGCAATCTCACCCAGTGAAAAAAAGCACAATCTGAGTGCTTTCAGCTCCAGAACATTGACGGGGAGGTGAGCCTCCTGTGCCGACCAATGGCCCTGGCAGACAGCTGCCCCAGGATCCCTCCCCAGCCTGAAAGACTGGCATCCGTGGTGATGATCACCCACTGAAGGGGCAGGAACGACTTCCCCTGAGTCAGGGTCGAGTCCCGAAGCCACCAAGCCAGAGACGCCCTGGTCTGGGAGCTCAGACGGATACGAAGGTCCAAGGACCGAGGGGACCTGTCCCACCGAGCCAGAATTGCTCGCTGAAGGAGACGAGTGTGACTCTGGGCGAAATGCCTCGAACAATGAGACCATGAGCCCCAGCACCCGCATACAGAACCATAATGAAGACCGACGGTGTGACAGGAGAGTTGGCACTGCCGACTGCAGAGACAGCAACTTGGCTGGAGGGAGGAAAACCTTCGCCTGTTCTATATCCAGAATTAGACCCAGATACTCCAGGCGACGGGATGTAGAGACTTACGACTTCTGCAGGTTGAGTAACCAACCGAAGTCCTGCAGCGATGTCATTGTGAGTCTCACATTCTCCTCCAGATTCGAGACGGACTCCGCTCGCAGGAGCAGGTCGTCTAGGTAGGCTACCACCGCAATGCCTCTCTGTCGGAGCAACGCCAAAACCGGGGCTAGCAGTTTTGTGAAAACTCGAGGAGCTGAGGCCAGGCCGAAGGGGAGAGCCACAAATTGAAAATGGAGGTCTCCCACTGCAAAGCGCAGGAAGCGCTGATGCCGTGGACGAAAGGATACATGGAGGTACGCATCCCTGATGTCCAGGGACGCCAGAAATTCCCCCTGATGAAGGGCGGCCACGACCGAGCGGATAGATACCATCTGGAATATCCGCGCCCTGACATACCGGTACAGGGACTTCAGGTCCAGTACTGGCCGAAACCCCCCCCCCCCTTTTTCGGGAACCACAAATAAATTCGAGTAGAAACCTCTAAACCTCTCTTCTGGAGGCACTGGCACGATCCCCCCTGGACCGAAAGTGCTTGGACAGCCCCAAAATGAGCCTCCCGGCGGTCCTGTGGGAGCCCTAAGTTTGATGGGAAGAACCTGTGTGGGGGTAGAGTGTTGAACTCTATCCTGTACCCGGCGGACACCACTTCCCGGACTCAACGATCGGGAATGTGGGCCAGCCACCGGCCTGCGAATCCCGGGTTGGGGCACCCCATCAGGTTGAGGAGGACTTGTCCTCCGCTTTTTTGGTTTCGCGCTGCCACTGCCGATACCCGGCCCCTGCAGCGACCTTACCGTGTCTACGGCGAAACTCACGCCTCCAGGCTCTGGGAAGAAGGGCACTTACCTCCTGTGAAATCCTTAATGATCTCACCCAGCCATGGACCGAATAGACGTCCACCCTGAAAGGGAAGGTCTTCGAGACTTTTTTTTTTTTTTTTGGGAAGCAAAAACGCAACCAGAGTACCCGTCTGAGGATACAGCAACACTGCTACCCTGGATCACATAGGCAGTAAATTAATGGCCGAATCACCAAGGTACTTGTGACCTCGGAGCAAAATTCAGCCCTCTGCGGCGTATCCAGCAGGCGGCCGCAGTCCAGAATATTCTGGAGCTCCGCCATACGCTCAGACAGATATCGCGCCGCCATGGCGGACATCAGGGCTGGCCGCAGAGTAGAGCCTGCCACCAGGAAGAGCGAGTTTAATAGTGCCTCCGTCTTTTGTCAGCGGGGCCCTTGAAGGCAGGAACCCCTTCCAGAGGAATGGTTGTTGTCTTATTAAGGCGAGCTATCAGTGGGACACCAAGGCGACTCCCATTTTTTTTTTTTTAAAAAAAGCTTTTCAAGGGATAGCGAGCAGCGAACCGTTTGGACCTATGTCCCTTGGAGTGTGGGAGGAAACTGGAGCACCGGGAGGAAACCCATGCATGCACAGGGAGGACATGCAAACCTCAGGCAGGTCATGGTTAGGATCTGAGCCAGCAAGCATTATGCTGCCAGGCGCAAGTGCTACCCACTACACCACTGTGCTGCGCTAAAAAGAATGCTGCGGACGCTGCCATTTACAATAAACAAGGTGATCAGGAAATTGATCATGTGGGTAAGCCTTGGGTGCCCTAAGGGGCCTGGAGGACCACACACACATGCGCAGAAATCAGTGATTCGCCATCCTGGCTCAGTCGCATCGTAGTGCGATACCAATCATAATGGCAGAAACTAAACACTCTTTAACGCGCAGCTGCCGTCCCCTGATCCTCTTCTCCGTGCAAACTAGGCATTGAAACTGAAGAGCTATGCTATGAGGTGGTTTATGTGGGAAGAGAGGACGGTCACCATTAGAGGGGCCAGCTGTTTCTTTTCCCTGCCTAGTTAACGCCTAGTGAGACCAGCATAAACCCCACACGTAATGGAGAGCTGCGTCTGTCAGTGAACGATAGGAGAAATGTTTTTTTGTTTTTTAAAGCAAAAAATAAAAAATCCAGTGGTGATTAAACACCCCCAAAGGAAATCTCTATTTGTGTGAAAACAAATAATATAAATTTCATTTGCATACAGTGTTGTATGACTGAGCAATTGCCAGTTAACCCTTTCGCCGCCGGGTCCGTACAGCGACCTGACAGCGGAGGGTATTGCACACAATCCAGTGGCTGCAGCCACCGGGATTGCGTGTGAAACTGACAGGCAGCCTACTGACGTCTCAGACGTCACCTATGGGTCAAGCTCTCCGTGTCCCCGGCTCAGCCGGGAAATAATGTTTTGCAGTGCGATCTGCATTGCAAAACATTTAGTGGAGCACAGGGGAAAAGACCCTGCATGTCTCAGTAAAGAGAACCTGTCACCTAAAAAACATCACATAGGGGACTTTTTGTCCCCTATGTGAAGAAAAAACAAAAGTAAAAAAAAAAAACATTTTTTTTTCCAAAAAAATAAAGTTACACCCAAGCACATAAAATCCCGCCCCCCCCAATACATAAAAAATTTGAGACCCCCCACCCCCAAATATACACACGCACAAACGTAAATGAAAGCGTTGGGGCCGCCTACGCGTGAAAACGTTGATTGCGATACACGTTACATATCACCGCACACGCCGGAGTGAGACCAATAATTCTAATATAAAACCTCCTCCGTAAAACACTAAACTGATACCTATAGGGGGCTTCTGAAGCGTCGCCTATAGAAAATATAGGGTACTGAAGTTTGACGCCATTTCACGGGGTGCAAAAAAATATAAGGTTTGGCATGTTGGGTATCTATTTATTGCGTTTGTTTGCCCTAAAATTCATGTTAGTGTGTTTTTTACTGAAATTATGTGTTTCTTAGACTTTCACGGTAATATCGTGTGACATAAAAAATTGGAACTACCATGATTTTATTCTCTAGGGTGTCTGCTTTCAGAAATTATATAATGTTTGGGGGTTTTGTGCAATCTTCATGCCTAAAATGATTTTTTAAACATGTGTGCAAAAAACACTCTGGCAGCAAAAGTAGCACAATGCTCAATAGCAAAAAATGCCCTGGTCAAGAGGTAAAACCTTCCAGAGGTCAAGTGGTTAAAAAGCAACCCAGGTGATGTGGTCTAGACATGTGCAATTCGTTTCGTAACGAATCCAAATTCAGCCGAATTTTGCATCTTTCGGACATTCTGATGCATCCGAATGTCCGCAGAAAAAAATAACGAATTTCAACGAATACGAAAGAAATTATAGTGAAAATAACAAATGAATTCGATATGATTCGTTCATTCGTTAAAGTTCTAATGAAACAAATGTTCAACTCAGAGTAAATCTTACAGTCCAATCAGCTGATAAAATTTGTGCTGGATGTTGGAATACTGGCAAAGTGCATTCCTGAGAACTGAGTGAGAAGAGTGTTGCATTGTATTTGAGCAGAGGAGAAGATTTAGGGCCGGTTCACACTTGAGCGGCGCGACTTGCCGGGCCCGTTTAGATCTAGGCGACTTGAGTCGCTGACAAGTCACCTCAATGCTGTGCAATGGAACCGTTCTAATAGGAGCGAATCGCTTCGCTCCGACTTAGAAAAATAGTTCCTGCACTATTGTTGGGGCGATCTCAGCGCGACTTGCATTGACTTCTATGATAGAAGTCTCCTGACAAGCCGCGTTGAGATCGCCTCGAGCGGGGCGACTTGCTTCGCCCTGGCAAGTCGCCTGGCAAGTCGCGCCGCTCAAGTGTGAACCGGCCCATATTGTCATTGTGTGTGTTAATGGATTCAATAAACAAATGAATTTCTAAACTATGAATCGTTATCATGAATATATATACATACATAAATATTGTATTGAATCGATATACATACAAAACGGATCGATTCGGTAACGAATATCCACACTCTATGGAAATAACGAATTATCCGAAAACAAATTAACGTAACATAACGAATATAACAGAATGAAATTATGTATTCTACAAATCGAAACAAAACAAAATTTTCCGTTTTGCACAAGTCTAATATGGTCCTGTGGTGGTCAGGCCCAAAAAGGAAAAGAAATGGGGTGCATGCTAATTCCCCCGGGGCAGCAGGAATTCTTAACCACTTGCCGGCAGTTATAGTGCGGCAAGGTGGCTCGGCTGCGCGAATCACCGTAGGTGTATGTCAGTCCGTGCTGGATATAGCGGGAGCCGCATATCGCAGGAGAGCGCCCGTGGGTCCAGTCCGCTGCCGACCTGCGATCGCGGTATACAGAGGCAGAACGGGGATCTGCCTATGTAAACAAGGCGGATCCCCGTTCTGACAGAGAACATCTCAGAGATCTGCTGTTCCCAGTGATCGGGAACAGCGATCTCTGTGGTGTTCCAGGCAGCCCATACCCATTACAGTTAGAACACACCCAGGGAACACAGTTAACCCCTTGATTGCCACCTAGTGTTAACCCCTTCCCTGCCAGTGTCATTTATACATTGATCAGTGCATTTTTATAGCACTGTAATAATGTTGCTGGTCCCCCAAAAGTGTCATTTGGGGTCAGATTTGTCCACCGCTAAAAATCACTAAAACCACTAAAAATCACAGATTGCTGCCATTACCAGTAAAACAATAAAAAAAAAAAGTCCCTAAATCTATCCTATAGTTTGTAGACGCGATAACTTTTGCGCAAACCAATCAATATAATAAGTCTATTGCGATTTTTTTTTTACCAAAAGTATGTAGAAGAATACATATTGGCCTAAACTGATGAATACATTTGTTTTTTTATATATTTTTTTGGATGTGTATTATAACAGAAAGTAAAAAACATTGTTCTTTTTTTCTAAATGGTCACTCTTTTTTTTGTTTATAGCGCAAAAAATAAAAACCACAGAGGGGATAAAATACCACCAAAAGAAAAGCTTTACTTGTGGGAAAAAAAGAATGTCAATTTTATTTGGGTACAACGTCGCACGATCGCGCAATTGTCAGTTAAAGCAACGCAGTGCCGTATCGCAAAAAATGGCCTGGTCAAGAAGTGGCTGAAGTGGTTAAACAAGAAAGCAAGGTATAAAAATAGGAGTACCTGTAATAAATAAATACATTGCATTCTGGGTTTACAGGGTAAATTTACAGTGTTTGTGTAAAGCCAGTCCCCTTATGGGACTTTACCAAATATGATAAATAGTAGCACGTTGTTTCAGTTTCCAAAGGAGGATAAAACTCCAAAGGAGGATCATAGTAAAAGTATTCTCTGTACCACCTTTAACCCCTTCACGCCTAAAGGTAAAACAAATCTTAATGCCAAAGTCCAATTTTGCAACTTTGATATGTAAAACCGTACACTACTACTTTGCGCATCCAGGTGGATTATACTTTGTTTTTTTCATCTCAAATCGGGTTTTAATTTGGTGGTAAATGGTAATGGATATCTCGATTTTTTTATTATCAAAGGAAAACTGGGCCACAATAGTAAAAAAAATTATTTTTTAAAAAAAAATGTAGCTGTATATTTTTCTTGCTTCTACCACAACCTACCACCAAAAAACCCAAAATAAATTCTCCTGCTCCTGATCCTGATGATCACAACAATACCACATGTGTGTATATTAGCTGATGTTTGTAACCGTAGTACAGCCCATAGTGCACGTTTTACTTTTATCCTACCTAAAACACACTGACACTAATTTAAAAAAAATCCTGCCCAAAAAATGCTGACCTTGACCTTTGACCATGACCTTGACCCAAACACTGACCCTGGCACTGACTTATATCAAACCTTGATCTAGGTAAAAAAAATGTATTATTACTTTTGTATTTATTAGTATTTGTACAATGTATCTCTCTCGTCCATTCACAGAGACATAAAACACGGGGCGGGCTATCACAGCGATCAGATGACCAGGAATCGGACCGGGTCCCAATCATTAGATATTAAATATCAGGCTCCATGGAAAAAAGCCCAGGCCGTTGGGGCCACATATCTGTGTTATGTTGGTGCCAAGGGGTTAAACACCTGGAAGAAGGTAAGGCTCCATGCACACTGTATCTGATGAACGACCGTTTATGGTCGTTTTGGTGTTTTTTTTAACAGCCCAAAAACGCCACTTTATGTTATCCTATGTGTCCATGCACACATGGACGTTAATTGTCATTTATCAGCAGTGGCGTTTTTGGGCTGTTATCTGAACGCACTCAATTGGCGTTCAAAAGTCGTTCTTTTGACCACAAAAAACACTGGACACCGATAAACGCGGCTAAACGCTCATAAACGCCGGTAAACGGCTGTTTATCGGCGTCCGGTGTTTTTGCAGTCAATGGAAGCTAATGAAAAAAAAAAATGCCCAAAAACGCAGACGTTGATAAACGCTGCTTACAAAACGCTGCAAAAGAATGTTTTGTAAGCAGCGTCTCCTGCCCGACGCCGAGAGAGCCCAGATAGCGCCCAGTGTGCATGGAGCCTAAAAGCGTGTGAAGACCCCTCGCTGTATTCTCTGACTTTCACACTCACCTGCCATCCCTTCTCTGTTCCTTTTGCAGTCACCACTTTTGTTCCTGTTTCCACTTTCTTTTCTCTTTTTAATCAGGTCCCAAAATAAGCAAACGTGAATAAAAGTTCTCCCTGAAATGAACCTTTAAAACTTTTACAAGTCCTGATATGTGAAACTTCAGTCCAAAGTTTAAATGTTCAGCAGCTTGAAAAATGAATAAAGTCAAGATAATACATTCACTGGGTTACCCTTTATAGACCATTCAGTAATGAGTGATGGAATAAGTACCATTTTCACTGCAATTTCCTGTCTCATTTCAGTTCTTAATAGCCTATTAGACATGGCGTAAACATCAAGGGAAAATAAGATCCACTGCTGTTTGGGGATAAAAGCCTTACAAGTGGAAGGAAAAAGAAAGCATAGAACACTTGTTTGAAGCTCGTATGCTAGTTACTCAACAACAGCATCAATGGAACTGCTTACAATGCAATGTATTAATGGAAGACATGCTAAACAACACAATATATTTCCAGAGAGACATATTGCTTGCATGGATTTCACTTCCGCACGCCCATTAGAGCTCCAGGTACTGACCATCCTGAATGTCAGCATTAGGGATGGCCCGAACGATGCATTCGGTTCGCACCAGAACTTTCGAACATCGGGGAAGTTTGGAAACCAAATAACAAACCCCACTGAAGTCTACGGGACCCGAATGTGAAAAATCAAAAGTGCCCATTTTGAAGGCTTATATGCAATTATTTGGGCGTGGTTATGGGGGTCCGGGTCATGCCCTGGGGGACATGCATAAATGAAAAAAAAGCTTGTAAAAAACATAATTTTTAAGTGAGCAGTGATTTATTGATGCTTAAAGTGAAAGCATCAAATTTAAAAATTCCTTTCAATATAGGGCCTGGTGGGGTTCCCTTAGTCTACCTGTAAAGTGGCACATCTGTACTGTCTATATAATCTGCTGCAGCAATAATTGCAGCAATAATTGCATTTATACAGCCCAAAAAAAATGAAATTTTCCCTGCAAGCTTTCTTTATTTTGTAAGCAACAGCTTGGGGAGCTAATCTGTATGATGAGGCCACAGTGTAGTGCACTGGGAACAAGATTAGAGATTTTTTGGATAAATTCTGGTGTCTCTTCCACAGACTTTGGATAGAATTAACGGGTGCAGAAAAATTGGGCTTTGGGTGTTGGTGGCGCCTTCAAACCGTAACCCTATTGAGGTACGTACTTTTGATGAAAGCAAGAATTGGCCTTGCTGTGAAAAATTGCAATGGTATGCACCTGTCAAAAAGGTGCAGAAAAATTGGTCTTTGGGTTTTGGTGGCGCCTTCACACCGTAACCCTATAAGAGGTACTCTGGGCGGCACAGTGGTGTAGTGGATAGCACTTTCGCCTAGCAGCAAAAGGGTCGCAGGTTCGAATCCCGACCACGACACTACCTGCCTGGAGTTTGCATGTTCTCCCTGTGCCTGTGTGGGTTATCCTCCGGGTACTACAGTTTCCTCCCACACTCCAAAGACATTCTGGTAGGTTGATTAGATCCTGTCTAAAATTGCCCCTAGTATGTGTAAGTATGAATGTGAGTTAGGGAACTTAGATTGTAGGGACTGATGTGAATGTACAATGTATATGTACAGCGCTGCGTAAATTGACGGCGCTATATAAGTACCTAAAATAAATAAAATAAATAAATAAAGCAAGATTTGGCCTTGCTGTAAAACCACTTACGTACCACCCGCCGTCATTATACGGCAGTACTTTGCCGTTGAATAGCAGATAGCTACCATAACCCCGGTATAATTTTAATCAGTGGGCGGCCCTTTCAGATAAAAGTGGTCTCTGCGGTGGATTCACCGCAAGATCAATTTAAAGGGAGCGGGAGAGGTAGCCCCCCTCCTCCACCACTTTCCCATCATATCCGTCGCTTACTGGACCCCCCCCCCCCCGGTAGAGGCAGAGACGATCGGGTCTTCTTGCCTCAGAGTATGGATGCTGAATGAGCGGAAGATGGTGCCCACTTGGCTCTATTTTTTTAAATGGACGGTGTAAAAATAAAAAGTAAAATAAATAAGAAAAAACGCAAAACTGGTAACCTGTAGAAATTTTTAAACATCGCCGATGGAGATTTTTAAGTGCCAAAGTTTGTCGTCATTCCACGAGGGGGCGCAATTTTGAAGCATGACATGTTTGGTATCAATTTACTCAGCGTAGCATTATCTTTTCAATTTAAAAAAAATGGGCTAACTTTACTGTGATCTTATTTTTTAAAAAAAAGAAGCTTGTAAGACTGCTGCGCAAATACGGTGTGACAAAGTATTGCAACAACCGCCATTTTATTCTCTAGGGTGTTAGAAAAAAATATATATAATGTTTAAGGCTGGATTCACACCTGTCCGGTGCGAATTCCAGCCTGTCTGC
>BLSH010340189.1:281680-296552 GCA_018402905.1 Glandirana rugosa
CTTCTTAGGAGATAGATGATCCAATGGGAAGAGTACGAAAAAGGAAAAAAAGTGGACCATTAGGACTCTTTTTGTGTGTAGAATATAGTTACTTTCGTCTGTACCAACAGTGGGACCGGTCTCCAGTTTGTACAGAAAGAAAGAAGTAGTAATTTCGCTAAAAATTGGGTTTTTTGTTTTTTTTACGACGAGGACAGAGAAGTTACACGTTATACGTCGTACCAGTAAAACGAAAAATTTAATAGGGAGACATAGGGGATTTTATGGACAAACTATTACGTTCCAGTACTGAAGGGGAGTCAGTACACAGGGGGGAAGTCATGACCTTGCATTATCAAACAGGTATTTTAGGGGATACAGAGGGATAATTTAAAAAGCAAAATGACCATGCTGCATATTGCACATTGAAGAGACAGGAGCAGCATTTTTTTTGTTTTTTGGGTTAAAAATCGCTTTAATGATGAAGAAAGAAAGACATGTTTGACCTCTGGCCAGGGTGACAACCATGTCTGCTTTCATTGATATAAGATGTGTGTTTTTCTCAGGATTACCAGGTGAAAAAAAGGAAAAAGCATGAGAAGGGTAACCTAGTAGATAGAGGATTCTTCCTGTCAGTGTGAAACTGCCTGCGTGTACAATGTACGGGCACACAGCTTACACTGACACTCTACTGATCACTGGTGCAATGTTTTCGTGCTGCACTTTCTCAATGGGCTGGCTGTGGCGAGGGCCAAACTTCTGGCACAGTTTGTCGCGGCAAACTCAGCAGGAAGTGGGAGCGGGTACCTGTCGGGGGGGGGGGGGGGGGTGCGAAGCGGAGCTCTGCCTTAAACTGATTCTCCTGTTTTACTGAGGAGAAATCACCATCAAGAGAAGAACAATGCTCATTGCAAGAATTTTAGCAAATGTTCATGTGTACAGTGCGGTACGTTTTACTGTGTCCTTTTCCACAGTAACTGATAAGAGGGTGCACATAAATGATTACCGCCCGGTCACGTCTGAGTTGTAATAAGAAAAATAACACCCCTTTTCACATGCTAAAAAATATTGGAAAGCATTATAGCAAATAAGAATCACCTGTTACAGGGGATGCTTGCTATTTTACTTCGTGTTCTATGCGGATATCTAGGAGTCAGTCTTGGAAGCAGAAAACTGGATATATGAGATCAGTGGCGGGACAAGGTATTTCGGTGCCCAGGGCTAGGATGCCAAAATGCCGCCGCGCCCCCCCCTCCGTGCGCAGAGCAGGGGCGGCGGACTTAGTAGAAGCATGTAATGGTTGGCTGAGTGCACCAGTATTACTGTTTACATTTGTGATTGATCATCACAATGATCACAAAGTACACAGCCAATTAGATTGCTTTGATGACGGCTTGGTTTACAATAAAGAGTAACTTGACTGCCCAAGGGTGATTTTTTTGATGACTGTAAATTGTGCTCTAGAACTAGCTATCTTCATCCTGCCTGAAAACCTCCTTCGATCTGCGGGCTGCTAATTGTATTCCGACAGTGGAGGAGTCCTGCTGTCAGAGTACAATAGCACAGATGTGGGAATCCTCCATCCACCTTGTTTGAGTTGATGCAGGGATCTGTTCAGTTTGCTGGAAAAAATAATAGCGTGTACTAGGGTTGTACTGATATGGATATTGGTGCTGATACTAAGCCTTTGCGCAAGTACTTGCACTCATGCAAATGCTATGGTATGTTTTGGTGCGACTTGAGCTTATGCAAAATTAATGGGCTCAAATCGCACTGTAAAGAATTGCATGCAATTTGAACAGGGATACGGTGCGATTCCTGTCTGAATCACATGCGGTTTCCCACACAGTTCCTGTTTGAACTCAGCTTTGTCATTGTGACTTCAGCCTGGGTTCACACAGGAGCGGTGTGGGAAACCGCATGTGATTCAGACAGGAATCACATCATATTCCGGTTCAAATCACACGAGATTCTTTGCAGTGTCATATGAGCCCATTCATTTTGTATGGGCTCAAATCTCACCACAAACGTTTCAGTAACTGGTATCAGTGAGTACTTGAGCACAAGTATTGGTACTCCTAATTGCCAGTACAAAACGGGTATTGATGCAACCCCAGTGTGTACCCAGGTTTAGACTCATGTGTCAGGGTGTTAGATATATAGGTGTTATAAAGATAACAGGGAAAACATTTGTCATTGTTAGTACTCATGCACAAGAACACTATGCTGTAGCATACACTATACAATCTGATTGTACAATCTCTATACAATCTCCTTTAGATTTAACAAACTTTTGTAATTTCTCTTACGTTCGTCGACAGGCACAGCGACTCTTAGGACTAAGTGAGTTATACTGCCCTCTTCAGGAGTTTACTAGGCAGAACAGGCAGTTCTAATGGCAAAAAGAACAGTAACAGACGCTATCCCTCCCAGGGGGCAGTCCCCACTGGCAGATAACACCACACCCAGCTCTGCTAGCTCAGTTTTTTCTGCATAGTGCAAGGAGTTAGACCTAGGCTCCCTGTTGGGATCTGTGGTACCTCTCTGGTCCACTTTGGCTGTCAGGAGACAGCCTCACAGATGAAGACTTCAACAAGCAGCCGTGCTGGGCAACAGGCTGGGTCTCGGACCCAGGTAGTCTCCCCTGCTGGCCATTACGCACTAGACCGAATGCTTCGCGCTGGTTCGAACGCGACAAGCCCCGAACCGGACGGGGTGGCCCCGCGGGTTAAACGCCCTGTCGTCGCGCGCCCTGGGCCGACAGCTCCCTCCGGCCCAGCCGGGAGCGCGAACACTGTCTTGGGTGGGATCCCCGCACCGCCCGTCTAGCTGGGGTAAGTACCGTCCGGGGGGAAGCTGGCGGGCCCCCCCCCCTCTGGGGTGAGCGCGATGGGTGGTCCCCCCCCCCCCTCCTCGCTTGTGCCCCATCCCTCCGGACCCCGCTGTTGCACCCCCCCCCCCATGGGGACTTCCAGGGGGGTTTCTCTGGGGCATGTTTCCGGCATGTAGCCGGCCGCCCTGTTTAGGCCTAGGGAGCGGCCGGCGGCCATTTTTGTGTAGCCGCGGCCCTGTTACAGGGGTGTTTGGCTTCTAGTGTGCAGGGCGGCCATTTTCCCTCGGTCTACACGTGGATGTGATGCCTGGAGGCAGTCCTGGCTGCTTTTTGGCGCTGAAGACTCGGGCTTCTCCTGAGTGTGTGGACCTTGCTGACTGGATGGTCCAGGTGGCTCTGTATCTGTGCGATGCTGCCCTGGACGCAGCCCCCCTAATATCCAAGGCATCCGCGGTCTCTGTGGTGGCCAGGCGTTGGCTTTGGCTGAAGTGCTGGTCTGCGGACCTGCGTTCTAAGAAGACCCTGGCGGATTTGCCTTTCCAGGGGGAGGGGGGGGCAGTTCTTCGGTGACTCTTTGGACGAGATGATAAAACATTTCACCGTAGGAAAGAGCACCTTCCTCCCGGAACCTAGGAGGAGTTCGGACTCCCTTCGCCGTCGGGGGCCTTCCTTTCCGGTCTGTAGGCGGCCTTTTCGTCCCTCCCGCGCCCCAGGCAAGGGTTCACCGCCTGCCAAGGCCCCTGTGGGTGGACAGAAGCGTCCCTGGCCATGCAAGCGCACCAAGCCAGAGGACAGGGTCTCCTCCGCATGAAGGGTTGCCCCCGCCCGGTGTGCGGGTGGGGGGACGTCTCCTGGGGTTCGTGGACAGGTGGTCTTCCTGCATCTCGGACCGCTGGGTGCTCGAGGTGGTCTCCTCGGGGTACAGCATAGAATTCCATTCCCGTCCCCCAGACAGGTTCTTCGCCTTCAACCTGCAGCTGCCTGCGGGCAGGCTGTGGGCCCTGTTCGGGGCTGTGCAGGACCTGCTGGGTCAAGGGGTGATTGTCCCCGTTCCTCGGGTGGAACGTTCCCAAGGGTTTTATCCCAACCTTTTTGTGGTTTCGAAGAAGGATGGGGTTTGTCCCATTCTGGATCTGAAGGACCTCAACAGGTTTGTGCGGGTTCGCAAGTTTCGCATGGAATCGGTCCACTCGGTAGTAGCGGCCCTGCACCAGGGCGACTTCCTGGCCTCCCTCGACATCAAAGATGCGTACCTGCATGTTCCCATCTGCACCCAGCACCAGCGCTTCCTGCGGTTGGAGAGGATCACTACCAGTTCATAGCTCTTCCGTTTGGCCTGGCCTCGGCGCCTCGTGTCTTCACCAAACTGCTGGCCCCCCGGTTCTGGCTCTGCTGAGACAGAGGGGTATCGCGGTGGTGACGTATCTGGACTACCTTCTCCTGCGAGCGGAGTTGGCTCCAGCGCTCAGGGACAATGTGACGATTACCTTGCACACACTGCAGGAATTCGGATGGGTGATCAACCTCCCGAAGTCGGTCCTGATTCCTTCTCACCGCCTGGAGTATCTGGGGCTGATCCTGGATGCTGCCCAGGCGAAGGTTTTCCTTCTGCCAACCAAGCGGCAGACGCTTCAATCGGCGGTTCGGTCCCTGCTGTCCCAGAAATGGGCCTCACTTCAGTTTTGCATGCGGGTCCTGGGCCTAATAGTGGCCTCCTTCGAGGCAGTCCCTTATGCTCAGTATCACACCCGGGCTCTGCAACTGGAGATTCTCTTGAGACGGGACAGGTCCCCATCTTCCCTGGATCGGGTGATCAGGATGGATCACTCAGTGAGGGCTTCGCTGCTCTGGTGGCTGCGGTCCCGGCTCTTTGGTCGGGGAAGTCCTTCCTCCCCCTTCACTGGACAGTGATTATGACGGACTCCAGCCTGACAGGCTGGGGCGGAGTCCTGGGGCTGCTTTCAGCCCATGGACGGCCGTCTCCGGAGGAGTCTCGTCTCCCGATCAATGTCCTGGAATTGTGGGCGATTTGGTCCTGCCTCTCCCATTGGACGTCAAGGCTACACGGGTGCCCTGTCCGGATTCAGTCGGACAATGCCATGGCCGTAGCATACGGGAACCACCAGGGGGGACGAGAAGCTCGGCTGCAGCCTCGGAGGTAGTCCCCATCCTGCGGTGGCAGAAAGTCACGTTCTGGCAATCTCTGCTGTCCACATACCGGGCGTAGAAAGTTGGCAGGCGGACTATCTCAGTCGTCAGTGCCTGGACCAGGGAGAGTGGTCCCTACACCTGGATGTGTTTCATCAGATTTGCCTGAGATGCGGTGTCCAGGACGTGGACCTGCTCGCGTCCCCTCTCAATCGGAAGGTGCAGACCTTCGTGAGCAGGACAAGGGATCCGTTGACGGACGCGACGGATGCTCTTGTTGCTCCGTGGGCTCGGTATCGACTCATCTATGCCTTTCCTCCTCCTCTCAAGCTGCTTCCACGCCTCCTGCGCAGAACAGAGGCGGAGGGCATTCTGACCATTCTGGTAGCTCCAGATTGGCCAAGACGTCCTTGGTACGCCGACGTAGTGCGGATGGTGGTGGACGTCCCCTGGCGACTCCCGCTTCGCGAGGATCTTCTGTCCCAGGGGCCCATCTTGTACCCTGCTTTACTCTCTCTGGCTTTAAAGGCCTGGCTATTGAGGGATCGGGGGGTCTCAGACTCAGTGATTCCTACCATGTTGAAGGCATGTAAGGCTACTTCACATAAGATTTACCACTGCACCTGGAAGTATTACATCGCCTGGTGCGAGGCCGGGGGGTGGAACACTCGCTCCTTCTCGGTGTCTCGGGTTCTGGGCCTCGACCAGAAACTGGCATTGAGCACTATCAAGGGTCAGGTTTCTGCTCTGGCGATCTTTTTTGAGCGTCCTTTGGCGAAGCATTCGTTGATCCGTACTTTCATGCAGGGGGTTCGGCATGTCGCCCCCCAGGTACGGTCGCCTTTGGCTCCATGGGATCTCAATTTGGTCCTCTCGGTACTTCAGAAGTCGCCTTTTGAGAACATCAGGGAAATCTCTCTGCAATTGCTTTCGCAGAAAGTGGCTTTCCTGGTGGCTATCACATCCACCCAGCTGGGCGGCTCTGTCCTGTAGGTCTCCCTATCTGATCATACACAAGTATAAGGCGGTATTGTGCCCGTCTCCTTTTTTGCCGAAGGTGCTGTCATCTTTTCACATCAATGAGGACATTGTCCTTTCTTCACTGTGCCACGCCCGTCTCACCCTAAAGAGGTCGCTTTGCACTCCCTGGATGTTGTTCGGGCCATGCGCGTGTATCTGGCATCCACGGCCTCCTTTTGGAGGTCAGACGCTCTTTTTTTGTCGTGGTGGATGGCCCACGCAGAGGTTTGGTGACCTCATCGGCCACTTTCTCACGTTGGATTAGACAGACGGTGACCTGAGCCTATGCTGTTCGGGGTCTGGAGCCTCCTTTCCCAGTCACGGCTCACTCTACCAGGGCGATTAGCACTTCCTGGGCTTTCCGACATCAGGCATCTGTGTCTCAGGTGTGCAAGGCGGCTACTTGGTCCTCTGTGCACACCTTCTCAAAGCTTTACAAAGTTGATGTTTTAGCATCCTCGGATGCTGCGTTTGGCCGCAAAGTTTTGCAGGCGGCCGTGTGAGACACGTGTGGTTCCTCACTGAGGGTTCAGTTGGGTGTAGTTTCTGTTGTTCTGTTACCCACCCCTCATTTTTTGGCACTGCTTTTGGATGTCCCACTTAGTCCTAAGAGTCGCTGTGCCTGTCGACGAACGAAAGAGAAAACTGGATTTTTTTTGACTTACCGTAAAATCCCTTTCTCTGAGTTTGTCGACAGGCACAGCACCCACCCCTCTGGATGTTGCACTGCTTATTGAGCTGTTTGTTTACTGAGCTAGCAGAGCTGAGTGTGGGGTTATCTGCCAGTGGGGACTGCCCCCTGGGAGGGGCTGTCTGTTACTGTTCTTTTTGCTGTTAGAACTGCCTGTTCTGCCTTGTAAACTCCTGAAGAGGGCAGTATAACCCACTTAGTCCTAAGAGTCGCTGTGCCTGTCAACGAACTCAGAGAAAGGGATTTTACGGTAAGTCCAAAAAAATCCTGTTATATGGACAAACCTAAACAATTACCGTATTTTTCGCACCATAAGACCTACCTGACCATAAGACGCACCTAGGTTTTAGAGGAGGAAAACAAGAAAAAAAATATTTTGAACCAAATGGTGTACTAAAATATTTACCAGTGCAGCCATATACCATTGTCCATGAAATACAGTCATATACCAGAGTCCATGAAATGCAGCTATATACCAGTGCCAATCAAATACAGCCATACCTGTGTCCATGACATGCAGCAATATACCAGTGCCAATGAAATACAGCATATGTCAGTGCCAATGAAATACGGCCATACCTGTGTCCATGACATTCAGCAATATACCAGTGCCAATGAAATACAGCCATACCTGTGTCCGTGAAATGCAGCCTGACACAGAGCTGACAGGGAGATTCAAATCTCCTGGCAAAACTGCGCTGTGATGATGTCATCACACATGCGCCTGGTGGAGCTCCACTCTGCAGCCAGACCCCATTGGGATAGAAGACGGAGCAACCCGAGTGGCCGCCGCAGCAGTACTTCATTCAGCCGCTGGGGCTGCTCTGTCTTCTCACTATGTGAGAAGCAACTGAGTGGCACTCTATGGTGTCCAAGACGCAGGGACACTTTCCCCTATTTTTTGGGGGGAAAAAAGAGCGTCTTATGGTGCGAAAAATATGGTAATTTTAGTCGTATCCAATCAGGCAGGCCTTTGTACTATATAGTAGTTGGTGGTAGATCCAAAAGATATTGTACAATCAGATTGTATAGTGTATGGTAAGCTGGAGGCTGCCCATAGATGGATTCCTTTTTTTTTTTTTTTAATCAGTCTGTGTTCGATCAAAAAAAAAAACTGAACAGATCCCCCCATACACACAACTGAGGTGAATGAGGGAATCCTTTCTGCTGAGACATCTATGTCAGCGCTGCAGATCAAAGGAAAGCTTTCTGCTGGTTTGGAGAGACGTTTATCATTAAAAACTGATTTCACCTTTAGCAGGAATAGCCATAGATGGAGTGAAACGTATCTGGTCCTTGCTGGACCAGTTGTTCCATCCATCTATGGCCAGCTTTTTTAGCTCCTGCGTAAAATCCCTATTGTTTTCTTATGCCTAGGAAGCCGGGGAGCTCACTAAGCCTCTGTGAGTTCTTTAGGGCCCATTCACATGCAGCGCAGATGTGTGTTCTGTCTGGGCTCTCTTTTATCAGCATGGGGATGTACGAGCACTGTGTGCATCTCTGTGCCAGCGTCCAATTCACTTCGATTGGAACCCGCACCTGTGTGGCATGTCAGGAAACAGAGCCGGTGTCCATGCACCCTCATGTCCCAGTAAATTTGAATGGGGTGCTGGTATGGGGATACGCACAACACCTATGTACCCCTGTACTGATAAAAGTCAGCCCTGTATGGGAGACCCATTGTTTGCACCTCTTGTGAATGGACCCTTACTAAAAATAACAGTTGTCTCCAGAGCAATTAACAGAGATATCAAACAGTAAGTTACCTGTCAGCTGAGTGACAGAGGGGAGAACAGCACTCAGTTTGGCTCTGCAGCTAGAGAGGAGGGGGTCCGAGGGGAAGGGTACAGGAGGAGGGGGTACTACACAGAGGAGGAATGGGCTCCAACATGGTCCAGAGCAGGGAGAGATAAGAATAGGAGGCTGGGGGGGGGGGGGGGGGGGTGCATGGGAGGTGATGATGTCCCAGGACATAGGGACAATGAGAGAGATAAGGCAGGAGTGATAGTGACTGGAGAGGGAGGAGAGAAGCCGCTGTTCAGGCAAGGAGAGAAGCAGAAAAGTCAATCAAGAAAGCATTGACAAGGATGCTTTCCCAACCTGATGTGTTCGCCTGCTCTACTCTCCTGTCACTCAGGGAATAGTACAGGGCTACTCTGCAGCAGTAAAGCTACAATGGACCAGTCGTTAAGTGGATAAAATCAATTTGATGTATCAGTTTTTAGGAAATTGTGTTTACTCTGTATGTTTTATTTTGTTCACTTTAATGGAGAGGATTTTTTCTGCTGTTGAGAGGTTTCTTTTTTTTTTTTTTGCTATCTTTTTACATCTACTATTTCTAACATGTTACAGTTACTACAACCTAGTGTCTGTTTAAAGTCATCACGTATAATTCTACTGCTCATCACAAATATATCCCTGCAGGATATGTACTATATACAGTATCTACACCCATCATCACTTGACTTTGTTCTTGATCAATTTAGTTTCCATGTACAGGCTCTTTGCCATGTCTTTGCCTATTGCGCATGCGCGAATCAGCCGTGTCCAACTTTCTTTTGCGAAAGTAATGAGTACACATTGTTTGAAATGCCTGTTTAACCTCTATCCATTGTAAGTGATTTTTTTTTTTATTAAACTTTGCTGTTTTTAATGGTTTCACACTATGGAGAGTGCTTTCTTCTTTTATGGTATTACTCGTGTAGTCTCAACGCATAGTCAACGTTGGGATATGCTGTAGTATATCTGCCCTGAAGAGATCCCCAGTGATAGAGCGTAGGTTCTGTGGAGTATTTAAAAAAAAATGCAGTTTGACCTCTCCTTTAGTGAGGGTCATTGGAATATGGTAAGCCCCCAGTCTTCACCACGCACTGGGGTGGTTTACATAGTGGTCCTAACAACTGGATATTCAAAAGCTTTTTATTTTATTTTTTTTTATTATTAATCTCTCACTACACAGCAGATTGGCATATCCTTAGAAACCTCTTTGGAGGCTGTACTTGGCCCCCACTAGATTGGGAGATTGTAGTGCTAACCTGGATTGTGACCTTCAGGCATTGGGCATTGCATTGTGGTGTTTTCCTAGACCCTTGTATACTGTATTAGCTGCAGAGTGCTCCCTAGGTCTAGAGCTGTGGCACAGCCTCTGTTGGGACCCAGACTCTGAAGACTTGTATAATGAGTCAGCTTCTGGATGTAGAGAGGCAAGCCTGGATGTAGTTTTGGTCACTGGGCTTTGCATTATGATACATACTTTAGTGTGCTTGTCTGGTCCACAGCCATTATTCTGGTGTGACCCTGCCTTGGAAGACTCATTTAATGAGTATGGTCAGTTAGGCTGAAGCATTGGGAGCTACCTCACAGTAAGTGCCATTTTCAGATTTACTGCCCAAGGGATTGAGCATTGACATCACCTGCTAGGAAGAGTGCTGCTCTGCACTTTTTCTACCATTCAGCCTAGAGGAAGCACCATCCCTATGCGAACTGCAAACACCCTGAAAGGTCCTGGGCTTACCTGGCTCTGTGACAAAGCGTTTCATCTGTGAGAAGGTGTTAACTAGGAAGTGGTCTGTGCCCAGTGCTCCAATGATCCACTTCAACAGATACCACTAGAAGAATCAAAGGCATAGTTATCTATGGGGGCTCACTTGATAGAAAGTTAAATTCCTTCTTTAGTGCCCAGTTCGGGTTAACTGGTTTGGCTTTCCGCCCTCTAACTCTAATCTGTCTAACCATATCACATTAGATTAAACTCTGAGAGGATCCTAACACCACTAGCGTTGGTCACCACAATATAGAGCAATTGTCTAGAGCAACCTTTCTCAACCTTTTCAACACCGAGGAACCCTTGAAATAATTATTTGGTCTCGGGGAAACCCCTGCAAAAAATTAAAAATATACAACTCATGATACATTAGTGTGATGGTCATTGGGAAGAATTACCCCCTTACAGATAGCTAAAAAGACTAATGATATCATTGGGAATTTATCTGAGAGGCAGAAATTGACCCATTGCTCAAGGAACCCCTAGCAACCTCTGGAGGAACCCGAGGGTTCCACAGAACCCTGGTTGAGGAACCCTGGTCTAGAGCCTAGTGCTTCGTCTGATTGTTTTATTACAAACCTCTGAACCCTGCATAGGAATATTGACTGTATAAATGCATAGGGTACTCTGGTTACATGTGTGGTAAGAGACATCCAAGGAATAATTCATTTGTCTTCCCTTCGAGGGATATCCTCTTTGGAACAGCTCTTGACACCATCAGTGACAGTAACATTGCCTCAGGTGGCCAAAGTATATTCCTGCAAGAGAGTAGGAGATTTGTGGAAGGGTCACATTCCCTGATCCCATTCGCATCGTAGGTGTGGAAGCCATTAATCTGCTAACGCTTTTGGCAACGCTTGGGCATGGAGGTGTGCCCCCACTTCTACAAGTGTGGGGCTGTTAGCGCCTGTTAGTTCCCAGATTTCAGGCCTCCTTAATTTTTGAATGATTATGATACCCACTTTAGCTCACAGGCTAATTATTTGGATACAACAAGACTGGGATGCCATTAACGTTCATTTTTTTAAAAAAATCCATTGAAGTGTATTTTTTCCCATATAAGACCCCACATATCTCCTCCAGGCAGAAAAGGCTGAGATTAAAAAAAAAATGAACGATCTCAGGCATTTCTGCCGCGTCCCTGGCATTGTTTACTTCTGCCGGCCCGGATGTGACGTCATAACATCGCGCCCGGGCCTCCAAAGTCATAGAGATTGCCGGGGACCATCTGTCCCTCGGAAATCTCTATGGCCAACTTCTGCCGGCGGTGGATTTCTTCTCCGGTTCGCCAATCGTACAGGTGAGCCGGGAGAAGCACCGGAGGGCAGCGGGGGACTTCCCCTCCCACTGCCTGAACTTGAAGCCGCTATGATATGAAAAAAATGATATCTGAATGATCAGGCATCATTCGGATATCACCACCGAAAGTCCAGGAGGTTAAATGGCGGCCAGCGGTCAGCAAAGATCGTGATGGGTGTTGAATTGAGAGCGCATTTTTTTTTTTTTTTTAATGATTAATCGTGATATATATTGTGTAAATATCTCTCAGATAAAAAAGAAATAGGGTTTTGTCTTGGCTCGGTATCCTTTGTTAGTAAATGGGGGGCAGTATTGTCTTTGGCTCTAAGCTGTAAAAGTTTTGTAAGTGTTTTTATCTAAGAAAATAAAATTAGGAAGAACAAGTCAGCACTGGCTTCCTGTGGAAGTTAGACATGCTCTGAAGCCACGGTAGTTGACATAAAAAAAAAATTATCTTCAGCTAAATCCTTTGCCTAGATCACGTGAGCATTTCTGAAGACCGTCCACTCTTACATATGGTCTATATTGTACAGTGATCAGCTGGATCTGCTGCTAAGGGGTGAAGTGTCTGCAGGTGTTCATTAGAGTTGCTTCTCCACATAAGTGGATGTTTGTCACTTTCCATTACTGGTCTACTTAGTACTCCTTTGAGTGTGCATGTTGCTCTTCTGTGAAGAGCTGCGTATGAAGTGAGAGCTCCATTCCTATAAGAAACAGTATATTATTGGACTCTGTCTACCTGTTTTTTTTTTTAAGTGCATTGCGATTTATTGTTAATTGCAACACAGTGCACATCTGTGCTGCAGTGCACCAGAACACATAGATGCAAATAGTCTGGGCAGGACCGGTTTTTGTCTAGATGCATTGATAACCTGTTCAAAATGAATGGCCTGCCTAACCTAACACAACTCAACCCACAAAAATGCATTGTATCACACTATATTGTGGTATACATATGTGTCCATGCAGGAGTGATTGATTTGGCTTGATCATCCCCTGCTGTCCAACCTTCCTCTTTCCATATCTCTAATGGCTCCTATAGCAGACACTGGGAGTACATAATTCCATTCACGTCAGTATTCTTTCCTCCCAAAATCTGACAATTTAATATTCCTACCACAATAGTACTTTACATGCAACACCTTTTTCATGTGGGATTTACATCCAGAACTGCAAACGAGTGCTAACCATTTACCTTGTGTGCATGGACTACTGAGGGTTTTGAGAGACTGATTTGAACCTCTGGTGCATTAAGATTTTATAGAACAGGATGGGCTCATGTATTCAAGTCAGGTTGTCAGCCAATGCCTCCTTTATGTATTCCAAGAGTAAAATGCTATAGTTTGACTAGCATATGCTTTTAAATATATAATTCCTCTACTATCCTTGTAACAGACTGTTCTAGAAGTGCATACACTTACAAAGAAATGAAGGGTCTGTCATTTTTTCATCATAGGTGTATTTTAAATGATAGAGACAGAATATCAACCAAAAATCCAGAACAAAAACACATGATAAAATGTTATTAATTGAGTTGCAGTTCAGTGGGTAAAATATGTATTTGATCCCTTGCCAACAATAATTTTGGCTCCCACAGACTGGCTACATTATGTGCTCATGTGGTACACAGATTAGTCCTGTCAATTTAAGAAGGTGCTCCTAATGGCAACTCCTTATGTGTATACAAGACACCTGTCCACAGAATCTTTCTTCCATTCAAACCCGCCATCACAAGATAAGATTGTAAACCTGCACTAGGCTAGAATGGGCTATAAGACTATCAGCAAGAAGCTTGGTAAGAAGGAGACAATCGTTGGAGCAATTATTCGCAAATGGAAGAAATGCAAAATAACCATCAATCACCCTTGGTCCGGAGCTCCATGCAATATTTCGCCTCATGGGGTAAGTATGATCAAGAAAAAAGTGAGGCATCAGCCCAGAACTACACGGGAGGAGCTTGTGAATGATCTCAAGGCAGTTGGGACCACAGCCACCAAACAAACCATTGGTAACACAATATGCTGCCACGGATTTAGATTCTTCATCACCTGCAAGGTCCCCCTCCTCCAGAAGGCACATGTACAGGCCCATCTGAAGTTTGCTAATGAACATCTAAAGGATTCAGAGAAGGATTGGGAGAAAGTGCTGTGGTCTGATGAGATCAAAATTGAGCTCTTTGACATTAGCTTGACTCGCCGTGTTTGGAGGTAGAAAAATGCTGACTATGACCCTAAGATTACCATCCCTACAGTCAAGCACGGATGTGGAAACATCATGCTTTGGTGCTGTTTCTCTGCTAAAGGTACAGGGCGACTTTGCCGCATTGAGGGGCTAATGGACGGGGCCATGTATTGTAAAATCTTGGGTGAGAGTCTTCTTCCCTCAGCCAGAACACTGAAGATGGGTGGTGGATGGGTCTTCCAGCATGACAATGACATACCACCAAGGCAACAAATGAGTGGCTCAAGAAGAAGCACAGACCAGTCTCCAGACCTTAATCCTATAGAAAATTTATGGAGGGAGCTAAAGCTTCGAGTTGCCAAGTGACAGCCAAGAAACCTTAAGGATTTAGAGTATCTGTAAAGAGTGTACCGAAATCCCTCCTGAGATGTGTGCAAACCTGGTAGCCAACTACAAGAAACGTTTGACTTTGCTTGCCAACAAGGGTTTCTCCACCAAGTACATGTTTTGCTTGGGGATCAAATACTTATTTTACTCACTGAACTGCAATTCAATTTATGACATTTGTATCGTGATATTTCTGGAATTTTGGTTGATATTCTGTCGCTATCACTTTAAAATAAACCTATGCTAAAAATTATAGATCCTTCATTTCTTTGTTATTGGGCAAACTTACAAAATCTGCAGGGGATCAAATAATTATTTTCCCCACTGTAACACAAATGGCCATTATGTGTGAGTGGGGTTGACAACGGGTGAGAGTCCGTTAGTAGTATTAAAATCTAAAACTGAAATATTACATTTGGATTGATTAGGAGACGCGTAGTATAAGGGCTCGTTCACGTGACCTTTACGCTCTGAAAAGCATTCCGTTTTTGGATCGCTATTCAGAGAGCTTTTGTCAGATGGTGAAGAGGCAATGTGTCGCCTCCTCCCCTCCGCCTTTAACCCCTTACAACCCGCATGCAGTTGTGGTGAGCTTGCAGAGTTGCTCCATTCATTTGAGTGTCAGGTTATCATTCCTTTCGTGGCCACATCATGTGTACACCCCTGCCCTGGTCACTGCCTTCAGCTAAATGGTTTAATGTGAATGAGCCCTTAGACTTGCGTGGTGGGCATTAAAATGGATAGCTGAGATGTGTTTTTGGCACCTGCCAACTGCCCCCCCCCCCCCCCC
>BLSH010340189.1:304037-322619 GCA_018402905.1 Glandirana rugosa
AACGCTGGCCCTTTAAAAACTCAAAAAAAAAAAAAAAAAGTTGAAAAAATCACTGATAAGCTACTGACATTTTTAGGACAATTTTCTAACGTCCTGGGTGCATGAGGCCTTAATGTTAACTTAGGATAGTGGCCACCTCCCAGGTGGCTGAATACACAGTGACTTTTCCTGTAGAGCACCCAGGGTCCCCAGAGTCTTGGTGTTCTGGTATGACACCCATATTTCACTGTTAGCCCATCGCTAGGCTCCTCACCAGGGAAGCTGTCCCTGAGCACCTGCAAAGAGAGTTGACTAGAGTTGCCTCTTGTATTTATTGGTTTCTTAGTATCATGGGCCACAGATTCACTATAATATTTTTATGGATGAGCGAGTTTGGGGTGGAGGAACTTGGCTGGCCTGCACAGAGTCCTGACCTCAATCCAATTAGGACACCTTTGGGGTGAATTAGAGTGGAAACTGAGAGTCAGGCCTTCTCTCCAACATCCGTGCCTGTCCTCGCAAATGTGCTTCTGGAAGAATGATCAAACATTCCCATAGACACACTCCTAAACCTTGTGGACAGCCTTCCTAAAAGAGTTGAAGCTGTTATAGCTGCAAAGGGTGGGCCAAGTCAATATTGAATCCTACGGACTAAGACTGGGATGCCATTAAAGTTCATGTACATGTAAAGGCGGGTGTCCCAATACTTTTGGTAATCTAGTGTATTTTGGAATCACAGTTTAAAGCGGTTCTTCAGTAATTTTTTTCAACTTTTTCATCTATTAAATCTTCTGTCCTTGTTTTAACTTTGGATAGTGAAACATTTTTTTCTGTCAGTAAACACCTTATACAGCCCTCTTCCTGTTTCTTGTCTGGCCATTAGCCTAGGCGTATGACATTATGCACAGCTCTCTCTCTGTCACTCCTGTAAGAGTTTGCCAAGAAGGGAGGGGGGATGAGTCATAAGAGGACCAATGAGAGCTGGAGATGTGCCTCTGTGTGTCTGTGTAAATCCAGGAAGTGAACAGGCAGCAGCTTCAGCTTCCCACAGTTAAACTGGTTGCAGCCAAACATAGTGGAAGGAGATTTCTGCAGCATATTTGGCAAGTACAGAATCACAGTATATGTAAAATAATATGCAAAGTGGTTGGATGGAAGCTTCAGAATGGCAAAGATGTTTATATTGCAAATTATGTGAGCAGACTGCTGTTCCTCTTTAAGCAGTGAGTGCTTTTAGATAGAAGCCGTCGTCTGTGCACATGTATCAATGTTCAGGAGTTAGTTTCCTGGGCTGGGCAAGGCTAGGAGAGGGGTTCTTTGTGCAAATCACACAATTGCGGGCTTTCCTAGTAAAAATGCCTGAATACGCTCAAAAAAGCTCTTGTACTTTTTTGAGTGTAGCACATAGGGCAACTGATCTTAGAAATGTTAACCGGGACAATCAGAAAAATTGGGA
The DNA here is from genome assembly GCA_018402905.1 of Glandirana rugosa. Taxonomy (NCBI): domain Eukaryota; kingdom Metazoa; phylum Chordata; class Amphibia; order Anura; family Ranidae; genus Glandirana; species Glandirana rugosa. The sequence goes on from BLSH010340189.1 coordinate 305,473, forward strand.
TTCTGCGTAGTTGGGTGTAGCGAAACTAGCTGAAAGACTAAGTGTGAATTTTGGGCTTAAAGCGGAGTTCCACCCAAAAGTGGAACTTCCGCTTTAAAGGGAGGTGCCCCCCCCCCGACATGCCACAATTGGCATGTCATTTTTTTGCGGGGTGGTGCAGAACCGGAAGGAAGTTCACCTTTCTCCCCCTCTCTTTTCTCAGTGATCTTCTGAGAGACGTCACAGGTCCCAGAAGATAGGCCGGCCATTCACAGGGCTCAGCGTGACTCGCACATGTGCAGTGCGCACCCAGCTTGTGATGCCGGCACCGTACGGAGGAGGGGGAGGAGAGCGCCACTGCGGGCAGCTGCATCGCTGGAGCCTGGGACAGGTGAGTGTCTGATTATTAAAATCAGCAGCTACACTTTAGTAGGGTGGAACTCCGCTTTGGCCTCCCATTTGGAAAAAAAAATGTGCCACAACACTTAATTAAAAGTGCATTTGCACTAAGGGCTGGTCACGCCATAAAAACACACTCCAGGTCTGTTCATGATACGTTTCTGCATGCGTGTTTTTGACTCATCCCAGTGCGTTTTTGATGCGTTTCCGGATGCATTCCATGTGCTTTTTTACGCTATATTAGGGTCCAGTGCGTTTTTGATGCGTTTTACTACGTTCCAGTACAGTCCAGTGCAGGAAAAATGCAACCTGTTCTACTTTTTTTTTTTTTTCTGGAACTGGAAAGCCCTGGAACTGACTGCACTGGTATGAACTATGCCATTGGAAGCCATATAACCTACTATCCATGCTACTTTTTAATGCAGGAAAAAACACACTGGACTGCATGTGGTGCTAATTGGCCCTGATAGTTTTTCCTTCCCTCTACAAAAGTGCCTTCAATACCCATTGAGTTGGTTAGTGAGGTCCAGCTTCCTTTGATGGTGTGGCAACGATGCATGTAGGCTGTGCCCTCTTGCACTACATTGCTTGACCACAAATATTCCTTCCCAGTGCTTTCAGGATTGACAACACTGCATTTGTTGCTGAACCCTCACTGTGAGCTGCAGTGTCTGGGGGGGGGGGGGGGGGAGTAAATGAGACACAAAACAAAGAGGATTTGGCCCAATCAGGGAAGGTAAAGGAAGTTTTTTGTGTACCTTGAGCTTGTGTATCACATGGTAACAGGATGTGTCTGCCTAAAACCGTTTCAAACATAAATGAATATTATCCCGTTAGGCTTACTGCCACTCCACATTGATTGCAGCAATTCTTCACACCTGGTTTCTTGGAGACAGAAAGGAGACTGGTAAAGAAACAGCATCTGCAATAGTATAGAGTGAATGGCTGGAATATATTCAGGTTAGCTATTCAAAAACAAAGAGCGCCCACTATTGGTCAATGCTAAGAGGTCCATGATGGCCTGGTTAGAGGTGACATGATGTCCTGATCATAACCATCTCTAGACAATGCATACAACAGATCCAGTTTTTTGAGTGCAGAAAAACTTATTCTACATAATTTGTTGTATTCTGTTGACAGATTAAAGAGGCAGCTGACATTATTCAGAAGTTGCATTTAATTGCTCAAGAGCTGCCATTTGATCGGTAAGTACCTTTTCTGTAAATGCATATCCCAGCACTATAGCCAAAACCTGACATTGAGGGCTCCTTTCTCACTGTAACAGGCTAGAAAAGGTATCATGAGTTATTAGTCAGTTGTTTATAAAAGGCAATTGTAGTGATGATATTTCTGTATTTATTATGGCCTGGACTAATAAAATGAAACTTAAAAAAAATATAGTTTTCCATTAACTATTGCCTGTAAATATTTTGGGGTCCCATTTATAACAGATATTACTATCTGCTCTACATAGAACACCACAGTGTTTTACTCCACACTGTGACTGAATGCCGCTGTGTCCTAAAGTGTGTTTTTCTCACTTTTTCTCCTTTTCTCACTTCTGCACTCCTCCCATCAGCTGCTGGGACTGGGGGGAAAAGCCCCAATGGAAGCTCCAAACTTGCTGCTTGTTGTATCTTACACAAGGCTGTGGACCCATGTGACCGTTTTAAGCCAATCATATGGCGCTGTATGCTGTCACTTGGGAGTGAACCTTTTCCTTTGCCCTGCATTGATAACTGTACATTGGTTATCAAAATATATAGATGTAGAATAAGAAGATTGTGTAAGTTAAAAAAAAAACTTGTAAAAGGGCAGTATTGTCTCATTTAACATTCTTTGATGTGTGTTTATATCCTGTTTTAATGGTCATCGTGTCCTGTCTTTCAGGTTTGCAGAAGTAAAGTCAAAAATAGCAAGTATGTTCTGTATTTCTGATTAATCCGTGTGTCTGGGTGTTCTGTCCTGTGAGTTTGATGCGGGGCTGATGTTGGGTCTGTCATTTTCTAGGTAAATACCATGATCTGGAGCACCAGTTAATCCAGGAGTTTACTGGTGCTCAGAGGAGAGGAGAGATCTCTCGGATGAGGGAGGTGGCTGCAGTGTTGCTTCACTTTAAGGTACTTCACTAAACAGAGGACGTTTAGCCTCTTCACGCCTATGGGTAAAACAAATCTAAATGCTTAAGCCCAATTTTGCAGTTTTGACATGTGTTTGTGAAACTGTACCTATCACAACTACTTTGTGCATCCAGGTGGATTATACCATGTTTTTTTTCAGGGCAAATTGGAGCGTTCATTTGGTGGTAAATGGTAATGGATATCTCCTGTGCTTTTTGTTTGTTTGTTTTTTTTTTTTATCAAAGGAAAACTGGCCCAAAATAGTAAAAATAAAAAAACACTTATTTTTTTAAATTTAATTGTATATTTCTTGCTAAATATTGTAAAATGCCTGTCTGCGTTCCACAATGCACATCTGTCTGACTGTGGTTAGTGACCTATACTAACCTACAGATGAGCTATGCAGAGTTAAGTTTCATACCATTTCCTTAATTAAGGCTGGGTTCACACTATCCGACACAAACACGGTCAGACTTTTGATCCTACTTTGCCCTGCAACATCGGTCCTACTTCTATCCTACTTTGGTCCTACTTCCATCCGACTTGAATGAACAAGATAAGGTTTTGCTCCAACTTTGAGATAGTGACTTGTCCTTCGACCAATCAAAGCAATCCCAGTGTGAGATAAATTCCTTTTACTGCTGCTGTAATCACCATGTCAGATGTCACTAGTCGGATGGTTAGTACAAGGATCCGACTTTGATCCTACTTCAATGATCTTCAATGGGCTGAAATAGGACCAAAGTCAGACCGACTTGTGTTGGACCAGTTAAGACGGCTCTCATAGGGAAACATTGATTTTGTGACATAATGCGACTTGTGTTCACTTTGTCGGTCCCTTTGTCGGACAAGTGTGAACCCAGCCTAAGGCTATAACTGAGCTAAGCTTAACAAGTGTTTACACATATGTATAAGAATATCAATCAGTTCAAGGCCAAATAGGACTGTGCTGTGTAATGTACAGAAGACAGTTGATCACGTTACATCTCCTAGGCAATTTGCGCTTCTGGATAATTTAAAGTTTGGTCTCAATCAAGTTGTGATTTTGTTCTGCGCAGTAATGTCAGGCTGTAAGGCCCCTCTCACACGAGAGGACCGATCGGGTCTACCTGTGAGTTTTTTTTTTGTTTTTTTTTTTTTGTTTTTACAAAGTATTTTATTGAAGAATTTTCAACTTACAAAGTGTTGCATTGTATAATACTGCATTCAGTATAATCTCAGAACAACACAAACAAATGAAGGTAGATAATAAGTAGTGTCAAATAACATACGAAAGAACGAGTATTAAGCCAATGTTCTCATTAAGAATGGTCAAATGTGAGCAATGTAGTGGACATATGAGCCAATAGTTAGCTGATGCTTGAGGGCCAACCGCTAGGGTTGGAGTCAGGTGAGACAACTTGCTTTGGGATGGTTGATCCGTAGGTTCCAATGCTTCTGAAAGATTGCAAATCTCGGGTTCACTTTTGGGAACATGTATTCCCAAAAGAACTGGGTGTTGAGAGTGTTTATAAGTTCAGCACAAGAAGGGGAAATGGCTGATTTCCAATGCCGAGCCAGAGTCAAACGGGCGGCAATGAGAACATGAGTGACAATTACGTGAGTAGGTTTGGGTAATGTCTCCATTTCTAGGCCCAGCAGGGCCTTTTGGGGAGTGAGCTGATCTTGGATTGAGGTAATAGAGATTAGGAGTGATGAGAGGTCTTCCCAATAGATCTTCAATTGTGGGCAGGACCACCAGATGTGTAAGGCTGATCCTGTGTGTCCGCAATGTCTCCAACAAAGGTTGGTCGTTGTAGGGTATATGCGTGTTAGTTTTAACGGGGTGAGCTACCAGTTATGGAAAATATTTTGAACGGTTTCCCAGTGCGATTTGCATCTGGATAGTTTGAGAGGCGCATGTAGCGAGTAATACCCTTGTTGCAGGGGTGAAATGGCAATGTAGTTGTTGCTCCCAGTGTAGCATGGTGGGTGTTTTTTCCTTACTATTAGTGGTGGTAAGGATTTTGTAGATGTAAGCAATTCCCGTTTTCTTCCCATCGGATAGGGTGTCGTAATTGAGTAATTCATCCAATGGTAAGTGAGAGGACCATTGGATTTTGGTAAGTATGGAGCGCATTCTAAGGTACTTTTAAGAAGGCGGATCGCCCATTTAGTTTGTAGTTGCTGAAAGGTCAGCAGTGTTGCTCCAGTATATAGATGTCCGATGTTAGTTACGCCTGCAGTCATCCAGTCAGATAAGGAAATATCCGTAGTGAGTAGGTGAAGAGTTTCAATTGGGATATGTTGAGAGGAGGAACGTGAGATCCCATTGGTAGATTGGATGAGTGCTGTAAGGGCCTTAAAGGTGGCATTGATAGTACTCAAGTAGGTGTGAGTGCCTTGATGTTTCAAGAGAAGTGCTGTAATAGCAAGTTTGGGAGTAGGGAGTAATATTGTGCTTTCAATTTGATACCAGTTATTAGAGGAGGTTGGATTCCACCATGTTTTGGCTTGGTCCAGGATTGTCGCTTGTAGTATGCTTGGATATTAGGTGCCCCCATGCCTCCTGATGATAATGGTGTGCAGAGTGTGTTGCGCTTAAGACGAGGTTGTTTATCTCCCCATATAGAATTGTTGATTATTGATTGAAGTTTATGTAATTGAGATTTCAGAAAGGGCAAGGGAAATGTCCGAAATGTATATAGAATGTGCGGGAGCAGGAACATTTTTGCAATGGAGATTCTTCCTGCCCACAAGGCCTGAGAGTGCTGTAGTTCTTTTACTGTAGAAGTTTGGTTATCAAAGCATTGAAGCGGTTGTCTACCCTATTTTCTGACTTTTACCTACAGGTAAGCCTATAATAAGGCTTACCTGTAGGTAAAATGAATATCTCCTAAACCTATACGGTTTAGGAGATATTCCCCCTCTAAAGAGCTTCAGCGTTACGGCACATTCGCTGTGTATGTCCCGGCAAAGGCCCGGCAATAGGGCCGGACCTTGCCGGAAAGACGGGTCCCGCGTGCATGTGCATCTGGAAGATCGCTCCTGATGAAACAACATTAAATTCAGAGGGATTCCAGAGGCAGTCAAACCGCCAGGGTTTTCTTCCTCTTATTCTCCTGCAATGTAGAAGCATATGTGCCACTTACCTGCCATCGACGCCTGCGCTGTCCCTGCAGTAGGAAGCGTCCATCTTCGCCCCTCTTCCTTCCGGGGCCACAAACTCTGGCTCTATGACTGGCCACAGTCGCGTGACGTCACTCCTCGCGCATGCGCGTGTGAGCCGCCAATCGTTGCACGCTGTCGGTGAAGAAACGGCACGGAGGCCGTTTCTTCACTACGCATGTGCCGAATAACATCAGCACATGCCATTATAGCGGATATCTCCTAAACCGTACTGCTTTAGGAGATATACAGGGAACCTACAGGTAAGCTTGATTACAGGCTTACCTATAGTTCAAAGTGGTTGTCAAGAGTTGACAACCACTTTAACTAACTAGTTTTCACTTATTTATTTATTTTTTTAATATTGCTTGTTGTGTTGCTATTGTGTCTTTAATATTATTTTCAGTAAATGTTTTTCTTGCATTGTTTAACCTTTTTTTCATTTAAACGATATTTAAAAATTGTCAAGCTGATTCTCTAAATGCTTTAAATAAGAACTTAACCACTTCCCGACCGCCTACCGCAGATTTTCTGTGGCAGGTCTGCTCTATGGCATGAAACAATGTACCTGTATGTCATTTCGTGCAATAGACACTGGGGGCGCGCACGCTGATTGGATAGGTGGGAGCCAATTAGCAGGTCCGGTGGACCCGATCATTCCCCAGAGAGGCAGAACGGCGATCTGCCTATGTAAACAAGACAGACCGCCGTTCTGACAGGGAGGAAGATAGAGATCTTGTGTTCCTGTTGATTTCTGTCTTCACCCAGTCAGACCATCCCCCACACACTTATCATGCACGCCCTAGGGATGCACTTAACCCTTTAATTGCCCCTGATGTTAACCACTTCCCTGCCAGTGTCAGTACCGTAACAGTGCATATTTTTAGCACTGATCATTGTAATAATGTCACTGGTTTCCAAAAAAGTGTCAGGTGTCAGATTTGTCCGCCGCAGTGTCGCAGTCCCGCTAAAAATCGATGATCGTCGCCATTAATAGTAAAAAAAAATAACAATAAAAATGCCATAAATCTATCCCATACCTATAGGCGGGGGGGTTATAACCTCTGTCAGATTTTTTTTTTTTGCCATCTGTGTCCCATTGGGGAGATTTCCCTTTACTTCCTGACCCATAGCCAAACAGGACGTGGGAGGAAATCCCAGCAAATTAAGGGAATTGCTTGGGGGTCTCCAGAACTAGTGTCCCCAGTGGAAGATTTCCCCTCTAATACTTTTCTGGGGTCAACCCAAAATTTGGGGTTTTCTTTTACGTTCACTGAAGGGTGAATCTCCTTAACGGGGGCACAGACAGCAACAAAAACTGACAAGCATTCTAATCCCTCTGCCCTCTATCCAAAACAGATACTGTCTGTTGTAGGTGTGTATTTGTCAAATGATGGCAGCTACTGTTTGTGTGTGTAAAGGGTGGACTGCAGGGTTATTTCACCCCAATAATGACCGCTGTGCTGCTTGTTCTTGTTGTCCAGCTAGCTGAAAAATCTCTGCATGCTGTGATGATGAGGGTGCCAGTCACATGAGGGGTTATACTTGGTTCACTAGAGGCTTTTTTTTTATTTTTTTTATTTCACTGTGTAGATCTTAGTAGGTATAACCCAATGGTCCTGAATTCTACCCGTCTTCCATCCCTTGATGAACTCCAAGTAAAGGGTTTTACAGTGAATACAAAATACACTTTTTTTCATACCAAGAGAACATTTCCCTGCCCCAACACCTAAAGAGGTCTGAACATGGTTATGATGTTTTTTTTTTCTCATGTTTATCCTATTGTCTTTCTTCTAGGGCTATTCTCACTGTGTTGATGTGTACATTAACCAATGTCAAGAGGTAAGGTGAAAACCTGGTGATTCTACTGAAGGAGACCTATGCCATTATAGTTCTCTTATGGAAGGTCTGTGTGTGTTTTAGGGAGCATACATGAGGAATGATATTTTTGAAGACTCTGCAATCTTATGCCAGCGAGTGAACAAAGAAGTCGGAAATGTTTTCAGCAATCCAGAAATTATCCTGGCCAAGCTGATACAAAACATTTTTGAAGTGAAAATTCAGGTATATTACTTAATTGTTGGCATATAAACTGTATCAAATGTCACACTCACATCCCAAGACATAATGCTTTCTTCTGTCACCTCCAATGAAGAGAGGATCCACCTAGTGATAATGGAGGGAATTGAGCATTGTTTATATATCTTTATACATCTTTTGCTGATAGGTGAACCTTCTCTTCTGAATATGTAAACTTCAAATAGAGTATAGACCTATAGAAGGATTTTGATAAAATTGGGTTTATTTAAAGCTGCTCTCCACACAGTTTTTTGTTTGCTCTTTATATGTGCTTTTGAATAGCCGCAGTAAATTGGGGGGGGGGGGGGGGATATGTTTAACCTCTTAAGGACCGGGCCTATTTTTCAAACTTATTTACAAGTTAAAATCAATTTGTTTGTTTCTTGCTAGAAAATTACTTAGAACCCCCAAACATTAATTAAAATATATATATATTTATATATATTTTTTTTCATACACCCTAGAGAATAAAATGGCGGTCGTTACAATATTTCTTTCTCACACATCATGGGACACAGAGCAGGCTATATATTCATATACATACTGGGTTATGCGCCACCTATAAGTGAATGGACACTGGTAATCAAATAAAAAAACAAACAGGAAGTTCCCCCTCCTATATAACCCCTCCAACACTGGGAGCACTTCAGTTTATTCGCCAGTGTCTTGAAGGTGGATGGTCATTTCTACAGCTCTGTGGAGCTTCTATGCTGGTTCCCGTACAGGTTCTTTTAGAATCAAGGACAGCCTTCATACCACATCCATTTCAAACGGCATTAAGCTAAAATAAATGGTACCCGTGGATCGCTACAAGACAGAAGAAACTGTGAGGTTTTGCCTGTAAGCGACCCTATATAGTGCTGCATCCTGCATGTAGGTAAACCTGGAACACTGAACCAAGGTACGCCTGCAGGGTGCTATACAGGTCCAAGGGAGTGAACCCTCAGAATGGGTACCCGGCCCTTGAAGGTCCTTGAGACAAAACCCGCCGTGATAGGTGAAGGTTGGGCCTGCAGTCTCTTCCAGGCCCTGTGACGGGGATGGTGAGTAATCCCCAATAGGGATAATGTTACTGAACCCAGCTGGCTTCCTGCAAACATAGGAAAAAGTTTGCTTAAATTTTCCCTCCTTTTGCCTGCACTTCTTTTTTCTCATCACCAGAGGGCTCGGCTAGAAAGACACATTCATGCTTGGTCTTGCCCTGCAGTTCCTGCGAAGCTGCCACCAGGGGGAGCCTGGTACTAATCTGTCTTTTCACTAGGTAAGTGAATGGACGATCGCAGGAAGCCAGGACAGGGCTGGAGAGCAGGCTAAAGATCTTCCTGGTGACACGTGAGTCTAGGGATGGGAGCTGAGTCAGGCTGGGTTCGGGGAAGGTGGGCAAAAGCAGTGCATGCACTAGCAGCCATGGCTTCCAAGAAGCACGGTGGGTGAGCAAAGCTGCCTGTAATAAGGCTAGAGGCACAGGTGTGTTACCACAGCCCTTGCTGAGGCTAGTTGGATCACTGTTGCCATTGCTTCCCCTGAGAGACCAGAAGCGACTGGGCTATCTGAGCCGCTGCGGCTGTCTGGTATGGTAGCTGACCCCTCATCTGTTTCTTTAGAGCATGTTACTAAAGATGACCTGTCGGCAACCTTACTGAGCTTTGAAACCAGGATTGCTGGTATGATTGCTTCTACCACACAGGGTGAGAAGGGTGACGGGTCTCCTTCCCCTAACCCTCCGATTCTAGAGTGAGAATGGGTTGAGGGGGAGGAGGTAGCTACAGGGGATCTGGCCGATTCTTTTGCAGACACTTCTGCTTCAGAGTCCTGAGCCAGAAGAATCCCCAAGGACACCTGCCTTTCAATCTCAGAGGCTGCTGATCCAGGCACTTACACATAATGTGCAGCATTCCGGTTACCTCCAGCGGAGAGTCCTGTGGATGTGTATTCCTCCCTTGGGTCATTAAAATACCACAAAGTGCGCAGGGATTCGCTTTGCACCCTCTCCTTGAGAGGGTGATATATGCTGACTGGGTGCACCCAGACAGATTGTTTGTTCCTTCTAATATATCCTATGCAGGAAAGCTTTTTGAAAGGGGGGGGGGTGTACAGCTGTCCATGCAGCAGTCACATCCCTAAGTAAATCCCTGACCTGCCCTGTTGATAATGCCCAGGTGTTAAGGACCCTTCAGATACAAAGCTGGAGTCCTTATTAAAGGCTTCTTTTTCCTTGGCTGGGCATCGGGGCTTATTTGTTTACTGTTCTGAAGCCGCATAGAGGTTGCATTGGATGCATATATGCTTGGCTCATCCTGCTTGGGCCCGATTGCCGTTGAACAGGGGCATGCTTGCAAACTGTCTTAAACACATGGATGCTAAAAAAGCACGTCTGCCTAAATGAATGTTTGCTGGAGCACGTATTTGCTTAAACGCTTGTTTGCTTAAAACACATTTGTTAAACATGGTTGTTAACCACTTGCTTACTGGGCATTTAAAACCCCTTCCTGCCCAGACCAATTTTAGGCTTTCAGCGCTGTCGCATTTTGAATGACAATTTCACAGTCGTGCAACGTTGTACCCAAACAAAATTTTTATCATTTTTTTCCCCACAAATAGAGCTTTCTTTTGGTGGTATTTGATCACCTCTGCGGTTTTTATTTTTTGCGCTATATACAAACAAAAAGCGACGATTTTGAAAAAAGAACAATATTTTTTACTATAATAAATATCCAAAAAAAAAATATAAAAAAGAAAATGATTCATCAGTTTTGGCCAATATGTATTCTACATATTTTTGGTATAAAAAATCGCAATTGGCGTATATTTATTGGTTTGCGCAAAAGTTATCGCATCTACAAACTATGGGAATTGATTTATGGTGTTTTTAGAAATTTTATTTTTTTTTTACTAGTAATGGCGGCGATCTGCGATTTTTATCGGGACTGCGATATTGCAGTGGACATGTCGGACATTTTTGACATTTATACAGCGATCAGAAATTTAAATGTCCACTGATTACTGTATAAATGTCATTGGCAGTGAAGGGGTTAACACTAAGGGGGCAGTGAAGGGGTTAACTGTGTTCCCTGCATGTGTTATAACTGTGTGGGGGCGGGGCGGGGCTGGTCGGGATATAACAGATCTAACTGGGATCAGTAGATCTGCTATGTCCCCCTTAACAGAACGGAGAACCGCAGTTCTGAAGCTGTTACAGGTGATCGGCGGGCGAGAGCCGCTGCCGCAGGCTGCGAGTGCGCGCGGGGAGCGTACACAAGAGCGGACATCCATGGACGTCCACCGGTCATTTGAGATCCGCGCTGAAGCCGTCTTTCGGCTATAGCATGGATCTGAACTGGTTAAAACACATGTGGGCTAAAACACAGGGTTGCAAAGGAACACATGTCGCATACAGGCTCGTGTTGCATAAACTTGTGCCGCTTATAATTTTGCGCAAGCCATCTTCCCTTGCGCAAAATTGTTGCATAGGTGCATGTTGCATGGAGACACGAGTTGCATGGGCCTGTGTCGCATTGAGGCTTGTGTCTGCATGGGCGCGTGTCTCCATAGGAAGGTGTCTGCATAGGTCGCATGATGCATAGCACACATGATGCAGAGACGCCTGATGCCTTTGAATGCATGTTGTGCATAAACAGATGCTTGCTTACTTACAAAGGCACGTTTTGCATAAACGCATGCCTGCTTGCTTACTACTCAGACCTATCACGGTCCCAAGGCAAAATGGGGAGGTAAGGCCTATTTTAGATCTCAACATCCTAAACCGATTTCTTGCGGTATGGCCATTCTGCTTTGATTCAATCCGCTCAATGATTGCCTCGCTCCAGGAAGGAGACTTTTTTGGCATCAATAGACATCAAGAATGCATATTGCCTGTGCCAATTTTGCTACCTCATCAGAGGTTTTTTTTGCATTTTGCGATAGACGAACAACGCTACCAGTTCTGGTTCTGCCATTCAGGATCGCAATAGCTCCCTGAATCTTCATAAAGATTCTGGCTCCCGTGCTGGGCCTTCTAGGGTCACGAGGGGTCCTTATAATGGGATGCCTGGACAACCTCTTGTTCAGAGATCAGTCTCGGTGCAGACTCGAGCAGAATGTGACCCTAACAATCCTGGAAAGCAGGGGTTGGGTCATGTATGTAGGGTATTCCTTACTAGACCCAGTTCAGTCTCTGGAATATTTAGGTCTTTAGCTAGATACAGTCCAAGCAAGGATATTCTCTTCGCTGAGAGGATCAGCGACCTCAAGGTTCTGGTAAGCCAGGTGAGGGCAATGAGACACTCTTCAGTTCACCTCTGTGAGGCTGCTAGGGAAGATGGTAGCCTCTTTCGAGGCAGTTCTCTATGCACAGTGTCACTCCAGGGCGAATGGAACAGACATTTGCAAACTTCGGATTCCTGCATATCCTTATCTCCCAGGGCTCGATGGAATCTCGCCTGGTGGTTTGTAAACCAGTATCTGTTTCAGGGCAGATATTTCTTCCAGTGTCTTGGAAGATTGTGACCACAGATGCCAGTCTTGTAGGCTGGGGAGTGGTCATGGGGGACTCCACGGTCCAGGGGAGATGGTCCTTTGTAGAGCCGGGATTGGCCATAAACCTCCTAGCTACAAACTATTCAGCTAGCTCTGAGGGATTGGACATGCAGGTGGCAGGGCTACCTAGTAAGGGTACAGGCCGACAAGACCACGGCAGTGGCAAGTATGCAAGACTCTCTGCAGTTCACACCCCAGGCGTGGGAAAATTGGAGAGCGGACTTCTCAGCCTCCATCAGATACACCCGGGAGAGTGGTCACTATAGCCCGAAGTGTTTTGGGAAATTTGCCTGCGCTGGGGGATACCAGAGGTTGATCTACTGGCATCCCTCAACTACATAGTCCAGCTGTTTGTGTCCCGAGCAGAGGATCCTTGGTCTATAGGAGTAGGGGCTCTGGTGATTCCATGAGCCCATTTCTCCTTGATTTATGCCTTTCCCTCAATCTCTCTGCTACCGCATCCCTTGGGCAAAATTCGGGAGAAGGCAGCGACAGTAATTCTAGTGGCGCTAGATTGGGCCAGGAGGCCTTTCTACCCAGAGATGAGGTTAACGGCGGACAGGCCTTGGCAGCTTCCGGTCCGATCCGTTCTACTCTCTCCCGGTCCTATATTCCACCTGAATTTGGTAAATGCTAAAAAGCTAGTCACCAGGAAGATTTATCACAGAGTCTGCAGGGCTCACATTGCGTGGTGTGAGGCCTGGAAATGGCATCCCCGCAAGTATGTGATTGTTTAAAATGCTAGCCTTTCTTCAAGCAGGAATAGACTGGTTTTGACTACAATCAAAGGACAGGTTTCTATCTTGTCCATATGTTTTCAGAAGCCTTTGACTTCTCACACCTTTTTTCAAGGGGTAACTCATCTGTTACCACCTGTTCGATTTACTCCCTGGGATTGAATCTGGTTTTGTCAAAAGACAAGTTTCTGCCTTGTCCATATATTTTTATAAGCCTTGGCTTCTCACTCCTTGATCAGGACTTGTCTACAAGGGGTAACTCGGCTGTTACCTCCAGTTAGATTGCATCCCTGTCCAGAGGATTTGAATTTGGTTTAGGCAGCGCTGCAGAAGCAGCCTTTTGAACCTATTAGGGAGATTCCCTTGGTCTTTTTGACTAGGAAACTAGCTTTCTCTTTGCCATCACCCCAGCCAGAGGGGTTTTGGAGTTGGCAGCTCTTTCTTGTAAAGAGCCAGACTTGAGATTGCACCAGGATAAAGTGGTGTTGCGGCCTCTTCCATCCTTCCTACCGAAGGTAGTGTCGGCCTTTCATCTCAATGAAGATATTATGTTATCTTCTTTTTATTCTCAGCCCTCCTCACCGGAGGAGAGGCCATTGCACTCTCTACATGTGGTGCTTACTGTTATGATCTATCTGAAGAGATCTCCAGACATCAGTAGGACTGATGCCTTTTCTCCTACATTCACTGACAGACGCAGCTCTTCATGACTTTGTGGGGTTTTATGTTCGTCCTACCAGGAGTTAACTAGGCAGGGAAAAGAAATCAGCTGGCCCCTCCCCTGGGGGCCATCCTCTTTTCCTACTTAAAACCCCCCCTCCCAGAGGAGCTCTCCAGTTTCAATGCCTAGTTCGCAAGGAGTTGACCTGGCTTCCCTATAGGGAACTGCGGTCCTATTGTGACCATTTTATTTTTTATTTTATTTTTTCTGCAATCAAGAAGATCTGCTATCAAGAAGCCGGTCGGGGCATCGAGAGTCTTAGTGCTCTGTACTTTCCCCGACCTGACCAACATGATGCGAAGCCGGCCCCAACACAGGGACCCGCCGCATCTTACCCGTTCCATGCGGGTGGCCCGGGGCATGATCCCCCATATTGGTCCCCTTCCCGATTCGTTCGGCAGGGTGACCCTGGGCCTGCAGCGACCCCCCCGCCGAGGGTGGAAAGTCTGCATCTGGGTGGCTACCGTGGCGTCGGACTGGTAAGTGAGCGCCCTGCCTTCCTCCCCACATGGGGAGTGAAGAGGGCCCGACGTCCAAAAATGCAATTTTTTCACTGCTCCTGTAGCTGTCCAGGGTAGCCACCGGGTGGGAATCAGCCTCTCATCTTGCCCCCTGCCACCCCCCGCCCTCACCCCCCTCCCCAGCGCTGTACCTTCGTTCAGCCTTCTCGTCCAGCATCGCCATGCGGTCTTTCGGCCGCCATTTTGCCGTAGCCGCGGACATTTTCAGTCTATGGGGCTTTCCTTCTAGCGCTCGGAGCGGCCATAATCGGTACTGCATGTTGCCTGAGAGGTGTGCTCACCCTCTAGTGCTTCCTGGCGGCCATCTTCACTGCATGCTCTGCATTCTACACGTGGCTGCAGCTTCTTCTTCTCTCTGAAAACGGCGGCTGACAGAGGCAGTTCTGAGCGATTGGAACTATCAGGCAGCAAAACAGCAAGTATAGCTGGGCTCCCTCTGGGCTGGTGGCGGTGGGGTGCTGTCCTCTGGACCCTGTGGGTGTGTGGCTGTGTGCGGGGCGTCCCTTCCTTCCATCCATCCATCCCTGTTATGGCTGATCTCCCTGCTGAACCTACTGAGGTGGCTTCAGCAGCCACGCAGTCTGACCAAGGGGCTTTTTTCTCTCCCAGCTGCGGGATGGAGTTTCTTCCGTGTGGGGAAGCCGCTCCGCGGGCCCCCAGGAAGCGGCCCCCCTCCCCCTCCCCCATCATCGGTGGAAGATTCTGAGCCGGAGGTGGCTTTAGGGGTCTTAGGGACCCCGGGGGATGGGCAGCACAGTGGTGTAGTGGGTAACACTTCCGCCTGGCAGCAAAAGAGTCGCTGGTTGGAATCCCCAGCATGACGACCCTGCCTGGAGTTTGCATGTTCTCCCTGTGCCTGCGTGGGTTTCCTCCGGGTACTCCGGGTTCCTCCCACACTCCAAAGACATGCTAGCCTGTCTGATGAGGAAACGAGTGGTGACATGGGAACTGAGGACCAAGAGCCTGTGACTGACCAGGACAATGTGCTGGTAGCCACCATTATCGCTTGCATTCGCACCAAGTTGCAGTTGGATCAAACAGGCGAATTGCGGGCTGTCTATGTGTGCGGGTCTTCAAGGCCCCCAAGTCCTATCCTTACAATTAATTTTTTGACCATTTCCTATACCGTGAATGGCAACAACCACGCCGTTCCCCCTCACTGACTGCACGTTTTTCTGAACGCTATCCTTTGAGGAGAGCTTCCGGAAGATATGGGAATCTCCTGCGGTGGATCCGCCTATTGCACGCCTTACTAAGGCGACTACCATTCCTATGGAGGGGGCTCCTTCCTTTAAGGATCCTGCTGATAGAAGAACAGAGGCACTTCTGAAGTCCTTGTTTTCAAATGCGGGCTCCGCGGTGCGACCTACTTTGACTGCGGCCATGGCAGTGCAGTACCTTTCGGAGTGCATGAAGGAACTTAAGGCGGACCTGACTGAAGGTCGCCTCATGGAGGCACCGCAGAACGCTGAGTTTTTATTCCAGGGGATTAATTACCTCTGTGATGCGGCGGTGGACGTTCTGCCCTTGTTGTCCAGAATTTCTATATCGGCCATTAGGCTTCGCAGAATTCTTTGGCTGCTATCCTGGTCGGGTGACCACGCCTCCAAACTAGGTTTGGCTGATATTCCCTTCCAGGGTGGGCGCCTATTTGGCTCACGACTTGACGAAAGCATTAAGGATTTCACGGGAGGCAAGAGTACTTTCCTCCCGGAGCTTCGCAGGCGTGAATTCGCCGTAGACAGGAGCCTTCTACGTCTGGTCAGCGGAAGCCTTTTCGTGCATCAGGCGCGGCAAGCAAGGGAACACGTCCCAGTAAGGTTGCTGCAGGGGCTGGAGCCGACAGTGGCAGCGCAAACCAGAAAAGACGGAAGACAAGTCTTCCTCAGCCTGATGGGTCGCCCCCACCTGATTGTCGGGTGGGGGGGACGTCTTCGGGGGTTCGCAAACCGGTGGTTGGCTCGCATTTTCGAACCGCTGGGTCTGCGAGGTGGTGTCCACCGGGTACACGATAGAGTTTATCTCTCTACCCCCAGACAGGTTCTTCCCATCAAATTTAAGACTCCCGCTGGAGCGCAAACAGGCCCTTCTCAGGGCGGTGCAGGCTCTCTCAGATCAGGGAGTGATCGTATGGTCCCCCAAGAGGAGAGGTTTCGAGGCTTTTACTTGAATGTTTTTGTGGTGCCCAAAAAGGGGGACGGTTTTTCGGCCCATCCTGGATCTGAAGGCCCTAAACAAATTTGTCAGGGCACGGACAGTCCGGGTGGAGTCCGTTCGCTCGGTTGTGGCCGTCCTGCACAAAGGGGAATTCCTGGCATCATCGGACATAAAGGATGCGTACCTTCATGTACCCATCCATCCGTGACATCAGCGATTCCTGTGGTTCGCTAATGGGGATCGCCATTTTTCATTTGTAGCTCTTCCCTTCGGTCTGATCTCCGCGCCCCGGGTGTTCACGAAGTTACTGGGCCCGGTGTTGGCGTTGCTGCGGCAGAGGGGCATTGCCATAGTGGCTTACCTGGACGATCTGCTCCTGCGAGCGGACTCTGTCTCTGCCCTGGAGGAGAATGTGAACATCGCAATGGTCTCATTGCGGGACTTCGGATGGTTACTCAACCTGCAGAAGTCGTCAGTGTCTCCTTCCTGCCGTTCCGGAGTACTTGGGTCTCATTCTGGACACGAACCAAGCTTACAGTCGGCCGTGCGCATCCTACTATCACGCCGCCAGTTTTCTTTGCGGTTCTGTATGAGGGTGCTGGGGCTCATGGTCTCGTCGTTCGAGGCGATACCTTTTGCCTAGAGTCACACTCGTTTGCTCCAACGAGCAATTCTGGTTTAATGGGACAAGTCCCACCGGTTCGTGGATCTTATGATCCGGCTGGGCCCTCAGACCAGGGCGTCCCTCACT
>BLSH010340189.1:330328-350100 GCA_018402905.1 Glandirana rugosa
CCCCCCCCCCCCCCCCCCCCCGCCCCTGGGGAAGTCTCTCTTTAGGAGAGCCCCTCAACCTAGTACTCAGTGATCGGCTACGGCAGATCACGAGGAGAGGGGTCCACCAGGCAGACCACGTTTAACCCTGTGTGTCTGCCAGGAGCCTTGTTCCCCAGGGGATCATGTAGAGGTCCTACTCCTTCGGGGGTGGACAAAGCACACCCTTAAGTGCACTTTTTAGTGTGTGTTTCACATGCACGTTTTTTTGTTAACATTTTATTTTTTTAGTTTTTCAGCACCACTGCGGATTAAAATAAAAAAAAAAGTTGGGATATGCTAGACATAGGCATGGGCACGTGCTTTTTACGCAGGCTCCGGCTGCTTTATAAGGAAAATAAACTGCAAGACAATGAACACCCTTTGTTTTGATGCACCTGGATTGTATTTAGCTGATTTACACTGAAGTGGTAATTGGGCTTTTATTTGCCTTTTAAGCATATTTTCAGTCCTGTGAAAGCAGATGAATTTGGTAATATTTTACAAAACATTCACCATTCTGGATGCCTGGGGCCCTTTCATTAATCCCCTATGCATCTTTTACCTGTTTTGAAATATTTCTCATTTCTGATTGACTTCATCCCTAGTTGTTTGTCTGGCAGCTTGATAAAGCATGAGATTAGGAATGCTTATTTACATTAAGATGAAAAGAAAACATAACCATTTATAATTTTGTTTACGCATCCTGTGACTAATTTTACAGGTCACAGATAACGTTGTTTCTTGAAGTTGCCTAAGATTTTTCTTTAAATGTCTCCACTATTACTCCAGAATTTTGTTAAAGAGCAGCTGGAAGAATGTAGAAAATCGGATGCCGAGCAGTATCTTAAGAATCTCTATGATCTGTACACAAGGTAAAAATCGATTTGTTTGGTAAATTTATCTGACTGCAGAATTAAGGGGTGAGGGAGGAGGGGTTGTGTATATCAAGGTAATAGCTGCAGGCGCAGTACATCTGAAGTTGCTGTCTTGGAATATGTAATAACGTGGGTGGTGGTTGAATTTTTGCTTTGGCACTTTCTGTTGCTTCTTAAAGTGAAAACACTTCATGCATATTCAATGCAGATTGTTTGCCAGCTGTTCATATTCAGGCCTATGGACCCATTCGCATGATCGCAACCATCGCGTTCTAACTGCACTATGCCCTGCACAGCACCCCAAAACCACTGAGAAAATCGTTCCATTAAAAATCTGTGAAGCTCATAATATTGGTGCATTGTGTTTACAGTGCAGCGCACTGCATTTTTGAAAAATTCTGCTTGCTTGCATCTTTTTGTGAGATTTCTTGAAAAGCCTGCATTAAAGCGGTTGCATGAAGGTATAGAACCTCCTGTGTGCAGCAGCCCTCCTAAAACTCATGTGAGCCTCATCTCGTTCCAGTGATGTGTACGAGAGCCTCAACTCTCCCGGATCTCTCCCTCCTCATTGCCTCCCGCTACTGTCAATCACACTAGCCAAGAAGGCGAGCAGCCAACAGTCAGTGAGCCATTGAGGAGGGGGCAGGCCGAGCCAAGTTCTGTTTGTGAATGGACACACAGAGCAGTGGCTTGGGAGCCCCCATAGCAAGCAGCTTGCACTAGGCAGGCGGGAGGGGTCAGAAGCATTGGCGGGGGACCTGAGAAAAGGAGGATTGGGGATCCTCTGTGCAAAACCACTGCACAGTGCAATTAAATATTACATGTTTTTTATTTAAAAAAAAAAAAAAACCTTTTAACTGCTTGCCGACCTCTCAATGTATAAAAATGGCCGCAAGGTGGATTCATTGTTCTGGCAGAGCATACTATAATGTCCTCCCAGAATTGCGCCCCTGGCAGTATCTGTGACCACATTGCGGTAAACGACCGCTCACAGCGGCCCTTTACCACGTGATCGCTCCTTGACAGAGCGATCAGATGTAAACAAGCCGGAGGATGTCTGGCTTGTCTCTCCCCACCGAACAGTGTGAGGGGAGAGATCAGATGCAGCAGCACTGTGGGTAAGATCTGAAGAGCTCACAGCGCTGCTCTGTGACAGTCTCACCCATCCATCTATCCATCCATCCATCTTGCTTAACTATCCATCCTTATCTGTGCTCACCCATCCATCGTCATCCGTGCTCGCCCATCCATCCTCATCCGTGCTCGCCCATCCATCCTCATCCGTGCTAGCCCATCCATCCTCATCCGTGCTCGCCCATCCATCCTCATCCGTGCTCGCCCATCCATCCTCATCCGTGCTCGCCCATCCATCCTCATCCGTGCTCGCCCATCCATCCTCATCCGTGCTCGCCCATCCATCCTCATCCGTGCTCAGCCACCCATCCTCATCCATCCATGCTCAGCCATCCCCATCCATGCTTATTTATGCCTCATTCATGCTCATCCATACCACATCAGTTCTCATCCGTACACATCCATTCCACTACACTGCCCATCACTGCCACTACACTGCCCATCCATGCCACTACAGTGCCTCACAATACTGTAATAGGTAGTCAAATTAGATTTGAAATTTATGCCCCTAGAACACCTGATGGTGCTCCCTGCATGTTGGGCCTCTGTGGCCAGGTTATGTAAAAGTCGCACACATGTGGTATCGCCATACTCAGGAGGAGTAGCAGAAAATATTTTTGGGTGTAATTTTTGCTAGGTACATGCTGTGTGTTAGAAATATCTTGTAAATTGACAAGTTTGTGCAAAAAAAAAAACGCATTTTCATTTTCTTTCTATATTTTCCAAAAACTTGTGGAAAAAATTACATTTTCAAAAGACTCATTATGTCCCAATATACGTTGGGGTGTTTATTTTCCAAAATGGGGTCATTTTGTGGGAGCGTTTCCATTGTCCTGGTGCTCCAGGGCCTTCAAATGTGTAAGAGGTAGTCAAGAAATGAGATGGGTAATTTATGTTCCTAGAACACCTGATGGTGCTTCCTGCATGTTGGGCCTCTCTATGTGGTCAAGCTGTATAAAAATCTCACACATGTGCTATCGCCATACTCAGGAGTAGTAGAAGAATGTGTTTTTGGGTGTAATTTGTGGTATGCATATGCTGGGTGTGCGAAATAACCTGTTAATATGACAATTTTGTGAAAAAGAAAATAAAATCTTCACTTTGCTAAGAATTGGGGGGGAAAATGGTAATCTCACCATGCCTCTTACTAAATGCCTTGGAATGTCTACTTTCTAAAAAGGGGTCATTTGGGGGTATTTGTACTTTCCTGGCTTGTTAGGAGTCAAGAAATGAGATAGGCCGTCAGTACATCAGGTGTGATTAATTTTCAGTGATTGGCACCATATCTTGTAGACTCTACAACTTTCACAAAGACCAAATAATATACATTAATTTGGGTTATTTTTACCAAAGATATGTAGCAGTATAAATTTTGGCCAAAATTTATGAAGAAAAATTACTAATTTGCTAAATTTTATAACCGAAACGAAGAAAAATGCATTTTTTTTTTCAAAATGTTTTTTTTTTTTTCATTTATAGCGCAAAAAATAACCCAGTGATGATTAAATACCACCAAAAGAAAGCTCTATTTGTGAAAAAAGGACAAAAATGTCATATGGGTACAGTGTAGTATGACTGAGTAATTGTCATTCAAGTGCCCAGTGGTCAAGTGGTTAATGTCACTTTAAGTTATAGTCAATTGTCATGCATTAAAAACTTTCTAAAATGCAATATGCATTTTAACTACTTGCCTACTGGGCATTTTTACCCCCTTCCTTCCCAGGCCAATTTTCAGCTTTCAGCCTTGCCGCACTTTGAATGACAGTTGTGTAGTCATGCAACGCTTTACCCAAACTTTTTTTTAAGGCAGAGCTCCTCTTGTGGTGCTATTTAAGCACCACTGGGTTTTTATTTTTTTGCTAAAAGAACGAAAAAAGACCGAAAATTTTGTAAAAAAAAAAAAAAAAAAAAAGTCTTAGTTTCTGTTATAAAAATTTGTAAAGAAGTAATGTTTCTCCTTCACATTCAAAATTTCATTGTCCATGGGACTATAACGAGTCATGCCCCAGAAATATAAAATATAAGAAAATGTATTATTTCAAAGCAAAAATGTTGCATTTAAAAACATAATGTCATATATATTTACCAACAGTGAAAGTACATAAGTAAACAATATTGAAAAATCAGAGTTGAAAAACTTCCATCAACATGGGTAATATGTGCTATACTTTTCTCTACGCGTTTCGCGAGATAAGGAACTCGCTTCCTCAAGAGAGGCACAGATGGGTATCTGAAGTTGAGAACAAAGAAGTTAGGAATAAAAAAAAAGGGAGAGGGGGAGCGGAAGAGGGGAGCCCAACCACCCACAGCCTCAAATCAAAAACAAAGGGGTCTTCCAAGTGTGTACAAATGGCAAACCAAACAAAGGCACCCAATGGTCGTCAAGATTCAACCAAGAGTTGAGAAAGAGAGGGGAGACCGGGGGGGGGAATGAGATCAGTGGGACTGGAAGAAACATACACTTGTGAAATTTTGATTGTGTATGTACAAATTGGGACTGAGACATGCCCCTTCCCATTTTTATACCAGCTCCTTTTATGTGATATTATTTTTTTTCTCCTTCACGGATAGGCAGCGCTGCTGGGCACTGATTGACATCACCCATAATTGCAAGATTGCAATATTTTGTATTGTTCTTGAATGAGGATAGCAAGCAGTGTACTGAAACAAAGTTTCTCCAGAAATTAGTATTTTTTCCCTATTACCATAAAGAGACTATCAAGCGATTTTCATCACTCAGCACAGTAAAGGATAGGTCCACTGTAACACTAAAATCTCTACATCTACAGACATCCACAATCTAAGACTAACCTATCTAGCCCTGTAAAGGAGAAATCACTATACATACCTTTTTTGGAGCTGATCCGATCCGGTCCCACACTGAGCTGTCAGCGGCGGCTTTGCTGTGGAAGCGGGTGAAGTGGACACAGCTGACAACAGAAGCCGCCCCATAGTAAGTCTATGGGTGACCTCACTCCCCATTCATTTGTTGGCTGTGTCCTCTGCAGAGCTTCTGCAGCTGGGGACCAGACTGGATAGGCTTTATAAATACTATGTATACCAGAGAGATTTTAGTGTTCTGGTGGAATTCCCCTTTAGGTAGGGATCCCCCATAATATTGACTACCAAAATTAGGGTTTTCAGCATTTTGCCAATAGAAAAAAAGGTGTTGATAATGGCTGGCGAAAATAGAAAAAAAGGTGCCGAAAAAAATTCATATTTATTTTTAAATTCACGATGTCAATTAAAAATGTTAATTTAAAATATATATATATATATATATATATATGTATATATATGTATATGTATGTGTGTGTCCCTGGCCCGTAGAGGCCTAATGGTGACCTCCAGAGTTGAGGAGAGCTGGCATCCTTCTTCACAGTATGGGTTACTAGGCAAGATGGAATGCAAGTTGGAAACATGGGCGACGGTCACTTTTTGAATGCAAGAAAAAGAGATTTATTGTCTCTTAACAGAGCTGGTGCAGAGAGGGTTTAGGGACAAAGCTAGTGGATGTTAGAGGCCTTGCACTCAGCCTACCATTTGAGGATGCCCCACAGATGCTGAATAGGGTTTAGGTCTGGAGACATGCTTGACCAGTCCATCACCTTTACCCTCCGCTTCTTACTGACCTGCAGCCCAGTCTCCGAAGGGAGGGGGCCATGCTCTGCTTCAGTATGTCGCAGTACATGTTGGCATTCATAGTTCCCTCAATGAACTGTAGCTTCCCATTGCCCGCAGCACTCATGCAGCCCCAGATCATAACACTCCCACCACCATGCTTGACTGTAGGCAAGGCACACTTGTCTTTGTACTCCTCACCTGATTGCTGCCTCACACGCTTGACACCATCTGAACCAAATAAAGTTTATCTTGGTCTCAGACCACAGGACATGGTTCCAGTAATCCATGTCCTTAGTCTGCTTGTCTTCAGCAAACTGTTTGCGGGCTTTCTTGTGCACCATCTTTAGAGGAGGATTCCTTCTGGGACGACACCCATGCAAATCAATTTGATGCAGTGTGCGGCCTATGGTCTGAGCACTGACAGGCTGACCCCCCACCACTTCAACCTCTGCAGCAATGCTGGCAGCACTCATACATCGATTTCCCAAAGACAACCTCTGGATATGATGCTGAGCATGTGCACTCAACATCTTTGGTCGACCATGGCGAGGCCTGTTCTGAGTGAAACCTGTCCTGTTAAACCACTGTATGGTCTTGGCCATCATGCTGCAGCTCAGTTTCAGGGTCTTGGCAATCTTCTTATATCCTAGGCCATCTTTATGTAGAGCAACAATTTTATTTTCAGATCCTCAGAGTTCTTTGCCATGAGGTGCCATGTTGAACTTCCAGTGACCAGTATGAGAGAGTGAAAGCAATCACACCAAATTGAACACACCTGCTCCCCATACACACGTGAGACCTTGTAACACTAACCAGTCACATGAGACTGGGGAGGGAAAATGGCTAATTGGGTTCAATTTTGACATTTTCACTTAGGGGTGTACTTACTTTTGTTGCCAGCGGTTTAAACATTAATGGCTATGTGTTATTTTGAGGGGATCGCAAATTTACACTGTTATACAAGCTGTACACTCACGACTTTACATTGTAGAAAAGTGTAATTTCTTCAGTGTTTTCACATGAAAAGATATAATAAAATATTTACAGAAAATGTGAGGGGTGTACTCACTTTTGTGAGATACTGTGTTTTTGTAGAATGTAAATACCTCTCCGCCTATCTGCTCCACCAAACACCACTGTTCTTGGATTAATGATCTCTCAAAGTTTAACGAGAAACCTGTCTTCTAGGTGAGTGCCAATCTTTTTGGTCCCTTTTAGCTTTTAATGGTTTCTCCTGTGACCTCCCCATCACTGCTGTCCCCTTTGATGAAATGGAAGTCAGCAGGAGAAACCAATGAGAGCTGTGATGTACCAAGAAGATTGACACTCCTGAAAGTGTCGGTTTCCCAGTGAAATTCAAGGGATCATTGCCAATGATCAGAGTAGTATTCAGGGGGGCGGAGAGGTATTTACATTTACATTCTTTTACAGTGACCCCTTTGCTGAGAACATTTTTACTATAGTGACAGGATCATTTTAAAGGATAAGTTCAACTTTTCTTAGAGTGGAACATGCAACGTGTTCCCACTTCTGCAGCGTCTCCCCGATCTGCTACATCTAGTGACAGTGAGCCAGGAGATTTTTGAAGAAGTTTTCGGCAAAACTTGTAGGGTGGTCCCCCTCAGGAAGGCCCAACACCCGAACGTTGTTCCGTCTGGCTCTATTTTCGTCATCATCTGATTTGGAAACCAGCAGTTGGACAGTGCGTTGTAAGTCCGCAATAATGTTCGTGTGAGAGGCCGTGAGATCCTCGGTGACAGAGATCCTGGCCTCTGATTCGGACAGCCTACCCCTGATTTTGTGCAAATCATTTCTTATAAGGGTGCACTCCGCAGCCAGATGATCAATTTTGACCAACATGGTAGAGCTGCTTTGCTTGATGGCAGCGAGGATAACTGAAGTACTGTCTTGGGGTATGGTGGGGGAGTCCAGGGAGGATGATCCGGTCTCCATGGAGAGTTCAGTAAGCAGAGCCTGAAGCTTACCCACTAGCGAGGCCTGAGGGAAAGGACTAAAGGAAAGCACTAAATCCACTACAGTGCTAGTAAGGGCAGCACCGCACCTTGCTATCCAAGAGGGCAGGGACAGACCGATAGATAGGGCAGGATGGGGTAAGCCGGGGGGTCCCCACTAGTAAGAAGAAGTTACAGGCCCATGGAGGGTAGAGACTCACCGAGGCTACGTTGATATTCTCTGATCCGCTCTCACTCTACAGGGGCCCGAGCACAGGCCTCAGGATAGAAGGAGGCAAGTTGGCAGGCTGACCAGTGGCTGGCACTCTGTCCCGGGAGGATTGTGGCTTGGTAAGGGGACCAGGCAGCCTCATGGACAAGATGGCGGCAGCGTCAGAGTCTCTTCTGCCCCAGCAGGTTTTTACAGCTCAGGATCACCGGCCCCATTCACTGTGCTGCCCCCACGTCCTGAGAGCCCCTCGGAGCAGAGGTGTCCCCACCTGGATGGGCGCCTTCCGTTTCGGGCCGCCGAAAAATCGAGGCCGCGGCTTTTAGGCCCGACTACGCCGAGATGTTAAAATGATGATCCGGACCCAAAATAACCCCCAGGATGTAGTAGAGGGTAATCCTGCAGGATGGCGATCGTCCAGCACTCAGATGCTCAGGATGGAGCAGGATTATGTTAGGATTTAGACGGAGCTCTTCTCATAAGCGTCCGCCACCGATCACATCCGGTCACGCCCCCCCATTCAAACAGTTCTGTGAATGGGAAACTACAAGTACCCTCAGCCTTTGCAGCTGTCAGCTTGTAGTTCTCAATGAACTACCAAGGCGCTGTTGAGCACTCTAGGTAGTTAATTCTCTCTTCCTGTCAGTGTGTATCTGCCTGGTCGTTCGAGGTACATGGTTTCCGCAATCTGGTGATCGTGGGTGCAACGCTGTGCAGTCTCCTAGTAAAAAAAAAAAAAATAATTACACAGTTTTTATCTACAAACTTTGTGCATTTATTTTTATTTATTTATTTTAAAGGTGAACTTTCCCTTTAAGGCTGATATTAAAAACACCATTTAATCCATACATGTGTTTATTTAAAAACATCATATTTGTGATGGCAGTGCCTGAATTCCTAGCATCAGTCAGTCTGGCAGAGGAAAGGGCACTATGGTTTCAGAAAAGTGTCATGGGTTTACGGCTTTGCACAATGTATTCAGTCTAACCTCATGAACATGCTTACAAGAGGGTAGAGCATAAGGATGACCCCTTCTTCTCACTGTGTATTTCATTGTTTGCCCGCAGTTCAACTTTACCTAATTTCTGCACCAACATGTCAAATAATTAGTCTAATTAATTTGTTTTATACCTTTTATAAAGAAAGGTCTAAGTGTTCTGATTAGTTATGTGTAGTAGTCACGCTTGTAAGTGATACTATTGGAGATTTAATGATCATGCTGGGACTTCTGATTGCTTTAATTGAGCTTTTTTTAACTATGCACTTAGTCATTTTACTCAAGAATGAGTTATTTTCTTTATTTTGCATTTGATTTTTTTTCTTTTTTTTTTCTTTTTTAATGTAACCAGTAAATGTGGTAATGCCAAGAGCGTACCTTTTAATCCTTATTTTGTTCGTTAGTAGGATCCTTATTCTTAAGTTATTGACAACAGACTATAGTAATACTGATCAGATAAATAAATGGTGAATACTGATCAGATACGCTATCCCTGGTAGGTGATTTCCCATGCCTCTTACATGAAATGCAGAATCTCATACCAGGCAGAATGAAGTGCAGCAGAAAGTCCTCTAAGGCAAACCAAATGCCTGGAAGGTTGTTGTCTATAGCAGTGGTTGTCAACTTATCAGCTAAAGGGGGCCTCAAATGCAGCTTGTGACATCACCAAAGGGCCGCACATAATCTTCAATATATGTAATACTTGAGAGCACTGTCAGAAACTGTAGGCCTGTCAGGAACGGTTTCACCTGTTGGTGGCACTGTAACTCCCAAACCTATGGGCTGCAGTTCCGGTGTCCACCAGCGGGTTTCCCTCAGCAGTCGGAGGCTGACGGTCGGTAAAGATTACACCTGCTGGTGGTGCTGCAGTTCCGGTGTCCACCAGCAGTTGTCTCTCGGCAGTCAGGTGCTGACATTATCCCCTGCAATCAGGCATCTGATGCTGATTGCAGGAAGCCTATTTAAACCTGGTTAATACTGTGATTCTTTGCTTTGGTATTGTCTCCTTGTGCCCCTGATCTGCGTTCCTGTGTTCCTGAATCCGGTTTCCTGTCTCCTGTCCCTGGACTCTGACCCTGATCCTGCAGCCTGATCCCTTCCTACCCGCTCAGTATGGCTCCTGACTCCCTTTTCCTTTCCTGACAGTTCCCAGCTCCCCCCTGCTTGATCTCCTGTGTATGACCCTGGCTCTGGCATGTTTACAATTTGGTTATCTCTTGCGCTGTACTTATTGGATTTAGTCTGTTATTTATTGTGTGTTCACTGTTGGTTTACTGGTTGTTTTTCACTATTCACTATATTGGAGGTGTGTTTTCTTGCTCATTTATCATATAAAAAATCATATTTACATTTTACCCGTCTAGTAAACTCTGTTGCAGTCCACACCTTTCTGGTCACACCGGTCCCTAACAAGGCCTAATACAGGAAAGGAGGGCCAGAGTGTGCATATGCTATATTTTTTGCTGGGGATGGTTGCAGAAGACCATATGAACCTGGGAACATGATACATGAGGCTGGTAGAAATTACCATTACAGACTGCTGAGATCGGAGGGCCGCACATCATAGTGCCACCGGTTGGGCACCAGGGGTCTATACCTAACAGCAAAACATAAGAGAGTCCTCTAGGACAGCATCTTCTCAAAAGACAGAACTCATTAAGTCATATCTAAACAGTATGCCCAACCATTAAATGTCTACTTTTGCAAACAATAAAGTATTAATATAATCCATATAAAATAGCAAAGTTAAAGGTGTCTATCTGGGTCTTAGAAGACCCTTATCCAAATATGATGCTTTAAAGTAGGGTTACCCAAACTTTCCAAAAAAAAAAGGGGGGGGATAGTTTACTTTATGACATTATGGGGGTCAGATTGTGGCCAGTGGGAGTAGAAAAGGTCCTGATATCAGTGGGAAAAAATAATGCCCTATTGTTTGTTTCAGTGGGAGTAATTGTGCCCCATCGTTGGTGTCACTTGCAGGAATTGTGCCCCGTCATTGGATTCCAGTGGTGGTGTTATTTGGAGAAATTGTGCCACATTGTTTGTGCCAAGGGCCTGTATAAAAGCAAGCAAAGGGCTACAGATTGGAGACCACTGCCTTAAAGTATAACTAAAGTAACTATTTTTTTAATGTTCGATTTGGATAGAGTAGTATGGTTCTGAAATTGCTTTCAGATTTTATTGCTTTCTATAACTTCAGTATGGAGAGCCACTTTCCTTAATTGTCCTGATCACCAATGACACCAAAAAATAGAGGGAAGTCTAACACTTTGAGTCACCTCTAGGACGGAAATAGAAGGTAAATCTTCCAATGGGAACATTTGAAAGATATCCTGTCACTTCCTGCTGAATGTATGGGACAGGAAGTGAAAGGAAATCTTTCTAATAAAACGTAGATCGAAAAAGAAGAAAAATGACAGCAGTATAAACCCTCCCTTAACGTTTTCAAAATGAGAAAGAAAGATTTGGCTGTAGATTTAGCTTTAAAGTGACGCTAAACATTATCCTCCTTCTTCAAAAATAATGCATACACATCCACTACTTAATGACCCTGTAATTGGAGTTGAGCGAACCCGGACTGTAAAGTTCGGGTCCGTACCGAACTTTGGGGTGTCCGGGACCCGAACCCGGACTTTTCAAAAAAAGTCTGGGTCTGGGTTCGGGTCCGGGGTTCTGGTATTTTATTCCACGTGTTGAACAGCTGCCAATGGCAGCCAATCAACACGTGTTTCACTGGTTTTCCCTAGAAGCCATCACAGCCATGCCTGTGATTGGCCAGTGCATCATGTGACCCAGCCTCTATATGGGGCTGGAGTCACCGTGCTGCATTTCATATGCTCTCAGGATAGTTTAGGGAGAGGATGCTGCTGGCTCTGTTAGGGACAGATTGCAGAACATCTCATCCTGCATTACTGAACGATCTGATTGAGGACTAGGGAGAGATACTAGTACTGCTGCTTTGAGGGACAGATTGCAGACCTCATCCTGCTGCACAGAACGATCTGACTGGACTAGGTAGAGTCTGTTGCTTTAAGGGAAAGGTTATTGTTCTAAAATCATCTCCAAGTTGTACAGGGGAATATTCCAGCTGTTGCTTTAAGGGAAAGATTATTGTTCTAAAATCATCTACAACTTGTATAGGAAAAGTCTATTGCAGCGGCATAGACCCATATTATTGTTCTAAATTTTAGAACAATAATATGGCTCTATTCGGCTGGAAGACACTTTGCCTATACAACTTGGAGATGATTTTATAACAATAATATGGCTCTATGCGGCTGCAATAGACTTTTCCTATACAACTTGGAGATGATTTTAGAACAATAATCTTTCCCTTAAAGCAACAGCTGGAGCCTTTCCCTGTACAACTTGGAGATGATTTTAGAATCTAAAATCATCTCCAAGTTCTATAGGAAGAGGTTCCTACTGTTGCTTAAAGGGACAGATTATTATTTCTTGCACAAAATTAAAAAGTGCATCTACATAGCTGGTTTAAAAAAAAAAAAAAAATTCTAAAAACTACATTTGCGGCCACGGGGCATTTCTTGCACAAAAATAAAAAAAAAACAGTGTTTGCTACCTCCTCCACCGCCACTTTCACCGCCTCCTCAACCTCCAACTCCACATCCACCTCCATTTTTGATTTTTTTTATGTGATTTTAGCTTAAAAATTATTTTAAGTTATTTCCCTATCCCCATTTCTTTGTAGGGCACTTGTCCAACTCTTACCCCCATTTTCCTTCCTTTTGCAAACCTCTAGGACTTGCCAGGACTTTTACAGCTATTTTTGTGCCTAAACGTTCGGGTCCCCATTGATTTCAATGGGGTTTGGGGTCAAAGTTCGGGTCAAGTCCGGACCCGAACCCGGACTTTGTCCATAAGTTCGGCCGAACCTGCCGAACCCGGACTTCCAGAGGTTCGATCCACTCTACCTGTAATCTTTTTTTCTTGACGTTGTTTCTTGCTGTGTTTTTATGCCTCATTGTAATGTCCTTAGTGAGCTCCTAAACCTCCCCCCCCTTGCTTCTGTTCTGTACACAACAAATTCCATAGTCTATCTCAGGAACAAGCAAGAGAGGGTGGCTACATTCCTACAAACTATGGGACCATGGAGAATGAGTGTAGCCACCCTAGTCAGATCACAGAAGGAAAAAAAAAGAAGTTGGAGGAGGCTAGAGAGTAAAGCCAACCATATATGGATTGAAATCTGGCTGGTTCAGCAGGGACCGGCTGACTTTTGATCCATGTATGGGCACCCTGTTAGTACACAAGTCAATTTATCAATCCATTTGTGTGCAACCAGCCTGTCTGTTTTTTCCCAAACAATTAGTGCTGCAAGCTATAGCTAGCAACACTAATCATTATGTTTTGCCAACCGGGAAGGTTCACCGAGCTCCCTGCCAGCAGAACACAATAGTGCTGCGCGAGGGATTCGAGCATTCGAGCATTCAAGGGATTCGAGGACATCAAGCATTTTTCTTTCCTTCCACCATGGAAAAATAGCATAATCTATGGCCTGCATAGAAGGTACTTTTCTGTGTATACATGCTTGTATATAGTGTATACATACTGAGTAAACAATACTTACTTGAATAGAATTTTTTTTCAAAGCCAGAGTTTAGTGTCACTTTAAGAATTATTTTTGTAGTTGTTGTGCTATGCTATTTTCCACCAAGAGGTGGTGGTGGGGACAAAATCTGCAGTTGCAGTTCCATGCGTCCTTGAAATCTATGGCTGTAGCAGGAAATAAATTGTCGGTGTGCTAACACGCCAGGCAGGGGGGGGAACTCCTCAGTATGTTAACATACCGGGCCAAACTTTTGGCTGTAGTAAGAAGGAACTCCTCAATAATTTAACAAACTAGTGGGGGTTTCTCTAGTGTTTGTGTCTCATACTAAATGTAGTGTACAGATTTGTAGAATGTTTGTTTTTAATGCCTTTCTGTTTCTCCTATTATTCAGAACTACAAGTCTCTCTAGCAAGCTAATGGAATTCAATTTGGGAACAGACAAACAGACTTTTTTGTCCAAGCTGATCAAATCAATTTTCATTTCATATTTGGAAAACTATGTTGATGTAGAAGCTGCTTATTTGCGAAGTCGGAGTTCAATGATCTTACAGCGCTATTACGATTCCAAGAACCATCAAAAAAGGGCAATTGGAACTGGAGGGTAGGTGACAACCAAACAAACATACATCAGTAGAGTCAACTGATCACTATGTAGAGTGGAACTTTACCCATAACAACTTGATAACAAAACAATGTTCTTTAGCAAGGAAAATACATTCCACATTATTAATTATGCTGCCAAAAGTAGTGTGTGTTGTAAATTGCTTCCAACATTGTTCCTGTTTCTCCTTGCTGGAGGCTGCTATTTGCTGTAGCCCAGAGCCCCTGAACAGCAGTAAATCTTTAGGCTGTCAGCAGCTCGGCTTCTACAAATTCAGCATTGCCAAAAAATAGAGAACAACTGAGCATGTGCAGAGCAGAGTGAGACAGTGTGTTACTGGATTTTAAACAGTAAAGGCACTTATTTTTAATGTTTTACATTGCTATAAAATGTCAATATACAATACTATGTAAGTCAAAAAGCAACATTTAGAACAGGACATGGAACAACTGACTGGTTCAAAATTGCGAAAGGAGCGTGACAAGGATGTATATTGTCACCCTACTAACTTATATGGTGTCTAATAACCTGAGATATGCAGACGATACCACACTAATGACAGAAGAACTACTAAAAAGTCTCTTAATGAAAGTGAAACAAAAGCTGGCAACCGGTCCCATCACTCCTTGGCAAACAGAAGGAGAAGAAATTTAAACACTGACCTATTTCATCTTCCTAGGCTGCAAAATCATGACAGACAGTGACTGTAGCCATGAAATAAAGAGATGCTTGCTTCTTGGGAGGAAAGCAATGGCAAACTTAGACCACATTATAAAAAGCAGGGATATCGCTGTCACGTCACAGCTATGGTATTCCCAGTAGTAACCTATGGCTGTGAAAGTTGAACCATAAGGAAGGCTGAACGCTGAAGAATTGATGCTTTTGAACTATGGTGTTGGAGAAAACTCTTGAAAGTCCCATGGACAGCAAGAAGATCAAACCAGTCAAACTTGAAGGAAATGAACCCTGAATATTCACTGGAAGGACAGATCCTGAAGCTGAAACTCAAATACTTTGGCCACCTAATGCGAAGAGAGGACTCGTTGGAAAAGGCCCTGATGCTGGGAAACATGGAAGGAAAAAGGAGAAGAGGATGACCGAGAACAAGATGGATAGATAACCTCTTTGAAACAATGAACATGCAAGCAAGCTCCGGGAGGCAGTGGCGGACAGAAAAGCCTGGAGCGCTGTGGTCCATTAGGTCACAAAGAGTCGGATACAACTAAACAACAACAACCACCTGCAAAAAGGGGCCAGCCTGAAGTGATCTAGCAGGACTTAATTTTTTGACTAAAGCTCCACTTTAATGATACAAAATCTTTGTTATGGTAGATTTAATTATTTTGCGGAGGGAATGTCTTATCCAAGACATAACAGAAATCTCTATTAAAAGCAAACTATTGTGACATTTGTTTTAATTTTTACAATAGAAGGAATGAGGATTGTAAATATACATTTGTTCTATTGCTGCACAGCTATACAGTGACAACTACATACTGTATTGTCTGCTGGATGAAAAAAATGCATAGAATTGCTAGGTGATATAAATAGCTGGATCAAACAAAACCTTCACATTATTACAAAATATTCTTTTATTCTTTGTAAACTTGTGCAACAGCATTCAAGACCTGAAAGAGAAATTTCGTCAGCGCTCAATTTTTCCTTTGGGTTCGAGTATAGAAACACACGGCGAGACATTTTTAGCACAAGAAGTGGTGGTAAACCTGTTGCAAGAAACCAAGCATGCCTTTGAAAGATGCCATAAGGTATATTTAGCAAAACTGTAATATTGGCAGTCATTTGTAACTATCTAGTATTGTGAAGCAAGGGTCCCCAGGCCGCAGACCGGGGTTGGTCTGTGGCCTGTTGGTGACCAGGCCGCACAGCAGAAAGTCAGAAGGTGAGCAGCGACTGCAGCCGGGACAGGACTATTGCAGATTGCGGTCCCCGCTCAACTCCTGCTGTGCGGAGGTGCCGCTCAACCTCTGTGTCCACTTCTGGGAGCTTCAGATCTCCACAGAGGGGGAGTAATCACCCTCTTGTTATCATAAGTTGGGCAGCTCCCGCCCTCCGTCCAGATCTGCAGCTCCTCCCGCCCCCTGCCCTGCTAATAGGATGACGTTGAGACCCGGGAAAAGACACACATGCTGAAAACTGCTGCTACCCTCAACAGGGGTAGGACTGTGCAGGGGAGGCAGAGGTTGGAGTGAGGCAGTGTGATGTTTGAGAGGAGGGAGGGGTGGATAACGCAGGATTGTTGCAAGGGGCACTGTGATGGAGGAGGATGTGATTGCTAGTGGCACTGTAAAGTAAAGGTGGACTGCACTGTAAAACTATCATCATTATAGTGCAGTTCCCTTTTATATCACAGTTTTCCCCCTTTGCAGTGCAGTTCCCTTTATATCACCGTGCAGTCTTCGTTACATTAATGTAAGGGGACTGTACTCTAAAGGGACACTGTAATGTAAAGGGAAACTGTAGGCACTGATATAAATGGGGGGGGGGGGGGGCGCTATGCTGTAAAGGGGGGTTGTGTTGTGAAGGGGGCTCAGGACAGGCTCTGTGAATATCCCAAACCCTCCCTCCAGTCCCAGGGAAATTGTACACTGCTTTGAAGGGGGACTGTTTACAATGATGTAAAGGGGGGGTTGTAGTGTGAAGGTGGGCTGAGAACAAACTCCATGAATATCAACCCCCACAGGTCCCTGGGAAAATTGGCTGCCCTGACTCCGGTCCCTGGTGCCAATAAGGTTGGGGACCACTGGTGTAAAGTCTAATTTTCTTTTATGCACCTTCTTAAAGCCTAATACCAGTCAAATTGATTTGTCTTAATTTTGTGTTGCATGGAGTGGAGAGGGGTTAGAGACTGTCAGATTTGCATTGCGTTCTGTGCCTACTACCAGAGAGATTTCCCACTCACTTCTTTCAGGACAAGTGAAAAAGTTTTTCAATAGGTGCACAGGGAAATGATCGTTTAAGTAACGGTTGATATGTATATTTTTTTTATTTAGCTTTCAGATCCGTCTGATCTTCCAAAAAATGCCTTTAGAATATTTTCAATTCTTGTTGACTACTTATGCATTGAGCACATTGACTACGCCTTGGAAATAGGTTTGGCAGGTAAGATCTGTTATTCTCTTCTATTTTATTGAGGCTTTCTAAATGTTAGTGTATAGACCAGTGCAATTAGGTTCGGGTCTATTCGGAGGTATGAAGCAAAGATATATATACTCGGTACTTCTGCATATGTTGAGCACATGATTCACTCCCATTCCTGCCTTGTGATAGTTTCAGCTCTTAGTGATTTTTTCACCCTTGGTGAGCAGGCACTCTGTAAAGCCACATGGGTACAAGCAGCTGTAACTTGGAGATTACATGGGGCTTTCTCTCTGCACGGTGGAGGGAGGGGCAGGGGAGTGAAAGAAAGGCGAATGTATAGCAGATGGGAATGCTGTGATAGTGAGCTTGTTGCTGTGCCCCACATAGACAAAGCACAGGTTCTTGTTAAAAGCTATTTGTTAGGCTTCATGCACACAGGACTTTACCTGCGATATACTACCGCAGTTTTTGCACGTTTTTCGTGTCTTTAAAGGGCCAGCATTTCTTGGAGGTTTTTTTTTTTAATTGCTCTAAGATGTCCAAAAGCGTTTGGGCGTTTTTGAGCGTTTGAACGTTTTTACAGCTGAAAAACGTCTCTCAGAACCCTCTGGTCTTGGGTTTTTTTTACAGCTCAAAAACATCACTACTGAAAACATTTGATAACAGCCTATGTGTGCATGAACACATAGGATAACATGATGGAGGGTTTATTGATTGTAGAAAAAAACGTCTGCAACTAAAAAACAGCTGCTGTAAAACAGTCAAAAAACGTCCTGTGTGCATGAGGCCTTATACTCCTGTATACTTATCTTTTTACAACGTTATGACATCAGTGCCACATCAGTGGGGGACAGTTCTGGAGGGAAGGTAATTGCAGCTGCATTTATTTTTTAATAAAACCACTGGGTAAGTCATTAGATAAAAATTACCGTAAATCTGCTATACGTTTCAGACAGCCATGCTATCGTGTACATTGAAGAGTGTACAGGATATACTTGTACATTAAAGAGTGTCAGCCATTATCAGTGTGTCCATAAAGTTTTGCCTGTCTATTGTCTGGGACTACTGTCTCTAAAACCAGCCATACATGGATTGAAATTCGACCGATTCAGCAGGGAGTCACCGAATTTTGAACCGTTCTGCGGGGACCAGCCGAATTTTGATCCATGTATGGACACTGTGGTTGTGCAGAAGTTGGTCTACCAATTGGCTTTTGTACAACTGCCCTGTCAGATTTTGTCTATTCGATCAGTGCTGCGGGCTATAGCCTGCAATGCTGATCAAGTGTATTCTGATGGCAGGGAAGTCTCCCCGCTGTCATAATACAATGACACAGCAGGGAAGATTCCCCATCCAACTTGAATGTGTGGATGGGGGAATTGGGTTAGCTGTTTGATGAAAAGAAAAAAAAAATGATTCCTCTATGGGCTGCCTTAAAGTGCTTGTAAACCCTTACATATACCCAGTGAAGTGATTGGCCTCAGGTGATACATAAAGATGAAAAACATCCTCCTACATAGGTTGTACCTGTCTGCCTGCAGTCCTTTCTTCTCTGCATCCGTTCAAACTGCTGAATTTTAAAGAATGTCTAAAGCTGGATATTATTAATAATCTTATTACACAGGATTTATATAGTATACAACAGTTTACGCAGCGCTTTACAGCTTGAGGGTAGACAGTACAAATACAATGCACTTAAATACAGTAGGAATCAGAGGGCCCTGCTCATTAGAGCTTACAATATAAGAGGGAAGGTCAAGAGATACAAGAGGTAATCACTGTGGGGGATGTGCTGATGGAGAAGATAAATGTACAGTTGTTAGGTGGGAGCCAGATAGGGTTCTCTGAAGAGATGGGTTTTCAGGGATCGTCTGAAGGTGGACAAAGTAGGAGAAAGTCAGACAGATTGGGGTAAAGCATTGCAGAGGATGGGAGAGGCTCTGGAGAAGTCCTGGAGGTGAGCATGGGATGAGGTGACAAGGGAGCTAGAGAGCAAGAGGTCTTGGGAGGAGCAAAGAGATCGATTTGGTTGGTATTTTGAGACCAGGTTTGTGATGTAGCTGGGGGCCAGGTTGTGGATGGCTTTATAGGTGGTTATTAGGATCTTGAATTGAATTTGTTGGTTGAGTGGCAGCCAATAGAGAGATTGACATAGGGGTGTAGCAGGCGCTGAGTGGTTTTTAGGGTGTATGAGCCTAGCAGCAGCGTTCTTAATGGACTGAAGTGGGGATAACCAATTTAGAGGTAAGCCAGTGAGGAGGGAGTTGCAGTAGTCGAGGCGAAAGATGACCAGGGAGTGGATTAGAAGCTTGGTGGTGTTATTGGATACACACTATATGACTTTTGTTGTCCTTTAGATTTACCTTCAACTATGTAGTGCAAAGGCCTGCCTGATTACATACAAATTGAAAGTGTTTAGGTTTGACCATATTATATGGTTTTGGTAAATCTAAAGGAAAAAATCTAAAGAAAATTGTATAGTGTGTATCCAGCTTAAGAGTTCACAAAAAGGGGGTGGAGAGTTGAAGTTACTCTCTGCAGAGCTCAGTGAGGAGAACTCTGACAGCTTACGCACACACACATGCACACGCACACACACATGCACACGCACACACACATGCACACGCGCACACACACACTGCACGCGCGCACACACGCACTGCGCACGCA
>BLSH010340189.1:378668-391712 GCA_018402905.1 Glandirana rugosa
CGATCGCCCGTTGTCGTGTGGTGGCCGCCGGGCGAGAGCACGGACGGTGTGAGAGGTCGTCATACCGCCACCCAGCCTACCTGAGATACAGGCGGCCGATGGGTGCTAGCGGACCGTGTCTTCTTTTTGTCCCTTGGCGGCTACATTTATACCGCCAAGGGGCGAGACAATCCGCCGTACATTCTAGATGACTAGGGACAGTGACCCTAGTCAATATAGAGAATACGGGGACCGTTGGGTCGGTTAGGGGGGAATTGCCACTGATTACTGTATAAATATCATTGGCAGTAAAGGGGTTAACCTGCAGGAGGCAATCTAGGGGTTAACTGTGTTCCCTAGGCGTGTGCTAACTGGGGGGGGGGGGGATTGGCTGGGTTGCCAGGGGCATAAGAGATATAACTGATCCCAGTGACAGGGATCAGTAGATCTTACATGCCGCCTAACAGAGCGGGGAACCGCCATATTTACATCGGCGGTTCCCTGTTTTTCTTCTGTGCCAGGCGATCGTGGGTAGCCGGCGGACATAGAGTCCATCCGACCCACCGCCATACTGCTGGAGAGTGTGGCAGGCACGAGAGCGGGCCGCCGGTGGTGTGCTGTTGCCCGCTAGCCGCACACGTGTGAGCCGCCGTCTATAGGCAGCGATTCGCGTTACAGCGCTAGTCTGCAGCAGTAAATGTACGTGAAGCGGTCCGTAACCGGTTAAAGATGTAGGGGAGTTTATTTGAAAAACACAATGGAAATTATTTTTCAAGTGCATCAGAGCACAGCTAAAGTCCAGGAGAGACTGTCTAATCATTTCACTGGTATTATAGAAGTCCCGTTTAAAGATAGACGATCTAATGTAGTATATGAAAAAAATACTGATCTTGCATTTACACCTATAATGACTTGTATTTTAGATCAGATCTGTGCATGACATTTGTATATTAATAGAAACTCTCCCACTTTTACCCTGCAGATTGCCGTGGTTCTGCAACTTTTTGACACTCTGCACTCCCTCTGCAACCTTCTAGTAGTTGCCCCAGATAATTTAAAGCAAATGTGTTCTGGAGAGCAGCTGGCCTGCCTGGACAAGAATATCCTTCACTCCTTTGTGCAGCTAAGAGCAGACTACAGATCTTCACGCCTTGGTCGACACTTCAGCTGAGAAGCTAACTGCATACTGAGATTGTATTAAATTCTATGCCAATGCGTGGCTTGAAAATAGCACAGGACGTTCTCCTTCCTATGTAGAGGTTGCTCTAAATTCTGCAGCTCAGTTACTCTGGCTTTAGAACAGTAGTGCAGCCGTATTTCACTTGCTGCTGGCTCTGCCTCTTTCAGCAAAAGGGATTTTGCTTGGTTGCTTTTTTTTTCCCCAGGAAGATACAAATTGGTAAAAATGTATAGTCACCACTCCTCACTTACTTTGTGTTCTCATAAAACGGATTGCTATTGCAGTGAAACACACTCATTTTTCGAGTGGCTGGAACATTTGCCTTTAACATGGCATACTTTTACAAAAAGGTTTTTGTGTATTGTGACGCCTTTAGTTTCAGACTGTGGTATGTGGTCTGAGAAATGGACTGCTGAGTGTAAACAATCTCATTCCTAGCTGGGCCTGGGATGGTTTTCTGCTTATTGACTACTCTTATTTAGTTATGTTCTCTTTCAGAATAAACTTTTTATTGACTTTCTGTGATCCAAAGGCTGCTTCCATGCAAAACCAATTTTCCAGTTTTGGGTGGACACCTACGAGTAAAGCGCCCTAAAGCTTATATTTCTCCGATTCTAGTGGGGAAGGTTTTCTGGCATTTATTTTGCTTCCAACCTCTCCCTCAAGTATCACACGGCTGTACCCTAGTGTTTTTTTCCTACAGTGTGGAGAATTCATTGCAGGATTGTGGCACTTTTTGTTTTAAAACAGAAGTATGTGCGTCTACATTGCCATGCTAAAAAACTAAAAACATAAGTGAAACCTTTAAATCTAAATGTGAACGTATCAGTCCCAAACGGATAAAAAAAAAACTAAACTTGTAAACGATATGGTGAAGGAAATTCTATTAGCCGTGTGCTTCAAACCCCAAAGCGTACCACCACTTGAAGATGTAGAACTCTTACCAGAGTGAGTGGACTCTTTGTATATAGTCACTTAGGCTTGTGTATGGGTAAAATCGTCTGTTGGGGAATATGTACCACCTCCAGGTCTCCACGTACGGTCACCAAAACATCACATCCACTAAGGCAAGGTATTAAAACGGAGTTCCACCCAAAAGTGGAACTTCCGCTGGTTGGATTCCTCCCCCCCTCAGGTGTCACATTTGACACCTTTCGGGAGGGAGGGGGAAGAGGACACATGTCTTTAGACAGGTGTCCTTTTCCACACATCCGGGAGCTCTGGCCGGCGGCCGCTGACGTCAGCAGCCCGGCTCCCTCCTCCCTGCTCACTCTGCTACTGGCCGCCTGGCCAATAGCAGAGCGCGGCAGAGCCTCACACATGCGCAGTAAGGTGCCAGGCGTGAAGCTGTACCGCTACACGTCCGGGTTCCCTTACCCGCAATGGAGGCGGCTGCACCCGTCCCCCGATCCGAAGCTCGGCGGTGGGTGCAGCCATCGCTGGACTCCAGGACATGTAAGTGTCCTATTATTAAAAGTCAGCAGCTACTGTATGTGTAGCTGCTGACTTTTAATTTTTTTTTTTTTCCCTCGGACCTCCGCTTTAAGCTGTAACATCTAAAGAGAACCAGGAACATCAACATAGTATAAAATTGTATACCCAATTTTATTTAAAAAGTACTAACTACTTACATGATTAAAAACAACAAGAGCTTATCATAGTAAAATACCAGTCTCTGGATTCATGCTAGTCACTTCCGGATTACAGCGTGCATGGTGACGTCACTAGTGATGGCTCCTCCGTACACATTTTTTCACATCTGACATCATTGGGGGTGTGATTTAGATTTATACATTTCACTTATGTTATTTACTTTTGTTTTTTAGTGCAGCAATTTAGACACACATTTATTCTACACAATTTATCAAATTGTTTTTGCCAGCGGCTATTTGGATCTGATGGCGCGATTTCTATTTGTGTATATTTTGTGTAAGAGAAAAGTGTGGGATTAACAAAAAAAATTTATACTCACCTGGGTGGATGCATCATTGATCCCCTGCCAGCTCTGTAGTGAGAACTGAGAGATCAAACACTGCTGATCACTCAGTTCTCACCCTCTACTCTGAGCAGAGAGTCATGACTGGTCAGCAGCTTTCTGCTTTCCCCTCCAGCGCTCACTGGAGTACTGGGCTGTGGATGGGGTGGGAGGGGCTGGTTCGGGCTCTAGGCGGATCGCTGAGAGGCTGAGCCAGCTTGATCCTGACCATAGGATAAGAATCTTTCCAGAGCCTATACTGACTCAGTGGCATCAGCCAACAGCTGACTTTAACCCGCTATTGGCTGAAAATGGGTCACAAGGGTGCAGTTCGTTCTACACCCCTGTGACCTACAGGAGAAGTGTAGCCAGGATAGCTCTGGCTATATACTTCTCCTTAAAGCTTGTAATGGTTACATGCACCTGAACATTCAGATGAAGGTGTTTTTGCCTTGAAGCCTCTGAGAAGTGTAAGGAGCTGGCATGTGATTCCTGCATCTACAATGCTGCTTTTGGGTGAAGTTGGGTTCGAAGATCTCAGTTTTGTTGCATTCTTATTTTCTTATGCATGTTTATTAACAGAAGTATACCATAATCCACATCAGTCAGTCAAATGCTGGTTTTCAGCACTGTAGACTATCTACAGTTAGTGATCTTCCTGACAAACAGCTGAATACACACTTGAAATAAATACATTTGTAAATGCTTTAATAGCACAAATAGTCATTATCCTGTCTGGCTTATGATTCACATACACGCCTCACTGCATAGCTAGGAAGTTGGCTCTACAGTTTGTCATGTGCAGCTTCCTGTGTCACCGGCCTGCTGATTTGACATTAAATCAGGAATGTGATGATGCTGAATCCTTGTCCTGTGCATTGATGGATGACATATGAGGCAGCAAAGGTGAAATGGGACTGTTACCTGCAGGGCTGTGCTTTGTGATAAAACATGACTACAGTAAAGCAAATCTCCCTCTCAATCACAAAAAAATGTAACCTATTGCAGCTTACAAGTGGTGGCTGCATTAGTATTTTCTTTTTTTCCAGGTTTCCCCCCTTTTATTTACACCCGGTGATCTGAAAACTCTTCCTGTCCCTAGCTGGCTACACTCATTCCTCCACTGTATGTATGGAGGAATCCATGTTTTCACCCAGACTGGACTTCAAACATGTCTACTTTATCTCCATTACGAGATTGTTTTTTTACACAGAAAAGATCAAATATTTGCTTCCAGTTCAGTTCACAGCAAGTGACAAGGACACTGCATTTCTGGAAAAATCAATAGATATTTTCTGTACTTGATGAAAATGATCTTAGCCCAAAAAATGGAAACTAATGCCACCATCACATCTAAGGTTGGATAAAATGCAGTATATTACATTTTTGTTTTGGGGCTTAGTTATCCTTAAATCTTTTGGCATTCTCTTATGTGTTTATTTCATGTGTATTTTAGCTGTTTGACTGCAGTTTTTTGCTTTGAAGCTCATTTTTGGATCTATAACTGCAGACTACCACTGATTTTTTGACAACATAAGCAAGAAAAGTTTCAAGTCCTATGTAATTTATCCTTCAAATTGTTTTACCCTCATTGTATTTTCTTAGCCAATACAAAGCATACCTATGCCACTTTGTATTTTCCCCTACTTTTAACTTATTTGTACAGCTAATTGTCATACGTTTCTGGTCCTGGGGAAGCTCAGACGCTTAGTATCTTGTATGAATGATTCTTTCTTTTTTATATGTATGTATGTATGTATGTTGGTTGGTTGGTGGGCAAAACCTGGTGTTATCACATATTATTAAGATATTTTAAAAGTTTTATTTGTGGGTTCCCTTTTTTGGAAAGTAGTTGACTGGGGTTATTAGAAAGATTTGGCCATCAATAGAACATTGAATTGCACAGTATTTACAGAGCAAAAACCTTAATAAATATTTAAAGTTAAAAACTCACCCCAGAATTAATTTTATGAATATTGCCTTGGACAGCCACATAACGCATGTACCTTGATAAATGCATAAAACCATGTTTGACATCTCTCCATGCTCTGGTTGTCCAGCAATCAGCTGTTTACCAGTGACACAATGACCCCCTCATGCTCTCAATGCATTTTTTTTTAATTATTTTTATTGGTTTGTAATGAAAAGAGTTACAAAACAGCCTTCGGGACATACCCTGGCTCAAAGTACATACATCAGTACAAGAGGAATAAAAAAAACAAGGAAACAAACAAGTAGTTGAACTCTACTCATAAGGTATCAAAACATGCTCAGAGTCCACAAAGTTCAGCAAGAAGAGTAAAAGTGTCCATCACAATAACATATGGGGAACACACAGATCTAGTGTAGAATGTTACAGTACTTTGCACCTGACAGTGGTCAATGGGGAGGCCAAGGTCCTCAACACAATAAAACAGCTAGCCAGACACACCTCAATTATAAAGGAGGTGAAGTATACCTCAAGGAAATCCATTAAGTAACAGTAGCCGTGGAGTCTAACCATCTATCCCAAATCTTTGAGAACTTATTGGGACAACCCTGACAGTAATATGTGTCTTTGTACAAGGGGAATCACTGAATTGACGAGACGAACTGGAATAAAAAGCCTTGCGAGCTACCGCATGTGTTCACAAGATCGTATAAGAGCCAGCTGCTGACACTGTTCACAATCCCATATGCATGCGCTAAATACAATACAATCCAATCAATATAAGTGCTACGCTCTACCCTCCATCCAAATAATAAATATAATTACGTGCATTGAACAATAAAAGTCAACTCATAAACATTCAATGAGAAAAAAATATAAATAATATATGTGTGTGTGTGTGTGTGTGTGTGTGTGTGTGTGTGTGTGTGTGTGTGTGTATATATATATATATATATATATATATATATATATATATATATATATATATATATATATATATACACAGTTGCATGCAAAAGTTTAGGAACCCGGAACCCCCATTTATAAATATTTGGGTGTTTGGATCAGCAGTTTCATTTTGATCTATCAAATAACTGTAGGACACAGTAATATTTCAGTAGTGAAATGAGGTTTATTGGATTAACAGAAAATGCGCAATATGCATCAAAACGAAATTAGACAGGTGCATAAATTTGGGCACCCCAACAGAAAAATCACATCAGTATT
This sequence comes from Glandirana rugosa, assembly GCA_018402905.1. Lineage (NCBI taxonomy): Eukaryota > Metazoa > Chordata > Amphibia > Anura > Ranidae > Glandirana > Glandirana rugosa. The sequence goes on from BLSH010340189.1 coordinate 384,960, forward strand.
TAGTAGAGCCTCCTTTAGCAGAAATAACAGCCTCTAGATGCTTCCTATAGCCTGTAATGAGTGAATGGATTTTGGACCATTCCTCCTTACAAAACATCTCCAGTTCAGTTAGGTTTGATGGTTGCCGAGCATGGACAGCCCGCTTCAAATCACCCCACAGTTCAATGATATTCAGGTCTGAGGTATGGGATGGCCATTCCAGAACATTGTACTTGTTCCTCTGCATAAATGCCCGAGTAGATTTTGAGCAGTGTTTTTGGTCGTTGTCATGTTGAAATATCTAGCCCCGGCGTAACTTCAACTTTGGACTGATTCCTCACCATTATTCTCAAGAATCTGCTGATATTGAGTGGAATCCATGTGACCTTCAACTTTAACTAGATTCCCAGTACCGGCACTGGCCTCACAGCCCCACAGCATGATGGAACCTCCACCAAATTTTACTGTGAGTAGCAAGTGTTTTTCTTGGAGCGCTGTGTTCCTTTGCCGCCATGTATAACGCCCCTTGTTATGACCAAAATGAAGCTGGCTTGTCCAAATGTGCGTTTGCATACCTCATGCGACTCAGTTTGTGGCGTGTGTGCAGAAAAGGCTTCTTTCGCATCTCCCATACAGCTTCTCCCTGTGCAAAGTGAGCTGAATTGTTGAACGATGCACAGTGACACCATCTGCAGCAAGTTGATGTTGTAGGTCTTTGGAGGTGGTCTGTGGGCTGTTTTTGACCTTTCACACCATCCTTCATCTTTACCTCTCCAATATTTTATGTGGCCTGCCACTTCTGACCTTAACAAGAACTGTGCCAGTGGTCTTCCATTTCCTCACTATGTTCCTCACAGTGGACACTGACAGCTTATATCTCTGCCATAACTTTTTGTAGCCTTCCCCTAAACCATAACGCAGAACAATCTTTGCTTTCAGGTCATTTGAGAGTTGTTTTGAGGCCCCCATGTTGCCACTCTTCAGAGGAGAGTCAGAGAACAAAAACTTGCAATTGGCCACCTTAAATACATTTTTTCATGATTGGATGCACCTGTCTATGAAGTTTAAGGCTTAATGAGCTCACCAAACCAATTGTGTGTTCCAATTAATCAGTCATAAGTAGTTACAGGTATTCAACAAAATAACAAGGGTGCCCAAATTTATGCACCTGTCTAATTTAGTTTTGATGCATATTGCATATTTTCTGTAAATCCAATTAACCTCACTTCACTACTGAAATATTACTGTGTCCTTTAGTTATTTGATAGATCAAAATGAAATTGCTGATCCAAACACCCCCATATTTATAAATGACAATCATGGAAATTGTCAGGGGTTCCCAAACTTTTGCATACAACTGTATATGAAAAAAAATTTAATGAAATGAATAAAGGTGCCTCCACCATCCTCGCCCCTCCCCTACGCCTGTCGACGTGAGGACCAGTTCCTCAGTTTTCCAATAGCCTAGTGTAAGGGCTGTATCTCCCTTCCTAGCATAAAATAATAAGAGATCCAACTAATGCCGGAGTGAATGCCAGGGCCTCTACTCTACGTCTTTGACGGCTTTTATGGGCACACAGGAAATGTTTCCAGGCTTTGCAATCACAAGATGTAGATGGCATCAAGGGCTGGACAACACTATGAGTTGCATGATTATACTGGTAAATGGATGGCAGTTTCCAATGCCAATTGCTGGACAACCAGTATGCAGACAGTTTTCAAACGTTATGCTATGCATTTATCAAAGTATGTATGTTTTATGGCTGTCTTAATGTTCAGAGTAATTCCAGGCTGGACTTTCACTTTTTTATAACAAAAATACCTTTGCCTAAAGCTGTGTATTTTATTTTGTCTTTATCAAGGTAATTGAATATCAAGTAGTAGTAAGTTGCATTCAGCTAGACTAGTTCTGTTATGTTGAACGTGTGTTTTTTTCTTTTGACTTGTTCAAGTGGCTGAGGAAGTTGCATGAATGAGCGCTGAAACATCTTCAACATTACAGAACAAGTCCAGCTGGATGTTTCTAAGCACTTCTAAGTAATTCTGCTTGTTAGCAAAGTGTGGTGGAGGCGGAATGAAGGCAAAATTATTTCACTTTCCCGCATTTACCTCCTTGCTACCCATTGAATGCAGTGGCTCGGTGCAAAATGCAGGAAAGCAGCAAGAGGAGGAGATCGCTATGAGGTTTTCATTGTGATCTCTGGTTCTGTTCCAGGATCCCCCCAAGGTGCCACGTGAAACCAACTGATGTGCTTGAATGGGACCTGTATGCCATTTAAAAGTAAATTTCCTATCTAAGAACACCCACCACAAGATGCTTCTATTACCGTTATTATCCAGAAAGCCTCTTCTGTGCCCTTCTAATTTTAGTTTCACTGTGTTTAATGACACCTGACTTAAAGTGGTTCTAAAGGTGTTTTACCTTCATGCATTCTATGTGTTAAGGTAAAAAAAAACGATTGTGTCACAGAATAATATACATACCTGAGCCCATTCCCGATCCATTGATGTGCATGTGAGCAGCGGCTCTCTCCACTCTCTCCCTCCTCAATGGGCAAATTCATAGCAGCGGGAGCCACTGTCAATCAAATCCTGTGACGGGGGGGCTGAGCCACTCTGTGTCAAAAGATGCAGCTTTCTATGAGGGCACTCTCAGAAAAGGAGGAACCACGCATGCCGTCGGGAGACTCGAGAAGAGGGGGATTGGGGATGCTCTGTGCAAAACCATTGCACAGGGCAGGAAAATATAACATAACATGTTTGAAATTTTAATATCACTTTTTTAAGAGGAGCCCCTGGCTCCCTCCAAAAAAATTAAGTCAGCTACAACTACTGTAGCTGCTGACTTTTAAATAGGGACACTCACCTGTCCAGGGATCCAGGGATTCCTCAATCCAATTTGGGTGCAGGCGCTGGCATCATAAGTAAGGGAAACTGGCAGTAAAGCCTTGTGGCTTCACAGCCTGTTCCTACTATGCATGTGCGAGTCAAACTGCACTTTGTGAATGGTCCCGCAGTCTTCTGAGACCTGTGATCTGTCCCAGAAGGCTGCGGGGAGAAAGAAGGGGACGAACTTCCGCACAGAGTGCCACGGTGATCTGACTGGATATGGGAGCCGATACATGTCAAAACCAGAGAGGTGCATTGAAGATACTTTTTGGCTAATAAATAAAATAACAGGGCAGGCACATTGTAGTGTCTACTCTAAGGTTGGACTTTAACTATAGAAAAAAAACTAGAGTTTGTGTATAAGCTAAATAAAATGAACCTTGTATATCTCAGGGTCATAAATAGGAGTCTATCCCAAAGTAACCAATTAAGTTCAATGTTCAGATTACAGTTGTTTTTTCCACTTCAGGTTGGAGTCTTGTTTTTTTATGAAGCAGCTGGGATCTAATTTTATAAACTGACAAATGCTGCTTCAAACTTTATCATTGAAGCAAAGTAAATAATCTTGTCCACTGCCAGCAGATACAAAGTGTATCCCATATTACAGTGGTTGATAATCTTCTGGTGAGCCTCTTCGTCAAAGTGCTGCACACCTCACATATGCCTGGCTTGTGGTTGAGGACTTTAAGTTAAAGTCCACAAGTTTACATCGGTTTATTTTAGAAGAAAAGAGTAAAGTAAAATCACCAAAGCAGCTTTAGAGATCTTGTCTGGTTTCCTAGAAAAGTAGTTCCTGTCAGGTACACTGGGTGCGGAGGAGTATCAAGTCATTCATCACATGCTTTGGAACCCCCAGAACCTAACGTGTATTTTAAACCCCAACAATGAAGTTTTCTGATGTGCTCCCTTTTGGTCTGTTTATTATACCATCGGAAGGACTTTGTTACCTCTGTCAAATTCAGAGCTGTCCTGTATCCTCTGTACACTTCCTGTGTTCTCAGTGAGCTCTCCTAGTTGTTTTTGGCTATAGAATAATTAGCCTTTATGTTGTAGAGATGTATAAGTAAGATTTGTTGAGTAGTTTATCAAAAGGCACTGTGCAGGACTGACAACACTCGGTCCACAAAATACTGTGTCGTTGTCCAACAGGACTTAGATACTGGTTGAATTTCTGGTAGATCAGCAGGTATTTTTTTTGTACTTGCAGTGTCTTTGAAAGGTAAGTTCGCCTTTACAAAAAATTTGTAAGGTGAACTTACACTGGACCCCCTCCCCATCCCCCCCGGTCCCGCTGTGAGACATTAGATCGCCGCTTCACGAGTCAGGAGATTTGAAATCCCTGTGGTTTTATCTCCTAAACGTACCTCGTAAAGGTACGTATAGGAGGCATACTAATTGGTTGGCACGGTCACATGGATGGCGCTGACCAATCAGGACCCGCCTAGCCAGTCCTTTCAGCGCTGGAGAAGAGGAGAGAAAGCCGCAGTAAATTGGTGATCCAATGTCTCACAACGGGTGATGACGGGACCGGATATGGGGCCTGGTGTAAGTTCACCTTACAGATTTTCTGTAAAAGTGAACTTGCACTTTAAAGCGGAGTTCCACCCAAAAGTGGAACTTCCGCTTATTGGATTTCTCCCATCCTCCGGTGCCACATTTGGCAAGTATACTGTCCCCGCTTCCGGGAGACCGGGCCGCGGTGAAGTACATCAGCAACCCAGCTCCCTCCTCCTTCTCCCTCCCCTTCTGCTGGCAAATGCGCAGTAGGGACCTGGCCGTGAAGCCGAAAGGCTACACTGCCGGGTTCCCTGACCGGTAATGGCAGCGGCAGCACCCTACAGCTGATGGAAACATCAGCTGCGGTGCCGACATCACTGGACTCCAGGACAGGTAAGTGTCCAATTATTATCAGCTACAGAATGTCTAGCTGCTGACTTTTAATTTTTAAAGGGGCAGGTGGACCTCCACTTTAAATGCCTAAAACAGTGAGAAGTGTGTATGTATTGCAGGGATGCACTGCATACATTTTTTTGTTTACCATGACATACATTTAAAGATTTTGGGTCCATGCACACTGGGCTTAAAAAAACGCAAGTTCTTTTACCAGAAAACAACTCTCATATAGTGCGTTTCTGTACAGGAGCGTTTAGTGTTTTTTTTTTTGTTTGTTTTTTTTCTGCCAGAAAACTCCTCTCAAAAATGCAGACTAGCAGGTTTTCTTTTCTGCCTCCAAACGCTGAGCTTAAAATATGCCTCTAAATGTCCTAATGTGCATGGACACATAGGATAACATTGAGCTGCTTCTGCAGGCAAGGTGCTCCTGTAGAAGCAGCGAGTGTGCATGGACTTTAAATGCACTTAAAACTAGATTTTTGCTGATCAGTCACACTATACTTATATCAATTTCAACCAGTTTTCACTTCTGAAAGGACCAAGGCTACTTGCCACTTCTATATAAATGGCTGCTGATGAGTGACCTTGAGTGCCCATTCACACAGGGGCGACTTGCGATCCGACTTGAGTTGTCTCAAGTCGCCCCAAGTCGCTTGACATTTGAAATCCCATTGAAATTAATGGGAGCCGTCTTAATATACACGACTGAAGTCGCTCCAACTTCAAGGCGATTTCTGAAAAGGTTCCTGTACTACTTCTAGGCAACATCTATCGGACTTGTGCCCATAGGATTCAATAGAAGTCAAGGCAGTCACCTGGCAAAAGTCGTGTTGTAAAGTCGCCTGAGGTCCTTGAAGTCGCGCTGAAATCGCCTAGCGAAGTCGGGTTGCCCCTATGTGAATGCAGGCTCAGTCTGTTGACACCGGGAAATTAAATGAGTTCTATTTTGTGTGTAATATATAGTAAGAGCCTGAGGGTGAGTTTTTTTATTTTATTTATAAAAGCAGTAACTGGGATTTGCTGTTTCAGCTTGTTCAACTTCGTGTATTTTACCTGAAAGTAAGAGGAGGGGATTAGAGAAGTATGTCAGGTATGACACATCAGGCATTCTCAGAGATACAGATATCTACCTACCTGGGTATGCTTATGCAGAAGAAAAATAATCTTACATTTGCTTTTGGACCTGCCCAGAGAGACTCTTCTATCTGTGGTTTTGGGTAACAAGTTACCGATTACATGCAATGCAGTTCCTTCCAACTGTAAGTGCTCCCAACACCCCTGTCATGGTTAAATGGTTTGTTTCAATCCCCTAACTGCTACTTTTGCTGCACAGCTTGGTGTGTTAACGTTGAAAAATAACCAACTTGCTGGTAGGATCACCATGTGAAGATAAATGAAAAAGGCCTAAAAAAGAAACAAATGCAGCCATCACATTTAAGGATTGGTAAGATGCAATGTATTTGATTTTTGCTTTTTGGTCTGGATATGCTTTAATCTGCAAATAAATTATTTCTATCTTCACCTAACAGCCAACCCTGGCTCAGTCTAGCTGCAGATCTTAATCAGGATGGGGCATGCAAGCGCTGTCACTGTCTAATCAGTGGCTCTCCTTGAAGAAAATTCCTAGATTTTTACAGTGCTTGCGTGACTCTATTGCTGTAGCTTAAGGCCAGAACTAAACCAGAGCCATATCTAGAGAGGTGTTGGCAAGTATAAAGGTCCATTTTGTGGGTTTAGAGTGGTAAACCCCAAAGCAAACATTTATTATATTGTAGCTTACCAATTTTTAGATGTGATAGCTGCATTCATTTTTTCTTTTTTAGGCTTTTTGTCTTCCATTTTCATCTGGTGATTACGCCAGTAAGTCTTTTGATTTTCAAAAGAACAAGGTCTCTAGTAGAATGTATTGGTTACAGAGATGAGACAAACCAATTAACACTGGAAGGGGTGCTTACAATGCTCAGCTTTTATTTATGTAAACTGTATCCAAAA
>BLSH010340189.1:393235-409858 GCA_018402905.1 Glandirana rugosa
CTTTGGTTCGTTAAAAGAAAGAACGTTGGGTACCAACGACATTTCTTTTAGCGAATTAAATACTGGCCGAATTCTTTTGACGTCGTCTCTTTAAAGACGGTCACAGTCTTCACTGAATGTTTGTAAGACTTCAAAGAAACTACGAACATGTGTAAAGATCCCAAATCTCAAATCTATTCTCGAGTATTAAATCGGTTAAGAACTGAAAGGACAGGTTTATTAATCGTCCTTCCTCTCCTTTTTCAGGTCCCTCTCGTTTAGTCCCTTATCACACGTAGTAGGGTGGACGTTTTGTGTTGACACTCTTTATACCTCATTGTTAGTCGGATAACACTTTTGAGTTTCAAGAAGCCTCTCATCCAGAACAAGAATGTAGATCAGTTCTGAATTCATGACCTGGTCAGTGACTTGGAATATTGAAGCCAAGAGATCAATATATCTAGACAAATATAGTTGCAAAACTGGGTCCAGAATGACCACCTCCATATTTCTCACAGTTGTGTTTTGCAGGTGGGATGATGCACACTATTCCCTGATTTGCTCTCCCTGGACTTTTTCCTCTCCTTCCTGCTAATTATTTGGACAGGAAAGTCAAGAATTGGCTAAATTATGAGCTCTTATCTAAACTCTAAACCCTAGAAATGTGTACAAGCATCAAAGAAACTTCAGAATGTTTGTAAGTCACTTCTGACACTGGCAGAAATTTCTCTGCTGCAGTTTTCTTAAGCCGGTCATAAATTAAGCGATTTTCTTTACAGCAACCATGGGTTGCAAGAAAGAAAATTGCTTGGTTTCCCCATCAACACAGTCAGCATTAATTGGGGAATCAACACAGTCAGTGTTGATGAGGAAATCCCTACCATGGAGCTACTGTGTTCTCCCAGTGGGGGGAGCTGTCCCAGCCAGAAGAACACAAAGTGATGATTGCTAGTGGCTATAGCTGCTGGCAATAATCGTGTGAAAAATCCAATCAACTTCGGTACAATCAGCCTGCCCACACATGGTTCGAATCTCAGCCGGGCCCTGCGAACTGGCCAAGATTCAAACAGTCTATGGCCAACTTTAGAAGAGCATTGATTGGCCAGGTTGGATTTTTCTGGAATGGTGGTTTTGTTTTGTTTTTTTTAACAAGGTGGCCCCAAGGTGTTCTACTTACAGGTCACAGGACCTAATGCCGCAGCATTTTGTATGCTGGAACGCTGTTGACGGCAGAGTTTTTTTGTCAATACCCCTATCTATGGTGGTGCCCAAGTCAATCCAACCTCATGTTGGGATTAGATCTGAGACCTGCAAACAGAGCATGGCATAATCCTGTTTGCAATAAAGGGGTACGTTTATGTTTATTTTCATTGACATAATTACCCTCCAGAAGGCCTCCCTAAATTAGTGAAATCAAACAAGATTTGGGTTTAGGTCTGCTTTAAAAACTATTCACTTTAGAGGTCATTATACATGGGATGGACAGGCTGTAGTGTATGTGCTTTTGAATCCTGGGATATTATCTCGGTCACTGACACTTATGCCAGGAGTGCAGATAAAATGTGTGAGTCCTGGGAGAATGATGCATTTTTTATTGGATTTTGTGCAACACATTATAATGCTTTAAATGGAGACCAAATTAACAGGTAATGTGCAATTAGCTCACCACTATTAACTGGACTCTGTATGGCTCATTTTTCTTTAAGAGCACCTGTCAGGAGGCGAAAAGCGTCTCAGGCAACCCTGTTTAAGAAATTATAGTTACCTGGCTATTGTTGATTTTAGTATTTTCAGATTCATTGATGTGAATCAAGATTATTTGTTAAATCATATCCCCTAATTTGCATATCTGTGGGCGACTTGGAAAGTAAAGAAGCCAAGGAGCCAACATGGCAGTCGGGTAACCAGTATTTTCCGGAACATTAACAATGGCAACGTATAAATCATAAAAATGTGACTACAATTGGGCAAAACACATCTGGACGTGATTTTAATACTTGCGAATGTCTTTCTTTTTTTTCTTTTTTCTTTTTTTTTTTTTTTTGAGTTTTAAAGTTTTCTTTTTTCAAAATAGCCTACTTAAAGGAAACCAGAAAATTAGAAATATACAAGGTTCCATTGCTGACCTTGGTCCTAAAATTATTTTTGCAGGACTGTTAAGCCTCGTACACACGGTTTGACGATCGTATACAACAGGTCATACGAACGACCATTGTATGCTAATGCGACCATTAGTACGCGCGATTGGAACAGCCAATGTACGACGGTCGTACAACAGGAGTTGGGTGAGCAAACTAGAAAACTTTGGTAGTACCAACAAGGGGTCATACGACCGTTGTATCGTGTGTACAGAGAAGTTGGTCCAACAAGTTGTACTGTGCAAAACACGCATGCTCAGAAGTCAGGAACGGCCGGACACTAATCACATGCACCTGAACTTTCTCTTTATACGTTCATAACACGACACTACGTTCAGCTTGGTCGTACGATCATGTAGTGCATGTCAGTATGCTAGATACAACAGCCAACATACGATTTGGTCCGTTCAGTCGTACGACTGTCGGACCGTGTGTAGCTATGAGTAAGCGTCCTTAGGGGGGCGTGAAACGCATTAGCCTTCTCCACCTTGTATCGCATGGATTTGTGACCAATAAAGCATTTGAAAAGGAGTGCGGCCGTCTGGAGCTTTTCTTCTATTATCCATGCTAACTGCATATTGAGCCTGCACCCTTTGGGACTGTTTTTCCTTACATCAGGACCAGGTATTGTTGAGCGGTCACTTTGTACGAGGCTTAAGTCTTGATCCCCTGCCTTTGCTGAACAAGTTTACAGTTTAAATATAACTGGTATAGATATTTATGTTGACATAACCCTTATTCTCTCTTCTGTAGTACCTCAAAACACATGATATTGTTAACTCTGGGTGTAGCAAGTTTTGGTAAGTCAATTAATACAATTTTATTTTTCAATCTAGGCATAGCCTCACAACATTGGGGCTACACAAGGACACAAGCGCTCGTAATTGGCTTATTACTAAAAGCAGACTGCACCTTTTTATTGGTCATATTTTAGCACCATAAGTTGCTAAACAGAATACTAGCAAAATACTTTAGATGTCTGCAGACAAAGGGGATTGTTACCCTATCCGTAGGGTAATGGTCAGATCAGGGAATGTTTATATATCTGTAGGGATTGTCCACCCACAGCAGTCATCTCCTGTTCAAGCTTCCTCATGGGCGGAGTCAATTGGTGAAAAAAAGGTTTCTGTCCAATTGCTAATAATTTCCGTCCAAGAGAGGCTGGCACCATGGGATGTGTATACAGGGCTCTCCCTCCCCTCTACTTGTAGCTGGAAGCTTGCAGCTTAGGGCATTGCAGGCTGCCTCATGTTATACTTTTCTGTAATATTTACATGTCTAATGAATTAATGTAAAGGTTGTCGAAGACTGTATCTCACAGAAGTGCTTGAATTTTTTTATATTTTCTACCCTGATTTGTTTTGACTAATTTTAATGTTGTATAAATTGTATTGATCACTTTATTATTACTTAATATATATGTATTTAGTTGTTCTGTTTTTGTCACATGTACTTTTGTGCAATATTTTCCTTTGCCCACTGAAAGAATGCTAGCAAAACCATAAAATACCTGTTGCATTTATGACTTCTAACATTTTCTGTCAATAAACAAATTTCCTCTACATTCTCTAATTAATCGTGGAATGCATTTAGTCTTTGAAAAGTTTAATAGCTTACAACGTTACAGTATATCTAAAGCCATATGATCCCTATGGGGTAAAATAGAGAATGCGTTTATTATTTTTTCATCTATGTCCCTTTTTGTAAGATTTCCCTTTACTTCCTTCCTGTAGACTCAACAAGGAATGAGAGGTGGGCTAAGTCAGCACCAGACTACTTATACTTGTAACTAAATATGACTTTGTGTGGACTGATCCTTTAACCACTTCAATACCAGGCACTTTTACCCCCTTCCTGCCCAGGCCAATTTTCAGCTTGACAAATGCCCGGTCAGACAACACTGTACCCAAACAAAATGTTTATCATTTTGTTCACACAACTAAAGCTTTCTCTTGGTGGTAGTTAATCACCACTGGGTTTTTAATTTTTTTGCTAAATAAACAAAAACAGACAAACTTTTGGAAAACAATGTGTTTTCTTTGTTTGTTGTAAAATGTTACAAATAAATAATTGTTCTTCATAAATTTAGGCCAAAATGTATTTCTTTGGTGAAAATAACCCAAATCAGTGTATATTATTAGGCTGTACGAAAGTTATAGAATCCACAAACTATGGTGTATATATCTGAAAATTGATCAGTCCTGATGTACTGACGGACATTTCATGAGGCCCTAAAATGCCAGGACCGTACACATATCCCACAATTACCCCTTTTTGAAAAGTAGACATTCCAAGGTATTTAGTAAGAGTCATGGTGAGTTTTTTATGAAGTTGTATTTTTTTTGTCATTTTTTGGAAAATGAAGAAATTGAAAAATGTTCACAATTTTATTTTTTACATACTGACAGTACAAAAAAAAAAACAATTTAAACATATTTTTATTATATTTTTTTTCTTTTTAACAAACTGTGACCAGAGCAATATACTGTTACCATAGTAACAGTGTATTACCCTGGGGAAGTGATCAGGGTTATTTTATTTACACATTATGATTGCTTATAGCAATGAATTACATTGTTATATGCAAGCATTTTAGTGAATGACAAATTCATTCAGTTTTTTTTTTTATTAGCTGTGATTGGTCAAAGCTAATCACATGGTATGGATGGGCTGTGGCTTTCTGAGAGGACGTCCTATGATGTCCACTCTGAACAGTAAAGCCATCATTCTGCTATAGGTCGGATGGGAAGGTGTTAATACAGCTAACAGCCATTGGAACCATTTGGCCATTTTTGGTCCATAAATTGCCCCACAAATCATTTAACAAGTATTTGTTAGAGTTGAACCCGCTCACCTTCCACAGCCTTTTTGTTCCACTCTAGATGCATTTGCAGCCTTTTCTACCTTGTTTATGTAGTGATGTAATAAATACTCCCTACAGCATTCTCCCATGATGCCAGGGTGCCTTCATTACATACCTAAGGGGCATGTCCTCAACCTCCTGGGATCACAAGAAGTGGGTTGAATGATGCTGAGCACCATTAAACCCTAAATAACTTAATTTGTGCCTAATATAGACCCTGGTCACTGGTGCTTTTGATATCTGGGAGGATCTGGACAGAACTTTCTGACCATTCCAAGGATAGTGGATTTTTCTGCCCTTATTTACAAACCGAATGTCACCCCTTTTTGCATGCATGCATCTGCATGAAGTGGACTACTCTTATGGGCCAGTAGGCATATCCCCGCCTGGAAATCTATGTTAATCTTTCTTTTATTTGATTATGTCTACATGAGCTACAGGATAATGACAGGATTGGTACCAGCTGATTGGAGAAAAGCCAGTGTGGTACCAATATTCAAAACGGGTCAGAGGCATATCCCTGTGAATTACAGGCCAGTCAGCCTAACATCAATAGTGGGTAAATTATTGAAGGGGATGATTAGGGACTATATTCAAGGATTCAGAGAGGAAAAGAATATCATTCTTCGTAATCGGCATGGGTTTACAAAAGGTTGTTCCTGCCAGACCAACCTGCTAACATTCTGAGGAATGCTGATGCAGTCCCCCATAAGCACTTAATCTACAAGCTAGGATCTACAGGCATGGACCATAGGGTTTGTGCTTGGGTAAAAAACTGGTTACAGCAACGTGTCCAAAGGGTAGTGATAAATAATAAGTACTCAGACTGGTCTGAAGTGGTGAGTGGAGTACCCCAGGGTTTGGTCTTGGGACCAATTCTATTCAACTTATTAATAAATGATATAGAGGATGAAATAAGTAATTCAGTCTCTGTTTTTGCGGAGGATACAAAGATAAGCAGAGCAATAAACTCACACCGGGGCACAGAAATTTTACAGAATGACCTAAATAAAATAATGGAATGGGCAGACAAATGGCAAATGAGGTTTAATGTGGAGAAATGTAAAGTAATGTACATGGGGGCAAAAAACATAAATGCAAACTTCACTAGGGGGAAAACCTCTGGGGGAATCAAGGATGGAGAAGGATCTAGGGGTCCTAATAGATGACAGATTAAAGCGGTTGTATGCTTAAAAAAAAAAAAAATACTATCTCAGAACAAAGATCCGACAGGGCTGCCTGGTCCCCGCAGAGGGAGCTGACATTTTCCCTCGGGGGATCCTTCTGGGTTTGCGGCTCCAGCGCTGTGAGTGGCCTGAGCCGTGAGACGTCACTCCCACGCATGCGAGGGAGCCCGTCTTTCCGGCAAGGTCCGGCGCTATACGCCAGGCCTTCACCGGGACATCACTGCGCATGCATTGGGACATCAGCGGCTGCATATAAGATGATTAACTCCTAAACTGTACAGGTTTAGGAGATATTCATTTTACCTACAGGTAAGCCTTATTATAGACTTACCTGTAGGTAAAAATCACAATTAAGGAGATACAACCACCTTAAGCAATAGCATGCAATGTCAAGCTGCAGCTGCCAAAACCGGCAGAATATTAGCATGCATAAAAAAAAAAAAAGGGATATACTCTGGGGATAAAACTATAATTCTGTCACTTTATAAAACACTGGTTAGGCTTAATCTGGAGTACTCTGTCCAATTCTGGTCACCAGTCCTCAGAAGGGATGTGCTAGAGCTGGAGAGAGTTCAAAGAAGGGCAATAAAATTAATAAGGGGACTGGAGGACCTCAACTATGAGGAAAGACTACAATCACTAAAACTATTCTTACTGGAGATGTGATGCTTAAGGGGGGCCATGATGGCGATCTACAAATACATCAATGGGGATCCCAGCATAGGAAAAAAATGATTTAGTCTTAGGGAGCCCCGGAAGGATTTCCCCATTTAGGACCAGAGCACTTTATGCGATTCGGCACTGCGTCACTAACTGACAATTGCACGGTCGTGCGACGTTGTACCCAAACTAAATTTGCATCCTTTTTTTCCCACAAATAGAGATTTCTTTTGGTGGTATTTGATCACCTCTGCGTCATTTCTGATTTCCACTATAAACAAAAAAAAAAAAGCGACAATTTTGCAAAAAAAAAAAAAACAATTTCTCTTATGTTCACTGACAGACGCAGCCCTTCATTGACAAGTGGGGTTATATGCACATCCTACCAGGAGTTGACTAGGCAAATAGAAAGAAAGCAAGCTGGCCCCACCCAGGGGACTGTCCTTTCTCTCCCATATAACCCCCCTGCTCTGCTTAGAATATCAGTTTTTTATGCCTAGTGCAAGGAGTTAGACCTGGCTCCCTTGTGGGACCTGCGGTTCATCTTTTTTGCTACCGTTTTTTTTATTTTTTTCAAGCTATCTGATGAAGACTGCTATCAAGAAGCCGGCTGGGGCATAGAGGATAGCTAGAATCCTGCACTTTCCCCAGCGCGGCCGACAGATGCGAGCTAGCCCTAGCCTCGGCAGGGCCTGCTGCATCGTGCCTGTTCCATGTGGGCGGCCAGTGGGTGACCCCCACTTGCGCCCGGTGACCGGACCTGGTTCCTGTCCAGGGGCCTGCGGTCTGCAGCATCCCTCTCCCGCATGGGAGGAATGTCTGCAATCGGGTGGCTACCCGATATGCCCGTTGGACTGGTGAGTGACTCCCTCTCTTCCCCCCCAGGGGTGCGGAGGGGGGGGCTGGGTACTTTTTAGTGATTTGGCTGGCCGGTGGAGGGGGTTCGCTGGGCTAGTGTCCCCCCTGGGTGTTTTCACCCCCCTCCTACACCCCCTTCCCCCCCCTTCCCGCACCGCACCCGCGCTTACACACCACCACGCAGTGATCCGCAGCAATTTTGCGGCGGATCGCTGCCATTTTGCCGTAGCCACGGCCATTTTCCTGAGGTTTTCCCTCTAGTGCTGAGCAGCGGCCATTTTGCCGTAGTCGCGGCCTGTATTACAGGCTTTGGCCTCTAGTGAACGTTCAGCGGTCATATTGGATGTCCCTGGAGAGAAAAACGTGCTGCTGCCGTTTTGCTTTCTCTTTCACTTGGGACAGCGTGGATGAAAACAGGTGGCACAGGCTCTATGACTGGCGGTCCCTAAACACTGCTACTAGGAAGCAGCGCTTGTGAGGCATAAAACAGCAAGTATAGCTGGGCTCTCCCTGGGGTGCTGGTAGCGGTGGGTGCAGTCCTCCTGGGGCCTCCCTGGTTGATCTGTGGGGTGGCGGTGGGGCTGCATTGTGGGGGTGTCGGGGCATTTTTTAGTTGCCTGTCAGATCTGGTGGTATGATGGCGGATGACCCTGCGGGTCCTTCTGAGGAGGAGTCAGTGGCAGTGCAACCTGCGCTGGGGACCCTGGTATCCCTGAACCAGCTGAGAGCAGTATTTGGGGAGTTCCTTCCCCGGGTGGGACCGAGCAGGGCCCTGGGGGCCCCTAAAAAGCGTTCCTCAGGGGAAGAGTCTGCACCGGAAGTGGCTTCAGTGGTCACGGGACGGCGAAGAAGACCAGGGGGCCTCGGTTGCGCGCGAAAAGGTGCTGGTGGCCACACTGATTACTAATATCCGTGCGTCCTTGCGACTGGGCCAAGCAGGGGAGTCGCAGGAGTCGGCATACGTTTGCGGGTCTGCTAGGCCACCCAGGTCCCCTAAGGCTTATCCTTATGATCAATTTTTTGACCACCTGGTTTATCAGGAATGGCAGCGTCCGCAGAATTCCTTCGCACTACCTAAACGCTTCGCTATACGCTACCCTTTTGAGGATAGTTTTGTGAAGAAATGGGCATCCCCGCAGTGGACCCTCTGGTGGCTCGCCTAAACAAGGCAACAACCATTGCTTTGGAGGGGTCTTCCTGGTTTAAGGACCCAGCCAATAGGTGGAAGGAGGCGGGGTCAAAAGCACTTTTCCTGCTGGCAGGGTCAGCCATGGCGGTGCAATCTCTGTCCGAGTGTACAACGGAGCTGCAGAATGATTTGGACTGTGGGAGGATGCTTGAGGCGTCGCAGAGAGCAGACCATGTGTTTCAGGGTCTTCGGTACCTGTGTGACGCAGCTCTGGACCTGCTCCCCATGTTGTCTAAAATGTCTGTTTTTGCAGTCATTATCAGACGGGTACTCCTGGTTACGCTCGTGGTCGGGTGACCACGCGTCTAAGAAGGGTCTTACGAATCTTCCTTTTCAGGGTGGTCGACTATTTGGGGCGCAGTTGGATGAAATCATCAAGTATTTCACTGGAGGGAAGAGTACTTTTCTCCCGGAGCCCAGGCGGCGGAAGTTCCACCGCAAGCAGGGTCCTGCTTCTTCGGGTCAGAAGAGGTTTTTTCATGCCCCTGGCACAGCGGGCAAGGGATCAAGGCCGGGCAAACCTGTCGCAGGGGCCGGTAAACGCCCCTGGTAACGCCAGAGCCAAAAGACAGAGGAGAAGTCCTCCTGCATATGATGGGTTGCCCCCACCCGAATTGGGGTTCGCAGACAGGTGGACTGCCCGCATTTCCGACCCGTGGGTGCAGGAAGTGGTGTCCTCCGGGTACAGGACAGAGTTCAGCACTCTACTCCCAGACAGGTTCTTCCCATCGAACTTGAGACTCCCTCAGGGGCGTTGGCAGGCCCTCCTAAGGGCTGTTCAGGCACTCTCCGACCAGGGGGTGATCGTGCCAGTACCTCAGTTGGAAAGGTTTCACTGTTTCTACTCAAACCTATTCGTGGTCCCCAAAAAGGGGGGGGTCAGGCCAGTTCTGGACCTGAAGGCACTAAACCACTTTGTGAAAGCGCGAAAATTCAGGATGGAATCTGTCCGTTCGGTCGTGGCCGCCCTGCACCAAGGGGATTTCATGGCGTCCCTGGATATCAGGGACGCGTATTTCCACGTCCCCATCTGTCTCCGGCACCAGCGTTTTCTGCGCTTTGCGGTGGGAGATCTTCATTACCAATTCGGGGCACTTCCCTTCGGTCTGGCCTCGGATCCTCGGGTGTTCACCAAGCTGGTGGCCCCGGTGCTGGCGCTGCTGAGGCAGAGAGGCATTGTGGTGGTAGCATACCTCGACGATCTGCTACTGAGAGCGGAGTCTGCTTCGGCTCTGGAGGAGAACGTGGCTATCACCATGGCCTCATTGAAGGACTTCGGCTGGCTGATCAATCTGCAGAAGTCGACGGTGACACCGTCCTGTCGCCTGGAATACTTGGGTCTGGCGAAAGTGTTTTTACCTCCGGCCAAGTTACTGACACTACAAGCATCAGTACGAACCCTGCTGTCACGCCGGTGGTCTTCCTTACAGTTTTGTATGCGGGTGTTGAGGCTTATGGTTTCAGCCTTCGAGGCGGTACCTTACACCCAGAGTCACACTCGGCTCCTTCAGCGAGCGATTCTGTCATGGTGGGACAAGTCTCCACTGTCCCTGTACCAGCTCATCAGACTGGATCCTCAGACCAGAGGATCATTGACCAGGTGCCTTAGGGCCCCGGCTCTGATGTTGGGGGAAGTCATTTCTTCCCCTGAATTGGTTGATAGTCACGACGGACGCCAGCCTATCGGGCTGGGGGGGGGGGTCCTGGGGCAGCTGTCTGCTCAGGGCTGTTGGTCGGCGCAGGAATCTCGCCTTCCGATCAATGTGCTGGAGCTGAGGGCGATCAGGCTCTGCCTCTCCCACTGGACTGTAAGGTTGCGCGGCCTCCCGGTTCGGGTTCAGTCTGACAACGCCACGGCAGTGGCGTATGTGAACCATCAGGGCGGAACGAGGAGCTCAGCAGTGGCTGTGAAAGCGGCTCTCATTGTGCGATGGGCAGAACTTCACGTGCCGGCAATCTCCGCCATTTACATTCCGGGCGTAGAGAATTGGCAGGCGGATTTTCTCAGTCGCCAGACGCTGGATCAGGGGGAATGGTCCCTACATCCAGAAGTGTTCCGCCAGATTTGCCACAAGTGGGGCATGCCAGATGTGGACCTCATGGCGTCTCGGTTAAATCACAAAGTGAAAACTTTTGTGTGCAGGACGAGAGACCCGCTGGCGGCCGCCACGGATGCGCTGGTAGCGACTTGGAGTCGGTATCGGCTCCTGTGCGCTTTTCCACCCATCAAGCTTCTACCGTGGCTACTGCGCAGGGTGGAAGCAGAGGGGATTCCGACAATCCTGGTGGCTCCGGATTGGCCTCAGCGTCCTTGGTACGCCGACGTGGTGCGAATGGTGGCAGATGTTCCCTGCCATCTTCCGCTGCGCAAAGATCTGTTGTCTCGGGCCCATCTTGCACCCTGCTTTACCCTCGCTGGCTTTGACGGCTTGGCTATTGAGTCCCAGGTGTTGAGGGATAGGGGTGTCACGGACTCCGTGATCCCTACCATGCTTAAAGCGCGCAAGTGTACTTCACGCAAGATTTATCATTGCACCTGGAAGACCTATATTGCCTGCTGTGAGGCGGGGGGTTGGAACCCTCGCTCTTACGTTGTGTCCAGGGTCCTGGCTTTTTTGCAGCAGGGCCTGGATAAAAATTTGGCATTGAGTACCCTCAAGGGTCAGATTTAGACTCTGGCGATTCTATTTCAACGGCCTTTGGCGTCACATTCGTTGATTCGTACATTTGTACAAGGTGTGCGCCATGTGGCTCCTCAGGTACTGTCGCCTATGGCGCCATGGGATTTGAATTTGGTGCTTTCTGTGCTGCAGAAACCGCCATATCAGAAGATCCAGGGATATTCCCTTACAGTTGCTGTCACAGAAAGTGGCCTTTTGGTGGCCATCACATCCGCTAGGCGGGTGTCTGAGTTGGCAACTTTGTCTTGCAAGTCTCCTTACTTAGTCCTTCATAAGGACAAGGCGGTTTTGCATCCTTCTCCTTCGTTTCTACCGAAGGTGGTCTCTTCTTTTCACATTAATGAAGATATTGTTCTTCCTTCATTATGTCCGCATCCATCGCATCCCAAGGAATTTGAATTACATTCATTGGATGTCGTGAGGGCTTTGTGGGTATATTTGGCTGCTACAGCTTCCTTTCGGAAGTCTGATGCGTTGTTTGTGCTGACGGATGGTCCGCGCAAAGGATTGGCGGCCTCGTCAGCTACTGTTTCCCGTTGGATCAGACAGACCGTGACCCATGTGTATACTGTTCGGGGCAAAGTACCCCCCTTTCCAGTCACGGCTCATTCCACCAGGGCAGTTAGCACTTCCTGGGCTTTTAGACACCAGGCTTCGGTGTCACAGGTGTGCAAGGTGGCTACTTGGGCCTCAGTGCACACCTTTACTAAGTTTTATAAAGTTGATGTGTCAGCATCTTTGGATGCTGCTTTTGGCCGTAAATTTTACAGTGTAGGCACCTCCTGAGAGGATTCTGTTGGGTACAGTTGTCGTTTACCCATCCCTCTTGACTGACACAGCTTTGGGACATCCCCACTTGTCAATGAAGGGCTGCGTCTGTCAGTTAACGTAAGAGAAAAAGGGATTTTATTAAAACTTACCGTAAAATCCTTTTCTCTGAGTTCACTGACAGACGCAGCACCCACCCCTCTGTGTTGCGTTTGTACGGCTTGTTACGAACTGATATGCTAAGCATAGCAGGGGGGTTATATGTGAGAGAGAGGACGGCCCCCTGGGAGGGGCCAGCTTGCTTTCTTTCTATTTGCTTAGTCAACTCCTGGTAGGATGTCCATATAACCCCACTTGTCAATGAAGGGCTGCGTCTGTCAGTGAACTCAGAGAAAAGGATTTTACGGTAAGTTTTAATAAAATCCCTTTATTTCTTACTTTTTGCTATAATACATATCCAAAAAAAATATATAAAAAAAACATTTTTTTTTCATCGGCTTTGGCTGATTTATATTCTTCCTCATATTTTTGGTAAAAAAAAAAAATCGCAATTCGCGTTTATTGATTGGTTTGCGCAAAAGTTGCCACGTTTACGAATGATGAGAATTCATTTATGGGGTTTTTATTTTTTACTAGTAATGGCGTCGATCTGCGATTTTTAGTGGTACTGCGATATTGCGGCGGGGATGTCGGACCAGTTTGACACTTTTTTGGGACCATTGGCATTCATACAGCGATCAGTGCTATGAAAATGCATTGATTACTGTATAAATGCCATTGGCAGTAAAGGGGTTAATCTGGAGGGGGTGCTCTAAGAGTTAACTGTGTTCCCTCAGTGTGTTCTAACTGTATGGGGGCTGGGCTGGCAGGGGGGGGGAGTGATCACAGCTCCCATATACAGGGAGCCTGTGATCACATCCCTTCCCCCCCTGTCAGAACGGAGATCCGTGTTTACATGCACGGACTTCCGTTCTCTCACTGCGGGGGAGCCATCATGGGTAGCCGGCAGAGATCGAGTCCGCCCTACCCGCTCCCTGGCTCCCCCGGAAGCCACAGTGAGCGCGCAAACAATACTGGTTTTTGCGGCGTCAGGTGCCGGCGTTTCGCGATAACGAACCATGTTGCTGCCGTCAAGCCACGGCGGGCGGTCGGCAAGTGGTTAAACTGCACAGGGGGTTCTTCACTGTCAGGGCAATAAGGATGTGGAACTCTCTCCCACAACTGGTGGTGGCTGCGGGGAGTCTGGATATCTTTTACAAGACTCTTGGATGTTTATCTCTAAGAACACAACATACAGGGATATGGGAAAAAATTCGTAGACACTGAGACACATACACCTACATAGGCTGAACTGGATGGACTATTGTCTTTTTTCGGCCTTACCTACTATGTAACTATATATACGTTTAGTGGATTTAAGAGCTATCTATCATATTTGCTTGTGTTGTCTTGAAGAAGCAGGAGTCCCACCAGATCAAGGTCGACCAGGTCAAGCTAAAATCTGAATATTGTTACTCTGATATCTTCATGATATGTACCCTATTTTGTATGGTACAAACCGTATGTTTTTATGCTGTGAGACCTCTTTTTACATCTTTTTTACTGTTTATATATTACTGTGATGTGTTCTCAAAGGCATATATAAAGTCCTGCCCCATTTTGTATTCTTTCTCTTTATTCTACCAATACTGGATGATGCCCATGAGAACATAATATGTGATGGTATCTCACTCTCAGCCCACATACCTTTATCCTACAAATAAACCCTAAAGAAGACCGTTGTCTGCAAGGGGCAGTATGGAAAACAGGTAAGTAGTATAGGGAAAGTGTTTTATTTTTTTGTTTATTTTTCAAAGAGCTGAGCAATGGTTTGATAAACAAAGAAATAAATGGAATTGGGCTTTAATAATAATATATTGCGTTTTTCATGACCCATGGCTTTTATTTAAAGTATCATGTTTTGACAAGGTTCTTTTTAATGAGAAAAATCTAGACTCCGAAATTGGTGCTGTTAATTTGCCATAAACCAAAGTGCCTCCATGATTAATTTTACAGGTCTATCTCAATGACTGCACAAAGTTAATTAAAATAAATTGCAAAAGTCTTAGTCAAGTGGCTTGTGAAGGTTGTGCGTTTCACTTTCTGATCCACTACGGCAATCTAAGCATGAATTCATAACGTTTTACTTCTAACGGCAAACAAACGGGGTACAGAACCATTCAAGATACCCTTCGATGTTCTATGGCAGACTGCAATGATGCATTACAAATATTATATAATTATTTGCACTAATATTTGAGCAGGTGGAATGGATTAGTGCAATGTAAACAGCAAACTTCTGATAACATGCATTTTCTTAAATGAATGTGTGCTGTGCAACATGTATAAATATTGTCAATAATTCACTGTAACCAAGATATCACTGTTTATTCCTTGCTTTGCTGGCTGAATTTGAAATGGAAATTTTGGATTGCTTTCATTTTTAATTATAATACACAATTCGTTTTACATCAGAAAGGAGTAAACAAGCTAGTATTTTGTTATTTGTTCATAATTAAAATTTTAATATTTTTGCTTTTATCCGGTAATTGCTCATTCTGAACAATAGTTATGTTCTGGCTGCACCAAGAAATCTGTGTAAGTTTCTGCGTTAGGCTCCATATACAGAGGCATCTGCAATGGGGTTATCAAGCTTTCATTCTTGCCTGCTAAATGTTCGGCAGGCTCCAGTGCGAAAAGGAAGAAAGGGCTTAATGGAAAACTCCACTTTCGTTAAAAGATGCATTCTATAATTGCTACATAATCCATTTTGTAATTTATTAAAAATGAACTTTCCATTTCAGTTTGCAACTGCTGTCATTTTCTGAAATTGTCAACTGTCACTTCTTTAGTATATGACAACCTGGGGGCATTTCCTACAGAAATGTCATTTATTGCATGTGTGATTGGCTTGCTGGACTTACCAGATGTCTGCACGATGATTCAAGTCCAATTTTTAGACACCCCGTGTCATAGGAGTTTTATAAGGCTTACCTACACTTCTAAAGGGATGCAGATGTTGTAGCTTTCCTCATTAGAACACTGAGATTTTCTCAGTTGGTTATAATGACGGCTGGCCCTCCCATTCCGCCATCTGCCTGGAAAGGAAAGCTAACCAGCACTAAAGTGGTTGTAAATCTGTAAGGTGAACTTACATTGGACCCCCTCCCCATTCCTCCCCATCCTGCTGTACCTGAGGCTGGAGATCACCCACTAGGAGATATTGGGCCACCACTTCACCGGTCCGGGGATTTGAAATCCCTGAGGCTTAATCTGCTAAACGTACATTGCAAAGGTACATATAGAAGGCAATCTAAGTCACCGCTGTCACATTGATGGCGCTGACCAATCAGAAGTGGGGGAGAAGAAGAAAGAAAGCGGCAGGGTTTTCAAATCCCTGGACCGGTAAAGCAGGGACCCAAAATCTTCTAGCCAGTTATCGCCAGTCTCAGGTACAGTGAGACTGGGGGGATGGGGAGGAGGTCCAATGTAAATTCACCTTACAGATTTTCTATAAATGTGAAATCACACCTTAAGGTATTTCACCTTAATGCATTCTATTGCATTAAGGTGAAAAACCTTCTGTGCTGCATCTCCCCCCAGACCCCCCCCCCTCTTTGTTACCCCAACCTGATCCGATCCAGTGATGTGCATGAGCACAGTGGCTCCAGCTGCTGTCACTCTTCTCATTGGACAGAGTGGCTCCTGCTGCTGTCAATCAAAATCTGTGACGTGGGGGGGTGGGACTAAGTCCTGTTGTCTGTGTCAATGGAAGCAGCAGCAGGACACAGGAGCACCCGATGAAGAGGAGGAGCCAGGAGCATCGGTGGGGGACCCCAGAAGAGGAGGATTGGGGCAGCTCTGTGTAAAACCATTGCACAGAGCAGGTAAGTATAACATGTTAGTAAACCTTTTGATTGTTATTTTTATTTTAAAAAAAAATCACTTTTTACAGTGGCTCCTTTTTAACCACTTCAATACTATGCACTTAGAACCCTTTACTACCAGACCAATTTTCAGTTTTCAGTGCTGTTGCGCTTTGAATGACAATTGCGCGGTCGTGCGACGCTGTACCCAAACAAAGTTTTTATCATTTTGTTCCCACAAATAGAGCTTTCTTTTGGTGGTATTTTATCACCCCTGCGGTTTTTATTTTTTGCGCTACAAATAAAAAAAGACCGAAAATTTTGAAAAAAAAAAAATTCTCTATTTTTGTCACAAAACTTTGTAAATAAGTAAGTTTTCTCCATCACTGGTGGGC
>BLSH010340189.1:418689-430056 GCA_018402905.1 Glandirana rugosa
AAAAAAAGAGTGTTTATCTCGAAAGAAAACCACCATATATTAGTGACGACCCAAAAAATAAAAAAAGTTATATTCGCTTTTTCATCGCTTTTAAAACTTTTTTTTTTGTGAAAAAAAATCAAACATAACTTTTTAAAACGTTTTTTCATTAAAAAGAAGTATTTAAACCCGCTATTAAATATGACGATGTATAGAAACCATTTTTATTGGGTTTAATCACCTATAATAAACCAGAGACACTTTCAATATCTCAGATGTTCGATACCACGGTTAGGAACTTTTAACTAGTGTGGGCTACATTTTTTTTTCAAAATTTTCGCTACTTTTTCGCTTATATTGAAAAAAATAAAAAACCCAGCAGTGATTATATACCACCAAAAGAAAGCTCTATTTGTGAGAAAAAAATAAAAAAAATTTTGTTTGGGTACAGTGTACCATGACTGAGTAATTGTCATTTAAAGTGTGAGAGTGCTGAAAGCTGAAAATTGGTCTGGTAAGGAAGGGGGTGTAAGTGTCCTGTATGGAAGTGGTTAAATGTCTGGGTCTGCAATTTGTGCCCTTTGTTTGTTCACATGTAAAAATGTTGCATGTTTGTGACTGGACTGTGGGATGATCTGTGTTCATGATTTCGGGAGAGGAATGTTGTCCCATTCTTGCCTAAAGAATTTGGGTCTGGGTCTTTTTTTGTTTTTTGTTTCAAGGTGCGCAAAATATTTTCAGTTGGTGAAAGGTCTGGATTGCAGGTAGCCAGTTAAGCACCTGTACTCTTTTACTACAAGACCATGCTGTTGCCATATATGTAGTATGCGGTTTAGCATTGTCCCGGAATTGGGGATGTAGAATCAAGACTTTGACAGAACAAGAAAATACTTTATTGATGCCTAAGCACATGCTAATTACTTAAAGTAATCTCTTGTTAACATTCCTCCCCAGCTAACCTTCACTCATCCCACCTCACTCTAGGTGCTCAGGCCATCAGATTGGGAAAAAAATTAGCTAAAAGCCATAATTTCTTGCATGAATCAATGGTCATGTGACATCTTCTTTCCTTTTCACTGCAGTATAGGGGTTTCCCTCGAGTGCTTACTTCGCTCTCTAATGACACAAATGCTTCCTATTGGCTGAAAGAGGAATCCATCAGTGGGTTCCTCTCAGAGACTTCAAAATTATGAATGGGTGGGAGCCTGGGGATGGGGGTGGGTTGATTTGTGCAGAGATGGGTTTTATAAAATCATTTCTATAAAGTGGAACTATGACCTCCAATTTAAAAAATATGTACTGCAAGACATAGATTTCCTCTTATTCCCAATGCAAAGTCCTACAGATACCTATTGATCCCACCAGGAAGGTCCACCTAATGCAGCTTCCTGTGATGGTGTAGCAACAATGCTAGTCTGCTCCTGAATTCAGAGAAGAGCTGCCATTCTCATGTAGGCTTCTTGCACTACAGTAGGATGAAAAAATGTGTGGCTATCAGCATTGTTACCACTGATTCATAAGTCTGTAGCTTGTCAATCAGCACCTGGTCACACCTAGTCCTGTCCACTGCTTTCTGGATTGACAGCACTGCCAATGTTACTGAAACCCTCCCACTGTGAGCTGCAATGTCAGGGGGGTGGGGTATATGAGACACAAAGGAAGATTCCGTTTGGTCGGAGTAGGTAAAGGAAGTTTTTCTGTTCACTTTATGAGGCTTGTGTATCATATAGTAACTGAAAAAAATAAATAAAACAAAATTACAGCGCTAATAATAAATGAAAACCAAAAAGGAAGAGATGAAAACTATTCCTAAAAAGAACCAGAACAAAAAAATCTGCTCTCTTGATTGAGACAACATTGGGATCTGGTGAGTGGTCATTTCTCCCAGTTTGTTTACTAAAGATATCACAGCATGTTCATGCATCTATATCAGCCTTTCTGAAACTTTTCAACATGGAGGAACCCTTAGAAAAAACCTTTCCGGTCTTGGGGAACCCCTGCTAAAACTTACTATATCTACAACTCATAACACATTAGTGGGATGGTCAGTGGGAAGAATGCTCCTTACATTTGTGATCATTTTGAAGAATTACCCCCTTACAGAGAGCTAAAAAGACCAATGGTGTTAGTGGGAACTTATCCGAGAATCAGAAATTGCTTACCACTCAAGAAACCCCTAGCAACCTCTGGAGGAACCCTGGTTGAGAAACCCTGATCTATATTGACTTACACTGTGGACTTTTGCTTATTTATACCAATTTTTTTGTTTTGGGTTTTTCTAGGCTGAGTTTTTCATCTCATCCTTTTTGGTTTTCATTTATTATTAGTGCTGCAATTTTGTTTACTTTTTTTGTCTTTGAAGGGTAGTTCATTCCCCTTTTTTTGCTAACAGCTATGCATATGTTTTAGTGCTGATCATATTAACTGTTTTTCATATAGTAACTGGATTTGGTACTTTTCTTTCACTTGAATCTTATTATACAGGGTGGGCCATTTATATGGATACACCTTAATAAAATGGGAATGGTTGGTGATATTAACTTCCTGTTTGTGGCACATTAGTATATGACGATGATGATGTGTTTCCCTCTTTATGCACTGAAGCTGGCACGTTCCCTGAGTTTTTCCAGCAAGATGGTGCACCACCACATTATGGGTGTCAGGTCCGAGCATTCCTAGATGAACAGTTTCCTGGAAAGTGGATTGATCGTTGTGGGCCAGTTGAATGGCCCCCAAGGTCTCCTGATCTGACCCCCTTAGACTTTTATCTTCAGGGTCATCTGAAGGCAATTGTCTATGCTGTGAAGATACTGCTATCAGTGTGTGAAGAGTGGGAGAAGAGGGTTGCATTGACAATCCAACACAATGGGCAGCACATTGAACAAATTTTATAAGTGGTCAGAAACTTGTAAATAACTCATGAAAGAATAAAGTTACGTTAAAACCAAGCACACCATTGTTTTTCTTGTGAAATTCCCAATAAGTTTGATGTGTCACATGACCCTCTTCCTATTGAAAAAACAAAAGTTGGCTGACTTCAAAATGGCCGCCATGGTCACCACCCATCTTGAAAAGTTTCCCCCCTCACATATACTAATGTGCCACAAACAGGAAGTTAATATCACCAGCCATTCCCATTTTATTAAGGTGTATTCGTATATATGGCCCACCCTGTATATTTATAGAAATTACAAGAAAAAGTAAACTGTTTTGTATCCAAAAATCTGTGCAAAAATATGAACAAGTATAGAGGAAGTTGCTCTCCACAAATTTGTAACATTCAACAATAACATAGGGGTATAGGACCATTGGTTTCAAGCAATAGCGTGGATTTGGTACTTTTTAAGACTGTCCTATAAGAGCCGTTAGTTTTACTTAATTCTGGAGTTTCCCCAAACATAACCGTTTGAGGTTGAGCATTATACCTATTTTTTTGGGATCTCTTTCCCTTATTTTTAGTTTCCCTGAAATGTCATTTTTTTAATGATCACATTTTTGCTGAACATATGTTGAGCTTTTAGACGTATGTAATACATTTCCTCGACTTCGGTTTGTGTGTTGTGGCTGTTAATCAAATCTCTCGGAATGAAGCCAAAGTAAATAAAAAAGAAAGCTCTTATAAATATTCTCCACAAGTCTTCATGATAGCAATTGTTACTGTGAATTATGAACATGGCTACTAGCCTCGTACATAGAGGGGATAATTATGCAGCAAAAAGAAAATTAAGTAAAAGACAACAGTGTTTTCCTTGACAAAAGGCAATAGAGTGACGGGTGGTTTGAGGTATGTGGTACACATACTGCCAGTCAGAGTGGGTTGCCGAGAATATGAGGAAAGTTACTGCCAGTTTCTAGTGATACTCTTGTGTAAAAAGAAACTATGGAAACCAGGACTACGATTATTAATTAAGTTTAAATTTGGAATGTCTTTGCCAAGGGAGCCAGTATGAATTCAATAACGCTACCTGTTGGGTTGTGATTTCATGTACTGTTTGTAACTTATTAGAATGCCAAACTATTCTTAAATTAACACATTGTTTCAGTAATCTTATTAGCATTTCTTTTATCCACAAGATTGGATTTAGAATGTTGCTGTACAAAGAGCTGAGTCGTGTTTTCGTCCGTGGTCTAGGCAATACGGTTTGGATCTGTCCTTTATTTATAGAAGTATTAAGAAAGACTAGTAATACATGGCCAGATAAATGCAAGTGATGCAAATGATTTGGGAACTGATTGTGTTTGAGCTACATAATTGAGCTGCATTATTGAGCTGCATAGGGGTTAAAGCGGAGCTCCACCCAAAAGTGGAACTTCCGCTTTAAAACCTCCTCCCCAGCTCCTGATACTGAAACTGAGCTTTTGGGGAGGAGGGGGAGTGCGGATACCTGATTTTTTGGGGTACTTTCGCTCCGGTCGCCTTAGGCGATTGGAAGTGGAAGGTCTACTTCCCTCTCCCTCACTAAGTCTTCTGGGATACATAAAAAAAGGTCCTAGAAGACTTCGGGACCAATCAAAAAGGGCAGTGCCGCTCCTGCCCGGCCGTGAAGCCGCATCCTGTCACGGTTGGATGCCCACAGTAGGAATGACCATGCCATGGAGGGGAAGGGAAGAGGTTGGAGGCTCGTGCCGGCCACATCGCAGGGAGACAGGTAAGTGTGTGTTCATTAAAAGTCAGCAGCTACACTTTTTGTAGCTGCTGACTTTTAATAAACTTAAAACACAGTGGAACTCTGCTTTAAAGTATCTAAAGCTGGGGGCGTGGCCGTGGCATGGAGGCGAGCAGATGTGTGTGAGCTGAGCTCCGTCTGACCCACTCCATCTATCGCTTATGCAGCAGCACTAGCAGTGACCCGACGCTCACAGACGAGATGCCCTCCAAGGGGAAACAACCCCCACAACCACAGAGGACACCCCGGCTCCGCTCCAGCTCCTTGGACGTTTATTTCACTGGGGACCAGGAAGGACGAGCCGCGCGCTCCAAGATGGCGGCGGGTGAGTTACTGGCAGACACGCGGGAAACCTCCCCCATACCCTCACCCTGGGTCCGCGGGGGACCGGAACACAGGAGGAAAATACTCCGGTTAGGCTGAGGCCTATGAGCGAGGCTTCAGTTAGGCTGCACGCCTCACACACGCAGTCTCCTGCACCATCGGAAGCTAATGAGCCCCATATACTGGCCCTGCCGACTAAGGCATATTTAGAGACCTTTGTGACCTGCATGGAACAGCCTTGCGACAAGACATTGAGGCCTTGCAAGCAGAAGCGGCCCATATAGGGGGAAGGGTAGAAGCACTGGAGGCCTCAATGGAAGATATGACACCAGCGATACATATCCTGCAAACCCGTTGCACTCAGCAAGACCAGCGGATCGAATCCCTGCTCAATCAACTCGATGACATGGAGAATCGCAGTCGCAGGGTAAATATCCAGATATGAGGTCTCCCGGAGGCCAAAGGGCCCAAAGAAACTGTCCCCACGCTGCAAAGGCTATTCAGGCAGATTCTGGGAGGGGAGGCCCCAGGTCACATTGAAATCGATCGGGCACACAGGGCACTATGACCCCCCTCCGACGACCCCGATAAACCACGAGATATAATTTGCAAATTGCACAAATATTCCTTGAAGGAACGTATAATGTTCCATGTCCGTGGGGTCCGCTACGTGGATTTTGATGGAGCCAAGCTCTCACTGTTTCCAGATTTATCCAGACGCAGTTTAATGCAGCGCAAAGCCCTCAAACCTCTGCTGGAGACACTACAAAACTCACATCTGGTTTACCGCTGGGGCTTCCCCTTCAGCTTGACTGTAACTAAGAATGGACAACAGGTTACCCTGCATAACAAATCGGATCTACCCCACTTTCTTTCTCGCCTGGGACTACCACCTGTGGATATTCAAGAATGGCGCACCATCCAGGAATCTCAGGCCATGCCGCGCGCTGAGCCATGGCAACAGGCCCGCCGCAGGAGGCGGAATAAACCCCACAAGACTCCCACCGCCCACTCAGGGCGCAGATCCCCCACTTCAGTTAACACTTGAAACCCAATGGGACGCTA
Organism: Glandirana rugosa; assembly: GCA_018402905.1. NCBI lineage: Eukaryota > Metazoa > Chordata > Amphibia > Anura > Ranidae > Glandirana > Glandirana rugosa. The sequence continues at coordinate 424,725 of BLSH010340189.1, forward strand.
ACCCTTGCTTTCAATTTCTGTTATCACGCTATATTGTAACTGAACAATTTGGTCAATATTTGCTGCTGCTAATTGACTAATGCACCTCCGCATCACGGTTGTGCTCAATAACTGATGTGGGACCCTGGACAGGGCTCTCGCTTGATATCTCAGCATTTACCCCCAGTAGGAGAACTCTACGGGGTTTGATCTCCTGATATGGGTTATTGTGCCCATGGATACCTCTGCTGCTTAATCCGGCTGGCTGGCTGGGTGGAGGTACCTGCGGGCGCGAACATAGCTGGTGGTCGCCTAGGTGGTGGCCATGTTCAAAACTGTTTTTGTTTGTGTTGTGTTGTTGGTTTTTTCTTTAACCTCCTGTTTGTCTCCACAGTGCTTGCTGAGATCAGAACCAAAATGGCGCAGGTCTCTCTTACCCGACTATATATCCGAGGGAATTCTCTGCTACATGTTCTGCGATGGCCGCCTTGAAGATTGTCTTTTATAATGTCCGGGGTCTACATTCGCCATTGAAACGCAGTATGTTGGGGCTTGAAGCTAAGAGGCTGGGGGCACACATTTTATTACTACAGGAGACACATTTTCAGGCTGACTCGACCCCTCGATTACCCAATCACCTATATAGCCAGTGGTTCCTAAGTAGTTCATCCCATTCTAAATCCGGAGGAGTGGCGATAGCGATCCACCGAAATTGCCCCTTTGTCCCACTAGAGCACCAAACAGACTCAGAAGGTAGGTCTGTGTTTCTAAAGGGTACCCTATTCGGACACAGACTCACGCTTGTATAACTTTATGTCCCAAACACACATCAGTTGTCCTTCGTAGATAAGATGTTGGATTCCCTTTCTACAGGCTGGTGGTGGGGGGAGATTTTAACATTTGCCCGGTCCCTCAACTAGACACTTCCTCTGGACACGCAGTACACTCCTTTGCATTTGTGAAACATTTTCGTAAGGCCCTACACGCTTATCGTTTGGTGGACAGTTGGAAAGTGCTGAACCCTAGGGGGAAAGACTACAGTTACTATTCTGCAGTGCATTGTGCAGTGTACTCGAGAATAGATCTGATACTGGTTGACCAGACTTTTCTGGAATCACTCTCTGGCACGTCCATCAGATCCATATCGGACCACGCTCCAGTGTCTATTTCTCTGGCACCTTTGACCTCGGATGCTCGGAGCTGGACGTGGCGACTGAACGAGAATCTGCAACAAGTATCCGATGCCATTACGCATTATTTCAGAGGGAATATCCCGGGAGAAGCGGTCTAGCAGCAACATGGAAGGTAACAAAGCAGTAGTTAGGGGGGTACTCATCTCCCAGGGGGCAGGATTGAAAAAGACACAAACGGGGGACCTACAAGCCCTCCTGAACAAATTATGAGCCGCAGAACTATGGCACAAACACCAGGTCACTCCCGCTCTCTGTACTCGATTCCATTAGAGAAGAGCTAGCCACCGACCTAGAAAACCAAGTGAGAGCCAGGTTACACCACATCTCTCATAAATTGTATGAATGCGGAAATAAATGTGGGCACCTACTGGCAAGAGCCCTTCATTGGCAATGGACAAATTCATACCACCTTAGGAACCTCAACGACGCTCCCCTCCAAGATAGCAGTCTCCTTTAGAGATTACTACGCACAGTTATATCAGCTACCACACACCCTTCCAGTTCTGCCTCCCCAACAAAAAGAGGCTTACCTCTCACAATACCTAGAGGAGGCTGAGGCCCCCCAGATTGAGGCACAGACCAGCGAACGGCTCAATACCTCGATCACGGTGGCCAAAATTGAACAGGTGATCAAGAGCCTACCCACTGGTAAAAGTCCCGGCCCCGACGGATATACCAATGCCTACTATTGTAAATTCCTCTCTCTTTTAGCCCCTCATATGTGCCGATACTTTAACACCCTCACCTCATCCACCTCGCTGCCCAAAGAAGCGCTCTTAGCACATATAACAGTCCTTCCAAAGGAAGGAAAAGACCCAGCGATCCCAAGTAGCTACAGACCGATTTCGCTTCTCAATACGGACACGAAGATCCTCGCGAAGGTCTTGGCGAATCGGCTGAAACCCATCCTCCGGAAGGTCATGCATTCAGACCAAACGGGATTTATCCAGGGCAGGAAGGCCAGAGATAACTCCAACAGGGTGATTCAATTGCTTCATTGGATCGGTGTCGGACAATCCAGTACACCCTGTCTGTTGCTATCTACAGATGCCGAAAAGGCGTTTGACAGGGTGGACTGGACGTACCTCCAGGCCGTGCTAACAAAACTGGGCCTGGGACGGAACATGTTGCGATGGATTTATTCATTATATAATGCCCCAGAGGCCAGGGTGCGGGTGAATGGAGTCCTTTCAGACCCCTTGGGACAAGACAGGGGTGCCCCCTGTCCCCACTCCTTTTCGCCCTCGCCCTGGAACCTCTTCTTAATAAAATCCGTCTTAACCCGGACATTAGGGGGCTGAGAGTGGGCACTGCGGAGCATAAGTTATCGGCATACGCCGATGATGTCAAATTCTATCTTACGGAGCCCCTGACCTCTCTTCCCTGCTTAATGGCTGAGCTACAGAGATTCCAGTCCATATCCAACTTTAAGATTAATTACGGGAAATCCGAAATTTTACCCCTAGTCATGCCCGCCGTGCTACGCACACAACTGCAGGTGTCCTTCCCTTTTGAGTGGTGTAGTTCCTCCTTGAAATACTTGGCAATTCACATCCTAGCCCTCTACTCCCAATTATATGCCACTAACTACATCCCACTGGTCTCCACGCTACGTGCAGACTTGAAACGTTGGGATCGCGTTTCCTTATCCTGGATGGGTCGAGTCAGCATATTGAAAATGAACGTCTTACCTAGAATACTTTTTAATATGCAAATGGTGCCAGTAGCATTACCCAGATCCTTCTTCTCAACCCTCAACAGTATGTTTTCAAGGTTCATTTGGCAGGGGCAGAACCCCCGCCTTGCCCTACACATTATGCAACACCCAAGGGAGAGGGGAGGGCTAGGGGTCCTCTCCTTCTGGAGATATTATGAGGCAATCACTTTGCAGAGAATACTCGATTGGAATCACCATGCTTCTACTAAATCTTGGGTACCCCTTGAGAAATTCTTGGCAGGCAGCAACTTATCTCATGCTCCATGGTTGCCCCGAACACATAGAGGCCTCTCAGAGTTCGTCTCTCCCATCACTGTCCGGGTGCTGAGAGGTTGGGATGTGCCAAATGCCAAGAGAGGGCTCTCGCCCCCCTGGATCTCCACTCTCACCACTGGGAGGTTTCCCCTGGTTTTCTCCGGGGGAACACTTCTCCTTCTTCCGCACCTGGACAAGGGATGGGGAGATGAGATGCGGGAGGTTTGTTCAAGAGTGAGGCCTGGTTTCTTTAGACTGGCTTAGAACACAGTTTGGCCGCTTTCCTATGGACGAATGGCGCTTTAGGCAGCTGCACCATTTCATACATAGTCTCCGTTATGCCATTAGACCGCCATCCACACTTGCCACTTTCGAGAAACTGTGTATGTCTGCAGACCCAGTGCCTCACTCTATTTCGGTTCTATATGAGCTGCTGCAATCCTCAGAGCCGGGACTGAAGCCTGTATACATATGCGAATGGTAGAGGGACCTGCGGCATGAGTTCACCGAGGCTCAGCTAGATTTCTTATTTAAACTTACCCACAAAAGCACTGTGGACATGAAAATGCAGGAAAATAGCTTTAAGGTTTTAACCCGTTGGTATAGGGCCCCAGTGGCTCTGACGAGAATGTACCCAATGGTCTCTGACACTTGCTGGAGGGGCTGTGGGCAACGAGGCACATTCCTGCATATGTGATGGGAGTGCCCGGTGCTGAGGCCCTTCTGGCTAGATGTCAGAGAGCAGATAAAACAGATCCTGGATATAGACATGGCTGATTCCCCGATGGAGTTTCTGTTGCACGTGCCACCCATTCCTTCGGCCTTTTATCGCAAATCGGTGCTGCCACATCTCTTAAATACCGCCAGGTGCCTGGTACCAATATATTGGAAATCTCTACGAATCCCTAGCCGACAAGAATGGATCAGATTGGTCGATTCTATCATGGCGGCGGAGGAGTGGATGGCACGGTGTACAGACAGACATAAAAAATGTTATGGCATTTGGGCTACTTGGATACATTACAAGTCCACTTTGCAAACCACACCCCCGCCTCCGCCCCCCACGGGCAGCGGATAACAACTGATAGCCTCTTGGTAGACAGCCCCTCAGTAAGCAGGTCCTCATTGAAGAAGTTTAGAGATCAAACGGTATAGTAAAGCCCCTTGAGACACTGCGGAATGCGACAAACACTTTTTAAATGAGCGCTGATGGTTTAGACTCTGGAGGTTTATGGTTCTTTGTCTTAGTTGTAGTTGTTTCTCTCCCCACCCTCCCCCCCTTTTGACTTTATGTATGTTTGATGACTAATGATATCTTACGCAAACCGTACTGTACTGCGCTATAGGATATTATGCAGCCCAAGATCGAGGCGGTATACTACACACGCCCTGCAGACTACAGCTTGGTTCAGATGAGAGAAAATGCATATGTTGTTTACACTCTGTATTGGAGGGCCCATCATCAAGCCCTGATGGTGCACACACACAGAGCAGGATGTGATGTATAAATGTCGCATATTGTATAAGGGCCGCTGGAATAGTTGGGCCACTATGTTTTTTGAATGTAAACTTTCTGAAAATCTAAATAAATATTATATATATATATTAAAAAAAAGTATCTAAAGCTAAAACTTTTCTCTAGTCGTCTGTCCAGGACAGCACTAGAGAGATAGAGCTCCTCCTCTGAAGGCAGGAAACACAAGGATTAAGTCTTTAAAAGGGCGCCTCCCCTTCCTCTCCTCAGTTTTTTGTGTTTCCTCCACGGAGGAGGAGGCAGGTGTGGGAGCTCTAAGACTGCTCACCTGTGAGTAGTGGATGATGGGTCCCCCGGTCAGGCACAGAGGGAAGCGGAGACCGGCGCTTCTCCCCCCAAGTAAGTCCAAGGGGACTGAACGCTCCCCGCACATGTCTGCGGCTCCTGGCTGCGGGGCTGGAGGAGATCCTGGGCAGACTGTGAGGGGGGCGGGCGTTGGGCCTTGAGTTCCGGCCTGTGGAGCGCAGGGGGGAGGGCGGGGACTTCCGGGTCGTCACTTCCGGTTCCGGGTCCCGCGAGGAGCATGGACGCCGGAACCAGCCTGTTTTCTTTAAAACAGAGCCGGTCACAGTGCTGGAGTCCTGGATCCTTCTACAGCGCAACGGCGCAATGCAGCAGGAAGCGATGGACCCAGCAGAAGGTGGCAGTGACGCC
>BLSH010340189.1:437668-459139 GCA_018402905.1 Glandirana rugosa
CGCCCTTGCTCAAATCACTCGCGCGCGCGCGGCGGCCTCCGCGCGGGCGCGCGAGTGACACAGGTCCCCCCGGTCCCTCGCCCACGCCGCCGAAGCTAACCGGCGGCGCGCGCGCGCTCACTAAACTCGTTCCCGCAGCCGCCGTCGTATGACGGCGATTTGCGGGAACGAGCCACTTTGCCGCCGTCAGATGCCGATCAGCGGTCGGCAGATGGTTAACTGACAATTGCGCGGTCGTGCGACGTTGTACCCAAACGAAATTTGCGTCCTTTTTTTCCCACAAATAGAGCTTTCTTTTGGTGGTATTTGATCACCTCTGCGTCATTTCTGATCGCCGCTATAAACAAAAAAAGAGCGACAATTTTGTAAAAAAAAAACAATATTTCTTACTTTTTGCTAAAATACATATCCTAAAAAAAATGTATTTCATCGGTTTTGGCCGATTTATATTCTTCTTCCTCATATTTTTGGTTAAAAAAAAAACGGCGTTTATTGATTGGTTTGCACAAAAATTGCCACGTTTACAGACGATGAGAATTACTGGGGTTTTTATTTTTTTTTTATTTTTTACTAGTAATGGCGGCGATCTGCAATTTTTAGCGGTACTGCAATATTGCAGCGGACATGTCGGACCATTTTGACACTTTTTTGGGACCATTGGCATTTTTACAGCGATTAGTGCTATAAAAATGCACTGATTACTGTGTAAATGCCATTGGCAGTGAAGGGGTTAACCTGGAGGGGGCGCTCTAAGGGTTAACTGTGTTCCCTCAGTGTGTTCTAACTGTATGGGGGCTGGGCTGGCAGGGGGAGGGGAGTGATCACAGCCCTTCCCCCTCTGTCAGAACGGAGATCCGTGTTTACATACACAGACCTCCGTTCTTTCACTGTGGGGGGGGCCATCAGAGGTAGCCGGTGGCGATCGAGTCCGCCCTACCGGCTCCTTGGCCCCCCCGGAACACAGTGAGCGCAATAACGAGCCATGTTTCCGCCGTCACGCTGTGGCGGGCGGTCGACAAGTGGTTAAGATACAATAATATACTGTCTCACCCTGCATCTTCACATGCTCAGTTGCTGTTTATTTTTAGGCATTTGTAGGCACTGCCGAATTTGTAGAAGCCGATCTGCTAACAGTCTAAAAGTGGAGTTTAAACCCTCTTATCCTTTAAGGCTAAGAAAGCTGATTCTGTTGGATCTGCAACTGCCATGGTGCTGCACATGTGATCGGTTATGACACCAGCCTGTTGATGGTTTTACAGTTTGGTGGAGTACACAAGCAAATGTGACAGTTAGCAATCCCAGCATTCCAGGAATGTAACTGTTTTGAAACAGTTAAACTGATGGGTTTAGTTCCACTTTATGATTTACTGCTGTTCAGGGGCTCTGGGCTTCAGCAAAATAGCAGTCTCCAGCAAGAAGAAACAGGAGTAATGCTGGAAGCAATTTACAGCACACGCTCATTTTAGTAGCATAATTATTAATGAGGAATGTATGTTCCTTGCTAAAGAACATTATTTTTTATCAAGTTGTTATGGGTAAAGTTCCGCTTTAAAAAGCTAGGACACTCTAGAGTAACATGTTTGAATGTACCAACATCCTTAGATGAAAATTCAAACAAGCATAGTACTAGATAGGTCTTTTTAAAGTGGTTGTCAACTCTGGACAGCCACTTTCACCTACAGGTAAGCCTATAATAAGGCTTACCTGTAGGTTCTGTGCATATCTCCTAAACCTTCACGGTTTAGGACATATACAGTGTACTAACATGTGCCAATGTCATCGGCACATGTGCAGTGAAGAAACGGACCTCTGTGCCATTTCTTCACTGTGATCATGCCGCGATTGCCGGCTCCTGCGCGCATGCGCGGGAGTGACGTCATGCGGCTCCGGCCAACCACAGAGCCGGAGTTCACGGCCCAAGAAGGAAGAGGGGCAGAAGATAGACGCAGCCTGGAGCAGGGATATCGCAGGCTTCTAATGCAGGTAAGTGACACATAATGGGCTAATATGCGATGCATACTAGCCTATTATGCTTTTACTCTGCAGGGTAATAAAGAGGAAGTAAAACCCATCAGGGTTTACTTCCTCTTTAAGGTACAGCATCAATCACTGCATAATACAAACAATTCTAAAATTCTTAATTTTTAATCCATATTTTGGAAAATCACAACATTTTCATAATAGAATCAAAAGTTTTTTTCTGACAATCTTTCTATACATAGAAAGATGCTTGGTACTTTACAATATCACACTGTCATGTATTGATTTTTTTTTTTAGATATTTCTAAGACTAAAATACTTTTTCTCTAAGCGTTTCATGAACAGTGTTCACTTCCTCAGGAGAAGACTACCTATGGATCTATAATGTACAACAACACACAAGTTGCAATACATTTATGAGTATTGAGTATGAGTACAATTAAGTAAAACAAGGACATGACAAAATGTATAATACCTGGTATAGTATTCAGAATTTATAAAAACATCTTTGCATGGACATCCAGCCAGTCCCAATCGAGGAAGAGGGGAAAAGGAGGCAAAAGACGGTAAAAGGAAAAAAGGAACTCACAGGGTTGGACTAGTTCCTACAAATGGAAGCATAATCTTCATTATCATTTCAAAACTATAAATTTCTCAAATAATAATCTCCCGAATCTGGTATGCATAATTATCTAATTTATTTGGTGGATTATTATTAGGATTGAAAGCAGATGAGTAACTTAAAGCGTTACTAAACCCACAACAGTAAAATCAGTCTGTATATGCAGTAAATCATGCTTGTTATACTCACTGTGGAACCTAAGGGATGAATCCTCTGCATTGTGTAAAAAGGCTGTTTGATCATGTCTTCCCTGATCCTCCCCTTCTTCCACAGTCCCCAAACCATCTCCTGATAGAACAGAGTCTTGGGGTCACTCTGCACATGCTCAGTTTGGTGTGTATTGCTAGAGAGTTTTTTTTTTATCTTGGGATCAGCACACGGCCAATCAGCACTCTCCAGACAGAGGGTCAGGGGTCTTGCAGCCTCATAGGACAATCAGGGGAGAAGGAAAACTCCTACAAGCTTTAACCGGACACTGATAGAAGTCACAAGACTGCTATATACTGCGGACAAAAAAAAGATATTTAGACGTTTATATTTACTAAAACTATTTAATTTCCATTATCTGTGTACTGTGAGCTCCGGGAAGATAGCAAAAACATTAGGTGTGGCCAAATCAACTGTTTGGAACATCCTTAAAAAAAAAAAAGAACGCACCGGTGAGCTCAGCAACACCAAAAGACCCGGAAGACCACAGAAAACAACTGTGGTGGATGACCGAAGAATTCTTTCCCTGGTGAAGAAAACACCCTTCACAACAGTTGGCCAGATCAAGAACATGTGTATGTGTGCCAAAGTCAACAATCAAGAGAAGACTTCACCAGAGTGAATACAGGGGGTTCATCACAAGCTGTAAACCATTGGTGAGCCTCAAAAACAGGAAGGCCAGATTAGAGTTTGCCAAACAACATCTAAAAAAGCCTTCACAGTTCTGGAGCAACATCCTATGGTCAGATGAGACCAAGATCAACTTGTACCAGAGTGATGGGTAGAGAGGAGTATGGAGAAGGAAAGGAACTTCTCATGATCCAAAGCATACCACCTCATCAGTGAAGCATGGTGGTGGCAGTGTCATGGCGTGGGCATGTATAGCTGCCAATGGAACTGGTTCTCTTGTATTTATTGATGATGTGACTGCTGACAAAAGCAGCAGGATGAATTCTGAAGTGTTTTGGGCAATATTATCTGCTCCTATTCAGCCAAATGCTTCAGAACTCATTGGACGCGCTTCACAGTGCAGATGGACAATGACCCGAAGCATACTGCGAAAGCAACCAAAGAGTTTTGTAAGGGAAAGAAGTGGAATGTTATGCAATGGCCAAGTCAGTCACCTGACCTGAATCCGATTGAGCATGCATTTCACTTGCTGAAGACAAAACTGATGGGAAAATGCCCCAAGAACAAGCAGGAACTGAAGACGGTTGCAGTAGAGGCCTGGCAGAGCATCACTAGGGATGAAACCCAGCGCCTGGTGATGTCTATGCGTTCCAGACTTCAGGCTGTAATTGACTGCAAAGGATTTGCAACCAAGTATTAAAAAGTGAAAGTTTGATTTATGATTGTTAATCTGTCCCATTACTTATGGTCCCTTAAAAAGTGGGAGGCACATATACAAACTGTTGGAATTCCTACACCGTTCACCTGATTTGGATGTAAATACCCTCAAATTAAAGCTGAAAGTCTGCAGTTAAAGCACATCTTGTTAGTTTCATTTCAAATCCATTGTGCTGTTGTATAGAGCCAAAAAGATTAGAATTGTGCCGATGTCCCAATATTTATGGACCTGACTTATATGAAACTTCTAATGCTTTTTTTCTGCCTAATTGTGTTGTATAATAAACAAAAAGGTAAACTTGTGCTAACAAATCTGTATTATAGTGAGTGATGAAGTTAGATATTCTTTCACCCAAGCAAAGACTCAGTTCAGCAACACACCCCACCCGAGAGAGAACTTCTCCCTTCACACACCCAGCCCAGAGAGAGAAGTTACAGTCTAATAAATAATCCATAGGATGGGAATAATAATATACTGTATGTATTAGTCATTTCAAATTTTGGACTTGCTGCACATATAAGGTCAATGGAAGTGAAGCCAGGTGGTATTTGAATGAGGCGATTTCAGGCCTCACTTCCATAGCGGATCAGGAGAGGCGCTGCTGGGAAAGAAGACGTGAGTCAAGAAGCGGGTTTTTAATAAGGCCTGCTTCTGTGCGCTCTTCCTTCCCGGTGGAATCCAACTCAGAGGGCAGGATTGAAATCGCCTCATTCTACATTCATAACTGGCTTATTAAAGGTCCGCCCCATTGGGCTGTTTTTCTTTTGCAGCGGCGCCTCACCTCTGGTACAGATTAAGAGGGGCGCTGCCGGGAAAGAAGAATTGAAGTATTAAAGATCCTCTTCTGGGTTCTGTTCTTTTGTAGGGGTGGCACCCCTCCTAGTCCGCAGAAGAGGTGAGGCTTGAAATCGCCTTATAAAGTGCTATTGATTTCTTCTTGTGAGGTGGCTAGTGTTGAACACTTTGCGGTGCATGGCAATTTTTTTAAAAGTAGGATTGTAAAATACCTGGGGCACCCTTGGGTGCCCAAAGTACAGTAGTTTTGCGGTGTGCGTAGCGCACGGTGGTGAATAGTGGGTGTGACCACATTTTGATAACAGTGGGAGGGATTTAAAGGGGCATGGTTAAATATGTACCCATAAAATATGCTTAGATTAATAAAACAAATGTCTCTCTAAAAATATGAACTTAGCCTACCTTAAAAGTGGACAGTGTCAGTCAGTAGAGCAGTGGACAGTGTGTGGACAGTGTCAGTAGAGCAGTAATTGATGATGTGTGGAAGGGCAGTGATGTGAGAAGGGCAGTGGATGGTGTGTAGACAGTGTGAGTAGGGCAGTAGTTGATGATGTGTGGACAATGTGAGAATGAGCAGTGGATGGTGTGTGGACAGTGTGAGTAGGGCAGTGGATAATGTGTGGACAGTGTCAGTAGGGCAGTAATTGATGATGTGTGGAAGGGCAGTGATGTGAGAAGGGCAGTGGATGGTGTGTGGACAGTGTTAGTAGGGCAGTAGTTGATGATGTGTGGACACTGTGAGAATGGGCAGTGGATGGTGTGTAGACAGTGTGAGTAGGGCAGTAGTTGATGATGTGTGGACACTGTGAGAATGGGCAGTGGATGGTGTGTAGACAGTGTGAGTAGGGCAGTAGTTGATGATGTATGGACACTGTGAGAATGGGCAGTGGATGGTGTGTGGACAGGGTGAGTAGGGCAGTGGATAGTGTTAGTAGGGCAGTAGTTGATGATGTGTGAACACTGTGAGAATGGGCAGTGTATGGTGTGTGGACAGTGTGAGTAGGGCAGAGGATTGTGTCAGCAGGGCAGTGGACAGTGTGTGGACAGTGTTAGTAGGGCAGTAGTTGGTGTGTGGTGTGGACACTGTCAGTAGGACAGTGGTCAGTGTGTGGACAGTGTTAGCAGTGCAATAGTTGGTGTGTGGTGTGGACACTGTCAGTAGGGCAGTGGTCAGTGTGTAGACAGTGTGAGTAGGGCAGTGGTCAGTGTGTAGACAGTATGAGTAGGGCAGTGGAAGTGTCAGTAGGGCAGAGGTTGGTGCTAGTAGAACAGTGGACTTTGTCAGAATGGGAAGTGGACGGCCATTCATTTTTTTTTATTATTCTATTTCTATTATATTTTACAATATTATTTTTTCTTTTTTACAATTTTTTTTAAGAAGCCCTGGGGAGTTGGGGTGCTTTGGTGAAATATCATGGGTTTAAACAGACCCCTAATTTCTCACTTTTGAGACAGAGAAAGGGACTAAGGACAGAGATTTCCCAGTCCCTTTCTCTGCAGACTCAGCTGCACTGCACATTGAATCAATAGGAAGTGCTCTGCACTCCCTGTCCATTCACAAACGGAAGCATAGTAAACACAGTCCCCACTGACAAAGTCACGCTTGACGTAACACGTATGGGAGGTGGAGCTGCTATCTGACGTCAATCGCTGCTATCTTTCTATGCGGAAAGGGGATCTGTGTTTTTAATGGTCCTATTCAAGATTAAACCATTTTTAAGTGCAAACTTGTATCAAATAAATTTGGATCCTTAGCAGAGAGCACTTAGCTTGTGAGTTATTTTACATGTGTTACATTCTTGCTGAATCGTGATCGTGAGTTGATCTGATGTATATGGGCTCAGCACTGGGACCGAGTTGGGAATTGTGATATGGGCTGACCTACTGACAGGATTCCTTGAGATGTGGAGAGTGGAATGCCTGGTGGTGAACCCGTGCCGCTTCCGGTGAAATACATTCCCTATTGGGGACAAGCATTCTGACCTTCTGGTGAAACAGGGGTCTTACAGCGAGGTGAGCGTGCAATTCTTCTATCAGTGAAGGGAACAGTCACCTGGAGCTATATAATTGCAGATGTCTCACTTTCTCACGTGGATTTCTTCCTCTAAAGTGGTTTTTGGGCTTACACATATACATTTTTATATGGACTCATATACGGGCACTCATGAGATGTTATGATTTGTAGTATTTGCTCTATTTATGAATTTTATCATATTGCACTACTTTTATATGAAATTGGATTATTGCAATATTTATATGAATTTTATGCCCTTCACTATTTTTTTGATTTTGTGTTGTTCATTTGGGCTGTGTGATTCACCCTTTAGTGTCCAGCTAGCATTCGTTTTGGGCCATTCTAATTTTGTTTGCGCTGATTGATTTTTTACATTGGTATGCTTCAGTTATGAATGAACACAGTCAGTGATCACTACTGGGTAGCAAAGAGAAGTGGAACCTGGACAGGAGGGGTGGCGGAGGCAGCATTTACCAAAACCAATCGGCTGTATTTTCCTCCTGAATGCAGACTGGAGGGAGAGGAGGAGAAGCAAGCTTTCAGCTGCTGCAGGAGGAAAATACAGCCTATCGGTTCTAGTAAATGCCAACCCCACCTCCCCTCCTGTCCAGGTGTTACAGGGAGGCTGCGCTGGCCCCCTGAAGCATGGGGACACTGGTGCCACTCTCAGCGCCGCTCACCCCCCCCCCCCCCCTTATGTTTCGACCCTGATTATAGTAATCTAATGATGGAGAAAACCTTAGAAATAAATGTAAAGATGTGAATACACTTCAACATAACAGACACATACAGAGAAGCATACTGATATAAGCACGGACACATACAAACACCCATACAGTATGCACATCCACAGATCTATACACACTTTCATATACACACACATACTACACAAACAATGTGTAGGTTCATCCTCCACCTTACACCCCTCAAAAACCTATAAGCATTCTCAAAAAAATATCCCAGGTGCTAATGGAGGTGCCATCTAGAACAAAAAGAAACAAAGGGCCAGCGATCCACTGGTCATTTCTTTCTACTTCTACACAAACACACACTCAACCACATACAAATTCACACACACACACATACTCTCTCTTTCAACCATGATAGACCCGAACACATAACCTTATACACACAGCGCCATAAAAAACACCCATATTCAGATCAGTGTTGCCAACCTACCAGATTAAAGTTTACTGACACAACACCTAAAATTTACTGGCACAGTCAAGTTTTTACTGGCATTTCCAAAAGTTACAAAATTACAGTTTTAAGTGCAAATTTCAATATTTAGGCTGCAAACACGTACAATATGCAATTAGCAGTGTGATTTAAGGTAGATATTAAGGCAAAAAACATATATATTATTTTAAATATAGCAAGGCAGCTTGCCTTGTTCCCGTCCTGTAGACCCGCACACGAGGCTTTGGCTGTTCCACTCAGCTTCCTTGTACCAAGACATCACACGACATGCTCAGGCACAGCCTCCGCCAGACCCGCCCCCCCCAGCGGCACTGCTTGAACACACTGTGGCAGGCACTCAGATGGTCCTGGCCGAGCGTCACAGCCATATTTTTTACTGGCAACCTTTTTCTGTTGCTGGCATTTACTGGCAGGAGAAACGTGCCCATTTTTTACTGGATGCCATTAAAAATACTGGCGGTTGGCAACACTGATTCACATACACATGCTCACACACAAATTGCCATATACACACAGTGACTCAGGGCTGCTGATAGGGGTATAGAGTCAGCCTTCCTCTGCTGAACCATGCCCCATAAGTTTAGGTGAGGGCCGGGGGGCAGAGAAGGGACTATTTACTTAGTTATGGGAGCAGGTTGAGTAATCCTCCATGCCGCAGCTCCCGACAATAAATGAAAGTTCTGGCCTCTTCTATATCACTCCACTGGGGCAAGCCGGAACTGTAATTTAATTGTCAGGAGCTGCAGTATGGAGGTTTACTATGTCTGATCCTGAAAAAGAATAAATAGTCCTCCCCGGCCCCTGCTGCGGGACTGATGGGACCCAGGGAACTTTTATTTAATTGCTTTAAGCAATGGCTGGCGGGAGGCTCTATTAGGTAAACTGTATAGGCCCCAGGCATTGTAATGGCCACCCTGTAGTGACCCATACACCCACCACCACATACATAACCTCTAACACAGCTCCTTATAAACACACACGCACTTACACATACCACACACGGAGACCCACACACACATACTCACATATCGCCACATGCAAATATACATAGACAAATTGCATGCACACAGTGATCCATACACACACATTTGCACATAGATATACACACACAGACTGCCACATGCACACCATTTTACACATACCCACACAGAATTACAAAAAACAAGAAAAAAAAAAACACACAAGCATGTACACACACACATGTACACATACATACGGTGACAGACAGACGCACTCATACTTTGGCTAATTTGCGTTCTAGCACAACAGAGCAGATGGTACTAATGCATTACTCTCAGATGGAAGAAGGGGGGCAGTCTTGTTTCAAGTAAATCTGTTCCTGGGCACCATTCCAAAATGCCCAGTAGGCAGCAGCTAAAAGGAAGTGCTTGCTTTTAGGTTTTTAAACTATATCCCTTAATCCTGGGTGATGATTGACAATTGTGATTTAAAGTACAAGTTGCCCCACTCTAATCTAGCAAGTTTTGATGTTATTTGTGTATTTAGCGCAGGCTTTATTCAACTAAAACTAAATGGGAGACTCTGCAATTGATGCCACATTTCATGGAGAGTCAGTCTATTTACAGATTACCGAATGCCATGAATCCATCTTCCTTTTCCTTGTAATATAAAGATCCACTTCCAGCAGCCAAATGTACAATTAAAATGCCTTTTTTTTTTTTTATTTGTGGGTAGCAACACAAGTGGGATGCGCTGAATACAATTTAAACCGCAGCACATTCAAGATCTATTCAATATTATGTTAATCCGGAATTTATTAATGTAGCATCCATCTCTGTCTCCATTTGCTTGTGTCTAAAATGCATTAAAAGCCAATGGCGTGTTGGTTAATGTGCCAAGAAGCTGTACATTTATGAGTGAATGACACATATCTGTTGTAATGTGTAACAAAATCATAATCAGCATCCACCAGGCTTCATGCAGTATAGATGGATGGCAAAGGAAATGCAGAACCTGACATTTAGTTTTCACACTGTATATATTCATATATACATTTTTTTTGTATGATGACAATTTACGGTTAACAAATCACCATGAAAATAATAAAGTATCCCTAACAAACAGTCTAAGGCCCCTTTCACACGGGCAGCTGTTCTGCCGCTGTTAAAAGCATGTTTTGTTATTTTGAAATTCCAAGACTCCAGGCACAACAGTTACTTGCAGTTGTACATTGTGTTTAGCTGCGTTTACGTGCGTTTACATGCAGCTGCGTTTAGCTGCAGTGGAACATTCTTGACATTTCTGAAGTGCTTCCTGTTGATTTTCTTTGCTTGTTGCCGCTGCTATTTGCAGGTGACACAGTGCACTGCTTTTACCTGCAGTTATATGCAGATAGCTGCGCTACATCGTTCCTGGACGCATTCAAGTCCATTTTTTCTAATTGTACACAATCGTCTGTAACAAAACCGTTGCTAAATGCAGAGTGTGAATGGGGCCATAGGAAAGCATTGTCACAGTATAGCTGTGGTAGATAACTTCATCTTTCCACAGCTAAAAGCTGAATTCTATCCGTCCGTGTGAAAGCGGCCTTACCCCGAGATTTAATCTTAACTCACACTGGACCCTTAAAGTGGAATTATACTCAAAAATGAAAAAAAAAATAATCTGAAATTGGTCTCTTCTGACATAAATACTTCTCCCTGCCTATCAGCTTTAATGTATGCTGACATGCGCAGCTCAGCATACATTTATGGCACCCCTGCACATGTGCAGGTGTGACATCATTGCGGACTGGCCATCAAGCAGCTGAACAGATCAACCCTGAAAGGCAGATTGGGAGAAGGTGGCAGTACCCGTAACCAGTGGGAGCGTAGACAGCACAGCGTTAACCCCTAACCTTTAAAATGAATTCTTAATTAAAGTGTTCACCTTTCCAGAAAAAAAATCAAAAGGTGAACTAACACCCTACACCCTTTCCCATCTCCAAGTCTCTGCTCTACCTACCTCCAGTGGGTGATGCGTTGTCAGTGCCCACCGAGCCGGTGTATCGGTCCAGAGATTTAAAACCTCTTCTTCTTGCTCTTCATTCTGCAGGGCTTGCATGCCAGCCCTGACTATTCAGAGGAGCTCTAATCCATCCTGAAACTTTTAAATTGGCTCTAACCTGGATTTTAAATCCCTGGACAGCTACACCGTTTGCGTAGGCTCTGACATTGCATCACCCATGTGGGGTGGGGAGGGAGTACAGTGTTAGTTCACCTTTTCATTTTTTTTCTGAAAAGGTGAACTAACACTTTAATTTAAATATAAAAGGGCAAGGGGAGGGAGAGAAAGCGCCACTAAGTGTAGCAAACATGTAAAGGAGATGTGAGTATACAGAAATAGGTGTTGCACTCTCATACATAAAAGTTGGGTATGACTTTTCAAGATATTCTATATGGCGTCACCAAAGGTGTCAGCTTATTAAATGGCTCAAAACAGGGCATGAAAATAAAAAAAAAAGACAAACACACTGCTCTCAGTGTAGTATTAATAACATTTAGTAAAAAAAGGAGGCTGTACAGGATTGCACTTGCATATTGTAAGTTGGAAACTGACATTATTTAAGATCTCCGGCAGATGGCATCATTCTATTGAACCTCAATGGGAAGCACATGGAGGATGAGCTGCTGGATGACCTCAGGATGGGAGCTGTGTTAGATGATCAAAGAGGAAATAAACAAAGAGAGAGCACGCCACTCTCAGTGTAGTAAACCAGTAAATACAAAAAATAATAAAAAAAATGAAAACTTACAAGGGGCATGTATGTTGGTTGTCATTTAAAAGGAAAGGCTTACCAAATAAAATGTATCAGGATGTATCTTGGGATAAAGACAGGAGAGACTGAAATAATAATAATAATACAAATAATAATAATAATAATAATATTAATGGGAATGCTAATAATGAAAATAAAAGTTATAATGGGCATGTCAATAATGACATTCCTATTATTTTTATTATTATTTTTTAGGCACTCCTGTCTATATCCCAAGATACATCCTGATACATTTTATTTGGCCGAGAACCTCAATCTCTTAATATTATCCTCCTGCAGTTCCCTGCACATCATGAATTTGTCTGGAAGAAAAAGGGTCAGCACTGTAAGCCGATGAGAGTTTACTATATTGCATAGAACACAGTAAGCTAGTTGAGAAGATGGACGAGCACAAGGCTGATCTTATCAGGGGGATTGGTTTTCTGGCACTTCCAGTCTGGGGCAGTCCTTGACCAAGCTGTATTGCTTTACTGGAGTAGAGAAAAGTGAGGTCAGAGGCTTGTAGTACTAACAGGAATATCTGAATTAGAACGATTTACATTTTTGGGGATTTCAACTGTTATTTTAACTGTTTGCCTACAGTTCTACTTTGACCTTAAGCCTTCAACTTAACGTTACTTAACTTAAAGGTCAAGGAATACACATACCATTCCAATAAGTTACTGCACTCAATAGTTACTTTCATAATTGCTTTCTTTATTTGTAACAAACATCTTCTGACACGCACAACAGTTTCAAGCCTGCCAGCTCTTCCTCGGGTGCACTGCTAATTGCATTGCACTGTCAGACTCATTAAGACCCCTTTCACACTTGTGTGACTTGTCCTACGACTTCGGACTGCAAAGTCGCATAACAAGTCATACCCCATGATTTCCAATGAGTACCATTCATATCTGTGCAACTTCAAGTCGCACAGACCACAAAGTAGTCCCTGTACTACTTTGGTCTGACTTTGATGTGAGTTGAGGTCCATAGACCTCAAATTTACACAGGCATTCACTGAAATCGCAGCAAAATCACGTCAAAATTGCGGGCACTAAATTGCTGTAAAATCGCAGCAAATTGCGCAACTTTCAAGTCGCGCTACTGTGAAAAGGGCCTTGGCCCTGGTTCACATTGGTGCATTTTGTAATGCGATTTGACATGTCAAATTGCATGCCAAGTTGGCGGCAATTGCCGGCAATGGCACCGTCCTAATCAGTGCGACGCTGCACTGTTTTCCAAAAGTGGTTTCTGTATTACTTTTGGCGATTTCAGGTGCAATTTACATTGACATCTGTGCAGAATCCCGCACAAATGTCTCTGAAATCATACCTGAAATCGGAACTGACATGAGGGAATGAAATGGTGCGAGTTCAGCTGAACTCGCAGCATTTCATTCCCGCAGCAGTGTGAACCCAGTCTTAATGCTACTTCAAAATGGAAAACCCCCAGATCAGTAATAAGGACACCACTCACTGTCAGTATCCCATAATACCCAAAATCAGTAACTACACAATTACACATTAGTACATAGAAACAAATCTTGGCCTTAACTGGTTAGTTCACCTTTCTATAAAAAATAATCATTTCACATATTTTTGCAAGAAAAAAATATGCATTTATTTTTTTTTTTTTACAGGAACCTGCAGAGCATTGCACCCACAATTAGTAGATTGGCAGTGCAATGTCAGGCTCCTGCAGACACTGCCTACAAGGATCTGCCCATACCTCGGCCTGGCCTGTCAGTTTCAGAGCTGTAGGCAGCTTGAATCATCTATGAGTGTGGCGATCAGCATACTTTCAGTCCATTAAAACTACAAGTCTGTCCACTGCGGTGGAAGACAGGACTTATAGTTTGCTCATTCACAGATTGCAGTGAATGAATGATGCTGCAGTTTGGGGCTCCAACAGTTTTAAAATGTGACACCAGCTGCTGGGGAGAAGAACCCCTGCTCATTGTCACGGAGGAAGGGATTGAGGGTTGGGGGGAGGCGTTGGAGCATGTTACACCCTAAATAACATGTTACAAACGCAAACTTATTGGGAATGCGGTGACTCATTGGAATGGTATAGCAATGTTGGATTGCAGCCTGCCAGTTCCCAGCACCCAATACAAAGGACATACAGTCCAGTATATTGAAAGAGGAGAGGAAATATACTCATCTCTCTAGCAGTCTGTGCCTCCTGCCTTCCCTCCGTTCCGGGGCTACAACCCCTTTAAGTGTCTCCGGAATCCAAAATCTGGGATTGTCAGATGTCTGTGTACCCCACAGCGCTGTGGTTTCTTCTTCAAATATTTTATTGAAAGGCAATGAGTATAATATGAAGTTTACAAACATAAGGTATTCCAACAAAAAGAGAGATCACAGTGTAGCATCAGTGGTACATCTTAAAAGGCGGCAGTAGGCAGTGACATAACCAAACCATATAAGGATATAACAATGGTATATACAGTAATAGTGCAAATGGAATAGGTCACAATAATCCAACACAATTATAATATTGAAGACTGGAGGGGTAAACAGTTCAGGACATGCAGCCATATGACCAGGGTTGTTGGGGCTAGGAGGCCCCGGGGTTCCGTATAGGAGTTGCTACAAGGCTGGTCTGTGGTTGAAGGTAAGGAAACGCATCAATAGCCCTGTCCTCAAGGGTACCTAAATATATTTAGTTACCATTGCTGTCTGTGAAAGTAACAGTATCCAAGTTTGCAAAGAACCGGGTTAAGGAAAGCCTGTGAGACTTATGGTAGAAAGACGAGAGAGATTAAATACAGAAGAAACAGGGGTGAAAATTCAATGGGGGGCAAAGAAAGAGAGGAGACCCCTGGGGGAGGGGCAAACAGGGAAACCCAACACGAGTTTTTTAGAGTACTCATCTGTAATTGTATTAGAGAGATAAGAGTGTTTCGTCAAAGTTTATGTGGTAAGAAATGAGCGCTGTGGTTTTATCCTCTGACCCCTACTTCTGAATATAGGTGAATATACTATCTCTTCACATTTAGGGAACTTTAAGCTTAAGTTTTTTTATTCTTCAGTCACAGTTTGTACATTTGATATAGAAGAATCTGTCTGTTATAAACTTTCTGCAATTCTCTGCACAGCAGAATTTATATTGGATTAGAGGGGATCGTCACTGTGAGCTAGCCAGGCTTTGTTGCATTGAACAGTGTACTCAATCTTGTCCTGGGACTTGGAGATGATGACTTCATCAGTGTGGTGATTCTCCAATCAGTAGACAGTGGGCAGATGGCCAAGTGGTATTGGTTAGCCCAACTATGAGTACAAGAAAAACATTATTTTTGCAGTGGGCTCCCCCCATACTGCAATGATTAACTGCTTGTTAAATCTAGGGGTACAGGGATACAGAGCAATACTTACCTTACTCCCTGCTCCTGTAGGCTCCCTTCATCTATGTGACTACTCCCATTAAACCTCCTCTTTAGGGTGTTTCCAGTCATGTTCTCATGCTTGTCTCATTCACGTACAGTGCAGGGTTATTAGCCCAGCATTGTATGTGATGACACCAGGGGACCGCACATAGCCTGGATGGCCAGGGAGTAGAAGAGTGTCTGTGAGAACTGGGTTAAGGTATTACATCCTATTTAACTTCCCATAGACTTGACAAGCATTTAACCCTTGCAATGTGGGGAGGGAGGGGGCACTGAAAGGGTATTTTCCTCCATCCTGGAGTTGGGCTTTAAATACAGAGGGAAAACTAAAGTTACCCTCCAACTTCTGTCAGGGGAACCTGGATTACAAGATGGGCTGTTTAACGTTAGACTATGTATTTAGTTGTTTTCCTGGTGTTCATTGTAAACAAACTCCCTAAATCATAATCCTGTCTCAAACTATCCCTTGAATCCCAGGCCAATCCTAACCTAAACCCTAATTTAACCTTTCATACTGACCATAAAACTACTCTCTGGGCTGCCATGGGCCCCCACACCACCCCCGTTTAACTAATCACTGGCAGAGTAAAAAAAAAAAAGAAAAAAGTACCTAAGTGGCCCTTTTACCCACATAAATCCATGGTCATTAAAATTTTGCTCAGAAATGGTCTTTAACATCAAAACTGCCTGACTTACATTACTTGTGCCAAGCACCATATATACAGTATGACTGTCATTGCTTCAAAATTGTGTTCTTCAGTTGAGGTCACACTAGAGGTCTTGTTGGAGGTGAGAATTCACCAGTGATGCAGTCTCTAATGTGCAATTAGAGAAAAAATTCATCCGCTGGTATGTGTTGCATCCTCCTCACCAGGATGAGCAACGCATTGCTGACGAAAACACTGCAGAATGTGACACCTCACTAATCCAGCCACTGAGGTAGCAACGGATACAAGTGGATGAGTATTTCTATTCCCTACTGTGTCCTGCATAACCATCATACTGCTGGTAAATTCTCAGCAGTGACAGGTTCACTGTGAAGACATCAGTCTTGAAATAATAATATCAGTTTCTTTATCTTCTAATCCTTGCCTTTGTTCCAGTTTATGCTGGTGCCATGACCACTGCCCAAAGTTTCCTGCTTTAGGGTGGCTCCTTTTTCTTCAGTAGCATCCTATGGAGCCACCCTTGCATGCAGGTGTTCTGCCAAATTAGGCAACTTGGCAGAATCTGGAACCATGCCACTTCCGGTTTCTTTAAACCATGAGTAATTGCAGATTTAGAACAACTAATTTCACATTTTCAGGAATAGGTGATTGGACACAAGTGTGGCAACGGAATGCAATCCCGTACACGCCATTTTGAGCAGAGATTGTTACTCCGCTCCAACACTAACCAAAAAAATGTCTGCCTCCGAGGTGGCGACAACTTTGTCCCTGTTAGCCGCTGTGCTGTGAAAAGACCAAAATGTTCCTGCACCAGACTGCATTCGGTTGCCGCTGTTTTTTCCAAAAAAATTCATCCGAATGTCCGATTACTGTGGGTTTAAAGGAACCGCAGTGACGTGGTTAGATTTTCTGCTGAGTTGTGTTTTTTGTCCAGACAGAGGGACTAGAGTTGTGTCTCCCCACACTGTGTGCATTGATAGAAGCACAAAGACCCATAGCCTAGGATGACAAGGCATTCCCCTGATGTCACGTACCTGGTCGAAGGCCGAAGTACTGCCTTGCAGCTGAGTGCAGGGAACCCCTCAAGGTGGTGACAGGAAGTGCCGTGCCCAAAGAAGCAGGGGTTTCCTGCTGTGACAGGCTGAAGTGATGAGATGTCTGCTGGATAGCGACTGAATGAGCAGGATGCACTGCTGGGCAGGAGTTCCTCAGATGTACTAGATGAGACTGGGCAGAAGGGAGAGCCAGAAACAGGATCATGAGCCAGGCCAGTAGTCATACACGGAATATCAGCCAGGGGAAAGGCAGCAAGCAGAGTCAGGAGTAAGCCAAGGTCATACAACGGTAAACAGGCAGCAGAGGAGTTCAAAAAGCAAGCCAAGGTCATACACGGATCAGCAGGCAGAAGCGGGGTCAATGGAACAAACCGAGGGTCAAAGCCAGGTATGGACACAAGACAGGTCAGTAGCAGGAAATCCAATAATAACAAAAACTCAGGAACACACAGGGGAACTTAAGATAATCCGGCAACTAGTGGCTGATGCTGCTGGCTTAAATAGGCCACTGGGGCACCAGGATCTGTCACACACATGCGCACAAGCAGGTTAATCTTTGCGACTGTTCGTGTGCACATTTAAATTGGTGTATTCTTGTGTGCCAATCTGCAATGCTGCTGGGCAAATGTGCCAGTTCTTTTGCGAACCGTTCTTTAACACCTGATTCTCCCTTCTCCAAGTCAACAGACTGGTTCCACGCCAGACTTCACTGTCCACCGAAAACTCTTTCCTGTGAAGACTGGAAGTTCAGGGAAGCAGCACTGAGAGAGCAGTACCCAGCACCATTGAGAGTTGTAAACTGCAATTGCTGGAGTAAGCATTTGGTAATGTTTATTTTATTGGGCTCAATGGTTTAGGTTAAAATTGCTGAAGGTTTAATACTACTTTATTATATATTATAACGTGCTGAATGCATAGTTTATATATGGCAAAGCCCTGAAAGCCATTGCATCATGCAAGATATTTTTTTTCCTGGTTCAAATTTACTTTGCTGTTGAATATTTGCTTTACATAGGAACAAAAACACCTTCAGGTTTCCTGACAGAAGCTATGGGATACCATAAAAAGTATGCTTCCTTCACAGAAAAAGGTCATATTTTTTTCTACATTTACAGAGTTATTTTATTTGGTCACTTTGGTAACAAACATTTTTAGCAAATACTTCAAGTGTATTATCTTAAGTCAAGTGTTATTTTTTTCCATCCACTACAAAAACATTGAAACACCAGGGAAAAGGTTTCAGCCAAATCCAGGAAACGGGCACCAGAAACTGGCAAGGAAGTTTTTGAGAGTTTTTTGCTGCTTTGCTCATTTTTGCCCATGTTATTTTTAAACCAGCAACCCCCTGTGTTGCTGGATATGAATGATAAGACACGATCTCATTTGAATTTGGACCATTAGCAATGGATGAGTTTGTAAATATTTCATAGGCTTGGCAATCAGAAGGTCTTCCGAGTGACATCCAGAGGTAGAATGTCCTACTTTTATCGGTCATGAGTTTCTGTTGTCCCGCAGCGCTGTGTTGGATGGAATCTACAGAGTAAAATCTGTTCATACGGACTTTGCCATATCATGCCCATGATGACAACGTTCGCTTGTTGCCTAATAATCTTTTGCCAATATTATTTGGCTTTTCACTGAGAAAAACATGGCACAATAGACATTTCAACACATACACAGAATTTCATTAAAACTTCAGCTGACTTAAAAGAGAAAAAAAATGCTACAAACTCAAACCTGAGTGACAGCAGTGTAATACTTTATTCATTTTTGCCAAATACAAATATTACAGTGAATTACTCATGTTGCCATTATTAACAGTGATTATGAGTTTAAAATACACTAGTATAAATGATTCTGGACTTGGTCCATCACAGCCAATATTGGAGAGGATTAGGACTCTAGCATCCGAAGGAATGAGCGCATAGCGCCACAAGACAGGATTGTAGCTTGTTGTGGGTACTTTCAAAAACACATGAAAACGCTCTAATCTCTTTCTTCGTTTATTAAGGGAAGTTGTGGAACATTTTGCTATTAAAAACATAGCCCCAAACAGTTGGACTTTAGCCATGTCTGTTTTGGAAAAGATGATTTGGAGAGAAGTGCTGTGGAAATCTTGACATAAAGACCTCCCAAGAACTAAAAGTTTTAGTATTTTTCAATTTGAGAAGAGAGAAAATTGGACTTTTTTACATATTTAATTTGCTTTGGGATATTAATGGGAGGGTGTAACTTTAAGTAGAAGTAAACTGGATGACATTTAGTTTGGTAAAATACTCTGCGTCATAAGCCGTAGCCACTTTGTAAAAAAAATGCAGTTTTTAACTTTTTTTTTAACATTTGTTGTTTCTCAGTGCTGCTGTTCTTTTGCACCTTCTTGGCATCATACATACAGTGATGACTGCATGGCATTTCTCCGGGCGGAAGAAACTTACCAAACTCAAGTAGATCAAAATGTGAAGTAGGCAGTTAAACTGACTGCCTGACTGCCTACTGCACATTTTTATTTACTTCAGTGGGGTAAGTTTCTTTCATCTGGAGAAATGCCATGCTATGCAGTCATCACTGTATGTATGATGCCAAAAAGGTACAAATGAACAGCAGCACTGAGAAGTAACAAATGTTAAAAAAAACAGTTAAAAACAGCATTTTTATTTTATGTTTTATACAAAGTGGCAAAGTGTTAGGTTTTTGAGGTTTATTATATTATTTATTTCTTGACTGATGTATTTTTGGGTTACTTACATATTGGTGTCTATTATAGTAGGGAGTTATTGGGTCAAATCAAATGGAGCATGTGGTTAGATGTGGCTAAACTTCCCCTATTTCTGCACCACTGGGGTAGGTGCTCCTTTTTTCATAAGTATTTATAATTCCTCTATTTAATGTAAAATATATTTTTAATACTAATTGGGTATTTATGACATATGTAACAATTCGCTTTTGGAAGTATCCATTGTGAGTAGTTCTAGGTACATTTGTCTATACCAATGCCCCGTCGAGGTATTATACATCTATGGAGTCATGTTTATTTGTTAGTGTCTTGGATTGTGGGCGTTCCTCTGCCTTTTTCAGAGGGCGGATGTCTGCCCACAATATGAATATTATGATGTGCCTTCTGGATTGTTGGCCGGCCATGATTGCGTGGTTGTGACCAGGTAAATGCTTGACATGCATTGATTGGCCAAATTCAGATGAAGGCGTGGAGTTTTCTCCCTCGCTTGTATACATCGTGGGTGACGTTCTGCGTCACTCTCGTCGGCGTCGTATGAGAGTGGCGCCTGCGCAGTACCTCCGAACAAAAGATAGGCGTGACAGGCATGTGTAGAGGTGAAAACGAGGCTGATGTGCATGCCGCGCCGCCATTTTTCCAGATATGCCGTTGTACATACAGGGGACACTGACAATTGGATTATTGTTTATTCACAATGAAATATATATATATATATATATACGCAATGACCCGAATAGCTGGATACCCCAGATGACGTCTTAGGAGACAAAACGCACTGGGTTCACACTATTTCCAGGCCATTGCATTGTACATGCTGGTGTTATATTGTTCCTTATCAGGGCTCACTTTTTACCTACTTGATGTAAGTGTTCTACCTTTTTTAAATAAACCTATTGTGTACAGTTTTGCACTATGTGGAGGCTTTCTTTATTATTATTATTATTATTATTATACAGGATTTATATAGCGCCAACAGTTTGCGCAGCGCTTTACAATAAAGAAGGGACACAGTACAATTACAATACAGTTCAATACAGAAGGAATAGGAGGGCCCTGCTCGTAGAGCTTACAATCTAAAGGGAGGGGGAGGTGATACAAAAGGTAATGGCTGCAGGGGATGAACTGATAGAGCTGGCTCAGGCACGGGTCTTAGGTGGAGGTGGGGTAGGCTTCCCTCAATAAGTGAGTTTTCAAGGACCGCCTAAAGGCGGACAGGGTGGGGGCTGACCTGACATTCTGGGGCAGGGAGTTCCAGAGGATGGGAGAGGCTCTGGAGAAGTCCTGTAGGCGAGCATGGGAGGAAGTAACAAGGGAGCTAGAGAGAAGGAGGTCTTGGGAGGAGCGTAGAGGACGATTGGGGTGATATCTGTGGATGAGATTGGTGATGTAGCTGGGGGCAGTGTGGTGGATGGCCTTGTATGTTGTGGTTAGTATTTTGAATTTTATACGCTGGGGTAGGGGAAGCCAGTGAAGGGATTGGCAGAGTGGGGCAGCAGTTGTGGATCGGTTAGTAAGGTGGACAAGTCTGGCAGCAGCATTCATGATAGACTGAAGGGGGGATAGCCTGTGTAACGGTAGGCCGGTGAGGAGGGAGTTGCAGTAATCAAGGCGGGAAATAACTAAGGAGTGAATAAGTTGTTTTGTGGCGTCATTAGTCAGGAAGGGGCGAATTTTTGCAATGTTACGGAGGTTGAGGC
>BLSH010340189.1:498438-534520 GCA_018402905.1 Glandirana rugosa
TATATATATATATATATGTATATTCTATTTGATTCTATTCTGTGCTATTGTTTTTCTATTCTATTATTTTCTTTCTATTCTCGTATTCTCTATTCTATTCTCTTATTTTGCGTTCGATTATTTTCTTTTCTATTCTCTTATTTTCTATTCTATTATTCTCTATTATTTTGGATTCCATTGTTTTGGGTTATATTCTAATCTGTTCTATTCAAATTCATTCTATTTGAAATTTTAATTTCGGAAGACTGTTATTCTCTCTATTTTTTTCTATTCCATTGCTTTTCTATTCTATTCTCTTATTTTCTATTGTATTATTTTCTATTATTTTGATTTCCATTGTTTTGGATTCTATTCCAATCTAATGAACTCGATTTTATACCATTCAAAATTTGAATTTTGGAAGACGGTCATATTCTATTTTATTTAATTACATTCTGCTAAATTCTATTCTATTCTTTACTATTCTTTTATTTTTAGTATATTACTTTATTATCTTATATTCCATTTTATTGTATTCTTATTTAGAAAATACATTTTATTTTCTAATTTGTTTCGAAATTGTTTCCAAATTTGGTTCGACTTGTTTACCAATTTGATTCGAATCAAATTTTGTCCGAATTTTTTTGTTTCAAAACGTTATTTTGGATTTTTTAAATATTGTTACTATTGTAATTCGGTAATTTGGATGCATCTGAGTTCCAAATAATTAAAAAATTTTCAAAATTTCCATTCGGAACTAAACAAACTGCACATGTCTATTGGAGAGAGCCACAGATGTTTGTGGAGCCCACTGCCTGGTCAAGATGGAAGAAAGTTGCAGACACAGACTGGCTCTGTTTCACCCAGTATACAGAGGGAGACAACCTGCTAACACAAGAAGTTGGTGAGGGGCCGCTGGCCAAATCTACATTACTCTTTGACAAAAGAGGGAATGTGTTGTCTGCAAGCGACATTATCAGTGCTTAAAGAGTGCTCCAACATAACAGTTGGGCCTCAACGAGCTGGCTAGCAGAAGAAAATGTATCACAGGCTGCTGAACTGTTAGTGTGGCATAAATCTCCTTAGTTATGATTGCCCCAGTATAGAGTTTGAGAGAAGTTACTCTCTACACCCATTGCCTATTTTAGACAGTATATTTATTTCTACTGTTTACATATTTGCAATATATTCCTATATATAGTTTAACTGTTTGCTGTACCCATGCTATTTTTTCATATCTCCTTTACTATTGGAGTACTGCGTATACATCTGCAATAATTATTCCCTACCCAGCCAGGTTTGAGTGTGTGAATTCAAAAAGTCCAGCACTTAAATATATGCAGCTGTTTCTTCAATCTATCAACAGGTAAGTATATCCAGTAGGTTCAATCTCAAAGATTCTTACCAGATTTTTCGACTCATACACCAACCAATGGGTCTAATAAAGTTTTTTTCCACTCCAATGTCTCTGTGTCTGCTTTAAACATCTTCACAATCCAGTGTATCCCCCAAAAAAGAAAAATGCATATAGTGCAGTATCTTCCAAACTATAATACACTTTCCATGCTCACAAGCATGCATACCATCA
Organism: Glandirana rugosa; assembly: GCA_018402905.1. NCBI lineage: Eukaryota > Metazoa > Chordata > Amphibia > Anura > Ranidae > Glandirana > Glandirana rugosa. The sequence goes on from BLSH010340189.1 coordinate 500,006, forward strand.
TACACTATATTGTCAAAAGTATTGAGATACCTTTAATGGCATCCCAGTCTTAGTCCGTAGGGTTCAATATTGAGTTGGCCCACCCTTTGCAGCTATAACAACTTCGACTCTCCAATGAAGGCTGTTCACAAGGTTTAGGAGTGTGTCTATGGGAATGTTGATCATCCGCTAGTGTAGTATAGTGTTACTATGGTGACACTGAACTACTCCGATGAAAGTATGTTAAAAAAAAATTGTAAAAAAAATAAAAAATAAAACAAAATGACAAAATTGAATAATAAATTTTACATTTTTTTAATTTTTTTTTTTTAACATACTGTCACCAGTCAGTGTCCCTGATCACTGCCACACTAGTCATAAGATGACACTGTTCTGCACTGGTGACAGTATGTAAAGAAAAAAAAAGTATGAAAAAAATGCGGTAATAAAGTCAGTTTTGTGTTTTTCACTTACAGGTAAGCCTATAATAAGGCTTACCTGTAGGTAAAATGAATATCTCCTAAATGGGCACCATTTTGGAGATAATCACACTGGATGCAGCCGGTAACCTCACCGGCGTGTGCACTCTGAGGACCAGCATACCATGCCAGACCGTGCCAGAGCACCATGCCGGAACCGAGAGCTCCCACACGCATGAGTCGGAGTGATATCATTGTGGCTCCGCCACTCACACAGCCATGAACCCGGAAGGAAGACCGGGGAAGGTGGAAGCCCTGACAGTGGTGACAGCGCGCTGCTGGAGGGCTTTGTTCAAAGGTAAGTATTTCATAATGTGCTAGTAGGCAATGCCTATTAGCACATTATGCAATTGTCTTATAAGGGAAAGTGTTTTTTTTTAACTGCAGTGGTTTACAACCGCTTTAATTTCTTAATTTTCCCAAAAATTGTGACAAAAAATTACAACTTCAAAAAACTCGCTATGCCTCTTACAAGTGGTTAAAGAGAAAACAATAGACTAGAGCGACATCTGCTGGATGGTCAGAAGACTGCATAATAGTGAAGTGTGTGTCAGGGCATGAAACCCCCCCCCCCCCAAAAAAAAAATAAAAAACACACATGCAGTACATCTCTGCAATACATGCACAATTTCCCATGTTTATCCATTTAAAGGTCCTGAAAGTACTAAAAAATACCTATCTATGTATCAGAAATGTACAGAAATGCTACTAATTTTTGTTGTGGGATGACAGCACACTGCATTTTTTGTGGATTGAATGGTTTTTGGCAAAATAAGTACTTGATCCCCAAGCAAAACATGACTTAAGCCAATGGTTGGTCAACCGAACGTTCATCTTTTGTCCAAATTGGGCCACGCCGGTTTGGTCTAGCGTACTGACATGAGTCAAGTAATCGGCCAACAAAGCCGAACGTAGAGACGTGTTACGAGCGTATAACGAGGAAGTTCAGGTAAATGTGATTTGTGAATTACGAACACAGGTTACACCACCAAACACTTCCTGGATCTTGAGCATGCGTGTTTGCACTTCCAACTTTTTCTTGGCCAACTTCTGTACACACGAGCCAACAATCGGCCAACGCCTTGTTGGCCAACACAAGTTTTTTAGTCTCGTCATCCAACTTCTGTTGGACGACGATTGGAAATCGGCTGTAGAATCGGCCAACAGGCTGTTGGACGACCGTTGTTGACCGATAATCAGTACTTGGTGGAGAAACTCTTGTTAGCAAGCACAGAGGTAAGACATTTCTTGTAGTTGGTTACCAGGTTTGCACACATCTCAGGAGGGATTTTGGTCCACTCTTCTTTACAGATCCTCTCTAAATCCTTAAGGTTTCTTGGCTGTCTCTTGGCAACTCAAAGTTTCAGCTCCCTCCATAAATTTTCTATAGGATTAAAGTCTGGATACTGACTATGCACTATGTGCTTCTTCTTGAGCCACTCGTTTGTTGCTTTGGCGGTATGTTGTGGGTCATTGTCATGCTGGAAGACCCATCCATGACCCATCTTCAGTGTTCTGGCTGAGAAAAGAAGGTTCTCATCCAAGATTTTACAATGCATGGCCCCGTCCACTGGCCCCTCGAAGCGGCAAAGTCCGCCTGTACCTTTAGCAGAGAAACAGCCCTAAAGCATCATGTTTCCACCTCCATGCTTAACTGTAGGGATGGTGTTCTTAGGGTCATAGTCAGTATTTTTCTTCCACCAAACACGGCGAGTCGAGTTAATGCCAAAGAGCTAAATTTTGGTCTCATCTGACCACAGCACTTTCTCCTAATCCTTCTCTGAATAATTTAGATGTACATTGGCATGAATGTAGATGTGCCTTCTTGAGGAGGGAGACTCGCCATGTTTGGAGCAAGAAAAGTGCTGACTATGACCATAAGAACACCATCTCTACAGTTAAGCATGGAGGTGGAAACATTATGCCTTTGGGGCTGTTTCTCTGCTAAAGGTACAGACCGACTTTGCCACACTGAGGGGCCAATGGATGGGTCCATGTATTGTAAACTCTTGGATAAGAACCTTCTTCCATGAGACAAAGCACTGAAGATGGGTCTTTCAGCATTACAATGACCCAAAACATACCGCCAAGGCAACAAAGGAGTGGCTCAAGATGAAGCACATTAAGGTCATGGAGTGGCCTAGCCAGTCTCCAGACTTTAATCCTATCCTATAGAAAATTTATGGAGGGAGCTGAAACTTCAAGTAGTTAAGCGACAGCCAAGAAACCTTAAGGATTTAGAGAAGATCTGTAAAAAAGAGTGGACCAAAATCCCTCCTGAGCTGTGTGTGCAGCCAATGGCCCCCTTAGGGTTGGCTGAGTATTGTGGTCCATCTGCTCACACTGCCCTCATTCACATCCATACCGCACCCAGAGTCAGAACAGAACAAACTGGTACTTTGTTTTGTTTTGTTTTATTATGGGAATAAACTTGGATGGGGATTAGGGTTGTCATGGGATGTCCATAGAATTAGTTGCAAATTTACACAGGACCACTATATACAGCTCCGTATATACATCTCCTCTTGTCCTCCAGAACAGAAATAGAGAAGCTCCTTGTGGGCTGTCCTGCTTTGAAAATCACAATACAGTCTTTCCGGATTGCTCAGCCCAGACTCCATTCCCTCTTCAACTCCAGGAATCTCTCCCACTGGCTGCTTTCTGGTCCCCGCAAGGGCTTTGGCACATGGAGGTATTCCCAGGTCATATCGTTCTCCCACTCCTACCTTGAGCTTTCCACGATATCCATGACCTGGGGTGGAACATAAGGGTAATCTAGGCCCCACTCCAGAGCAACTTTACGCTGGACTTCTCGCTGGTACCAGGAGAGCCTAGGCAGACTTCCCTCTCCCTGGCCAAACTAGAGTGTCTGGTGACTTGACCACCTGCTGGTGATAGTTTGCTGCTCTGGTCTGGGTAGTAGAGGGCCTATTATAGAAGAGATGGCTGTTGACACTGGGGATTTCTGTTGCAGTACACAGTGAGTGCCCAGATTCATCCTCCTCAAAGAGGGCATCACAAGTGTGTGAACCCCTGTCACCCACTCTTCCCCTGATCCTTCACTGGGAGATGACCACTCCACTAGGTGCTCCAGGGAGCCAAACTCTGTAATCAGTTTGGGTAACCCCCAGTCTATGGCCCTAACCCCAACATCCCCAGCTATCTCCTCTAAGGACTCACTTCCCTCCGCTGCTTGTTGCAGACCCGCTGGGATGGCAATGGCGTAGGTTATGGCTGGCATTTCAGGGACCCTGGGCTCCTGCATGGCAGTACTTATGGTACCCAGGTCCCCTGCCAACATGACAGCCTCCTCTTCTCACTTTCCCTCCGTTTTTACGGGGGAGTAACTAGGCCACTAGACTCATCCCCGCCTTTGGTTGGTGACACCAGGCCCGACCCGGTCCTCTGAGACCTCCGCGGCTGCGGAACACATCTCCCTGATGGCACGTCCACACGGTAATACTGTATCCCTTGCTGCACCAAAACCAACTGGGTGAGAGGTTCGTTACAATGGTTGCACCGGGCCCAGGCAGTGACCCCCGGAATCGGAATCCGGCAGTTTGGGCAGAGGCACAGCTGCTCCTCTCCATCAATCATCCCCAATGCGAGTTTCCTGCATGGCTCCAAACGGACCCCTGTGTCAATCAGGGACCGCTCTGGCTTGTCTGGCAACCAGGTGAATACTGGCAAGGGATGACTACCTTCCGCCATCTTCCTCATGGTGTCTGCTGTTAGCTTTAAGCGTTGAGACTCTTCCAGGGTGTGGCGCCGCCCCCATGTTAGCAGACGAGCTGGCGCCAAAAGTCCTGATAAGCAGGCTTCTGCAGACACGCTGACACTAGCAGAACTTGTCCAAACTTGCTTGCCGTTAGCAGCAGTAATTTGTAGTAGCCACTGTTTTGCTGGAAAGCACACTTCTAACACAGTCTCTCCCTTTAGCAACAAGAACAGTCCCAGGCATACTTTACTGTAAGCAGGAGTTTGAGCAAAAAGTTCAAGATGCCCAGCTTTTGCAGATCGCTGGCCCCAATGGCCCCCTTAGGGGTGGCTGAGTGTTGTTGTCCATCTGCTCACACTGCCCTCAATCCCATCCATACCACACCTGGAGTCACAGAACAGGCTGGTACTTTGTTTTGTTTTATTAGGGAAATAAACTTGGATGGGGATTAGGTTTGCTATGGGATGCCCATAGAATTAGTTGCAAATTTACACAGGACCACTATATACAGCTTCGTATATACATCTCCTCTTGTCCTCCAGAACTTCACTTGCTCCAGTTACACTTCTTCCTCCAGCACATTACTTGCATCTCTAAACTCCAGTTCCTCTCTCCTGCACATTACTTGTTCCAGGCCCAGAAGGAAATTTACTAGGCCTTCTCCATTCCTCCAGCCTGTCTAGCATATGGCCTCAGCGCTGTGCGCAGGGCCTCAGAACCACCCATTACAAGTAGGGACAGTTGGTCCCTTAGTGTGTAGGTACACTGATGTGCTAGCCGGCCTGATGGACTACTACTCCCAGCCCATCCTCTTGCTTCGGGCCCTGTCAGCCACTCCAGCTGCATTGGCCTTCTCCACTGCCACCATGACACCTCAGCTACATTCCAGCTCTTCCACCTAAACTACTCCTCCTTGATTAGGCTGACCCTGAGTATTTAAGGAGGCCTGCCCCCTGCCAATCCATATTGGGGATTGGTCAGGGTTCCTTAGAATACTCCAGATGGCTACACCTCGCTGTCAGTATTCTGTCCAGAAACCTTCCACCAGTTTCTAGAAAGACGTGGGAGGTCCTGGTGACCTCATCTGTGTATCACTCAATCCTCCCTGAGCCACTCCCAGCCCAGAACAAAAACAATCAGTCCTGCACACAGGCCTGACTAAATTTTCCTCAATTACCAAAAACCTATTTACACTAGATCCCACCTATTGGGGGGTGCTACATGTGCAAACCTGCTCACTAACTAAAGAAACATCTTACCTCTGTGCTTGCCAACAAGGGTTTCTCCACCAAGTACTAAGTAATGTTTTGCGTGGGAATCAAATATCTTATTTTGCTCACTGAACTGCAACTTAATTTATAACATTTGTATCATGTTTTTTTCTGGATTTTTGGTTGATATTCTGTCTCTATCATTTAAAATACACCTATGATAAAAATGATAGACCCTTAATTTCTTTGTAAGTGGACAAACTTACACAATCTGCCGGGGATCAAATAATTATTTTCCCCACTGTATACACTTTTAATACACAAATTTCCAGTTGTATTTTTTTTTTCAGTCCTAACCATATAAAAGTAAAATATATGCAACTAATGTATATGTTCCCTGTAAAAACATTACATTTAAACATTTTTAAAAATATATATCTATTGCTTTTAAGAGATGGGGACATTTTTCAAAGTTGCCTGATTGAGAAAGCCAAGCTACATGTGAGGTATCCAAGTACTTTCTAAGCTGTGTGAACTGAAGGCTTCCATCTCTGTACCAAGAAGTTGTCCTGTCATCCTTGTCCTATTAATTTAAGCACAAACTGTAATTAGATGTAAGTGGTGCTGTTCCCACAGAAATGAATGGCAGCATCTGGAGAGAGACGACTGTTCCAAGCACTTTTTGGCTACCAGCTCACCACAAGTTAGCAGTATGAAACGAGGGCTTCTATCCAGACTTCTGTCGGCCTAATTTTATATCTTAGGATGCAAAACGTTAAATCCAATATTTCTGGTGGCTTGCTGTGATGGGTGGACAGCGGATCACATTCCAGACTTTTCTGCTGGCGTCCCCTCCTGAGAGGCCCGAACATTTCTGTATCTCCGTGTAGTTTACAAGTGATTCGAAAGTCACCTGGGCACATTATGGATGCAGAACAACGGTTATCAAGCCTGACAGTATCTGGGCACTTGTTTTCCAGGAATTATCCAGTGGTGGCTGCAGATTTACACTGAACTGTCATTTGTTTTTGTATTTAAAGCTGAACTCTAGGCAGAAATTAAAGACACAAATAAATGCAGCTCTGTAATCATTAATACATTATTAAATATACAGTATTTTTTAAATACAAGAAGTGTAAGTACAGTTGTACCTCGGATTGCGAGTTAACGAGCGTTTCACAATATGAGCAGTTTTTAAAAAAAAATCCTGACTCGGTTTGCGAGCGCTGTCTCACAAAACTAGCAGGATTAAGCCTCTGTGCATGCAATACCGCATGTGTCCAGAGGTGTGGGGGCGCTGGTGAGGCTCAGAGATGCTCGGAAGCATTCGGAAATACCAAACAGTTCCCGAGCTTTTCCAAGCATCTCTGAGCCTCGCCAGCGCCACCACACCTCTGGCCACATACGGTATTGCATACACCAGCGCCCCCGGACCTCTGGCCACATACAGTACTGCATTGACCAGCAGTCACTGTGCAATGAATTATCTGAGTTTCCACTGTTTCCTATGGGGAAACTTGCTTTGATATACAAGTGATTTGGATTAAAAGCATTCTCCTGGAACGGATTATGCTTGCAATCCAAGGTTCCACTGTACCTGAATTTGACCAGGCATTAGCCTATTGTAGTCTATGTACACTCACCAGCCATTTTATTAGGTACACCTGTTCAATTGCTTGGTAGCAAATATTGCTAATCAGCCAATCACCAAGCAGCAACCTAATGCATTTAAGCATCTAGACGTGGTGAAGACAACTTGCTGAAGTTCAAACCGAGCATCAGAATGGGGAAGAAAGAGAATTTAAGTGACTTTGAACGTGGCATGGTTGTTGGTGCCAGACGGGTTGGTCTGAGTATTTCAAAAACTGCTGATCTACTGAGATTTTCATGCGCAGCCATCTCTAGGGTTTACAGTGAATGTCCGAAAAAGAGAAAATATTTAGTGAGAGGCACTTTCCTCCACACAACTGCCGCTCATTGGATATTTGCTCTTTTTCAGGACCATTCTCTGTAAACCCTAGAGATGGTTGTATGTGAAAATCCCAGTAGATCAGCAGTTTTTGAAATACTCAGACCAGTCTGTCTGGCACCAACAACCACGCCACGTTCAAAGCCACTTAAATCCCCTTTCTCCCCCATTCCGATGCTTGGTTTGAACTATAGCAAGTCGTCTTTACAACATCTACATGCCTAAATGCATTGAGTTACTGCCATGTGATTGGCTAATTAGCAATTTGTGTTACCAAGCAATTGAACAGGTGTACCTAATAAAGTGGGTGTTGAGTGTATACAGTATGTTAGTAACACCAGCGCAATAGGGGAGCACTTTGAGTGCCAGCTGGGTAGTCAATATTCTATTTTTTGGTCACTATACCATTCTCCAGTAAGTGCATTCAAATGTATTGAATGGAACATAGTTCCTGCAAAACAGGTATGGCCCATTTAAGTCCAAGCGATGTTAGTGCATAGGTACAGGTAGCCAGGCACTGGATTTTTACTGGCCAGGCAGAAGGCAGTGTGCAGTGCGGGAGGCCACAGCCATTAACGAAGGTGTAGCAGAGTGCCCATGTAGTCACTATTGGGTTTCCAGACACACCCAGTGAGAATATGTTTCTCTACCTCTAAGCAGCTCAGGGAAGCCAGTGGACTGCACCCAGGGGAGAGGCCTCCACTCTCAGAACTAGCATGCAGCTTCATCAGTAGTCCCAGATAATTTGCGGAGCACCTCCCAAAGTGCAATCAGTGTACTTTAGTTCCAGTGGGGTGGTTCTCCAGTGTCCTCGGCCTTTGAATCCTTTCAGCAATTTGCCTGTTTTACCAGAACCACCCTGGACTTCACTGAGAGGGACACTATTTATGAGAATAATCCCAAGTAACTGTTGTATTCTGAAATATATTTGAGTGATTCTCAACTAGACTCTTTGTTGTAATAAAATCTTCTATAAACCATGCTATGCATCCACATGATACCCTTATTGAGCCACAGAGACATTGCTATGGAGAGGCCATGGTTGTGCAGCTTTCATAATTTGTCTTGTATTATTCTTCAGTGTATGCATGCTCTTTGCCATTCTGCCACTGTTTTGAATTACTGATTCCAACTTTGCACCTGTTTAGTAATCTGAAAGTTAAAGTTACTCTCTGTCTGACCATGTAGCCCATTATCCATCCTGATTTTAGGCAGGTAACTATTTAGTTAGTGCCCAGCTGCCAAGGTCAGGGGGAAAGGGTTAATGTTTTGCTGCCTTTCTCTAATGTGTTTGCAGGCTTTCACAGAGGGCCAGCCTTCCCTATAAAAGGGAAGCGGTCCACATCCTAAGGGGGCTCCAGGGAACACTTGAAGTAACTCAAGGGGAACACATGCAACTAAAGACTTGCTGGGACATGTGGTCCACACTGGAATGCCGATTTGCCAGAGGATCCCTGGAAGAGATCCCTGGTAGAGAGTATTGTCAAGCATGGCCTTTTCTCAAAGAGACTTCATCTGGACAGGTAACCTGGGGCAGCCACAGTTAGAATCCATTTACACGGGACACTGTTTCAACCTCCCCTGAAGGTTTTATCTTGACAGCTAGAAACCGGCGTCTAAATCGTCCGTTTTGCCGCGTTTTGCATGCCGTGTTTACCCACGTTTAGCCGCATTTGTTGCGTTTACATTTTTGAAAAAAAATATTTTTTTTTTTTAATGGGAACGCCTTTAAACGAAACGATCCTAGATGCGAGTTACCTCGTTTAGGCGCTTTTACAAGCTGTTTGGCATTTCAAATGCCTCTGAACTGGCATCTGAACACATTTTTTTGCGTTCAAAAAAAGCCTCTAAACTCAACTACCTGGAAACAACCTTGAACGACCCTGTGTAAATGCACTGATAAGATAACATTGAGGAGAGTTCAGGGGCAGCTGAAAAAAATGCCCAAATGCCTCTAAACGTCCGTTTACCAGCAGCAGTGTAAATGAGGCCTTAGGCTTCATTTACATGGGCCGCTATTTCAACCTCCTTTGAACGATTTTTTTGACAGCTGGAAGCCAGTGTCTAAAACGGCCGTTTTGCCGAGTTTTGCATGCCGCATTCAGCAATGTTTTGCCGCGTTCACGTGTAGGAGCATTTAAAGAAAAAAAAAAAATTAAATGAAAACGGCTGTAAACGAAACGGTCCGAGACGTAAGTTACCGCGTTTAGGCACATTTAGCGGCGTTTACACGCTGTTCGGCATTTCAAATGCCTCTGAACTGGCGTCTGAACCCTTTTTTTGCATTCCAAAAAAAGCCTTTAAATTCAACTGCCTGGAAACGACCTTAAACGACCCTGTGTAAATGTACTGATAAGATAACATATAGGAAAGTTTAGGGGCAGCTGAAAAAAATGCCCAAATGCCTCTAAACGTCTGTTTACCAGCAGCAGTGTAAATGAGGCCTTAAAGCGGAGGTCCGGGCTAAAAAAAAAAATTAAAAGTCAGCAGCTACACATACAGTAGCTGCTGACTTTTAATATTAGGGCACTTACCTGTCCTGGAGTCCAGCGATGTCGGCACCCGCCGCCGATCTTCGGATCGGGGGACGGGTGCAGCCGCCTCCATCGCGGGTAAGGGAACCCGGACGTGTAAGCAGTACAGCTTCACGCCGGGCACCTTACCGCGCATGCGCGAGCTCTGCCGCGCTCTGCTACTGGCCAGGCGGCCAGTAGCAGAGCGAGCAGGGAGGAGGGAGCCGGGCTTCTGACGTCAGCGGCCGCGTCCGCTGGCCAGAGCTCCCGGAAGTGTGGAAAAGGACACCTGTCTAAAGACAGGTGTCCTCTTCCCCCTCCCCCCCGAAAGGTGCCAAATGTGACACCTGAGGGGGGGAGGAATCCAACCAGCGGAAGTTCCACTTTAGGGTGGAACTCCGCTTTAATATTCACTTACGAAAAGGACGTTGCATGGTATACATGTTGTGCCAAGTTTACAGTAAAAGTTGATTTTTGACTGCTCAGAGTCTGGTCTGAAGTTATTCAAGGGGCACATCCAAAGTCTTGGCGCACTACTAAAGCACTTGGGTTTACACTGTGTATTCAGGTGTTGTCAGGGATTAGGGATGAGCGAATAGCCGAACAAACAGGTCATTCGACCATTTGTTTGGCCCCCGAACCGACCAAAATGCCATGGGGCACTGAACAATGCATTGCAAGCCCTAATTGGCTGAAGCAGTGAAAACTTCAGCCAATCAGGGCACAGAGCACTGTCAGAGTCATGATTGGACACTGTCATCATGACTTTATCCAATCATGGGTCTGTTCAGTAGTATTAGTTAGTGTGCTATACTGTGCCATTGTGCTTCAGTTATCACTGTAGAATATTAGTTTAGTGTCAGTCTAGGGATAGTGTGAGTGTAGTGAGGAGGACCATCATTCAGCTTTGCATAGTGTGCAGCTAGAGTAAGGACAGCTCAAATAGTTTCACTGTAGTCTAGTGAGACCATGTCAGTAGTCTTTACATTATATAGCTAGAGTAGGGTCAATTCAGATAGTGTCAGTGTAGTGACGGTTGAACACCATCTATTTGATTGCTTTACTGCAAATTTAACGCCATTTACTTTTGTATGCATTACTGCCAGTTTAACACAATTTACTTCTGTGTGCGTTACTGCCAGTTTTTTTTTAAAGGGTACTTTTTATTGTACAATGTACATTTACAACACATACATTGACAACACAAGAAAAATGACACACAAAAAAGAAAAATCAAGGCAGTATAAGGAAAACAAAACATATCCGTATACATATACAGCATAGCATCCGGGTCCATGAGGCCCTATCCACAACCGCGTGGTCCTACAGCTCCCAACTACATCATATACAGTGATACGAAGGGGGAATTTTAAACAGTATGTCCATTGTCCCTGAAGTAGTAGTAGCATGAGGTTAGCACTGTTTTACACTTATTTTCAGTAGGTTTGTTAAGGAGTATTTAACAATGTCTATCCCGTAGGGGTGGGAGTGCATATTTCCACTTTGTCCATCTCCCAAACACAACACAAATAGAACTTACTCCATCAGGAGTCATCAGGAACGGTGCTGTTAGATTCCATCCAGGTGCCCCATATTTTATGACTCTTACGAGGACGGCCCCTCACCTCATATGTCAGCTTGCATAATGGAAGCACATTGTGGATCAATCTAATCCATCCATGTAGTGTGGGTGAGGACCTAGGTTTCCAGTTCATGGTAATTGTTTTTTTGGCATAGAAAAGTGCTATACGCAAAAAAGTTTGCTTATATTTTGGGATATTTTCCTTGTCCTCTATATAGCCCAGCAGGCATCTCAGAGGATTACATATATTGGAAAGTTGCATGAGAGAACTGAGAAACGCTGTGACCTCAGACCAAGACTGCCTAATCCGAGGGCAGCGTTACTGCCAGTTTAACGCCATATAGTTCTGTGTGCGTTACTGCCAGTTTAACGCCATATAGTTCTGTGTGCGTTACGGCCAGTTTAACGCCATATAGTTCTGTGAGTCACTGTATGTTTGATGCATTATATTGCAGTATATTATAGTGTATCCCTGGAGTGTGTCTGTGTAGTGTGAATACTCAAATTAAAGTGCACCAAACACCACTTTACAATGATTAAAATGCATCTACATAAAGATTTCCACCTCTTCTTTACATTTGCTAAAAAGCACACCCCCTCCCTCCCAATAATGTCTGGGAGGACAACAAGGAGAGGCAGATGTTCCCTTGACACTGTAAGGGGGCCAGCAACAAATGTGTCCACAGACAAAGGTAGACGTGGTGGTCAGTCCTCAGGCAGGGTATCATTTCCTCTGTTTAGTGAGTTTGCCCTTGCTATCCAGCCACAGCATGCAGAGGAGGTGGTGGACTGGCTTACTAAACCTTCATCGTTCTCCTCATCCTCTGTCACGCAAGCAGAGACAAGTGTGCAGTCCCCTGCAATTGCCAGATTGGATAAACCTGTCTCCTTGTCCACATCTATTCCTGCCATAGCTCCAGCATCAGCCATTGAGGAGTCAGCTCAGGTTTTTGAACACAGCATCAGCCACTTGCACCTTGATGATGCCCATCCATTACTGAATTCAGATGTTGGTTCTGAGGTTGAGTATGACAGGAACATGAGCCTAGAGAGAGAGAGGAGAACACTGGTAGACAAATTGGAATTCATGTTCCTCCAGTCGCAGCGTATTGCCAAGTTGTCTCCAGCGGTAATGATGATGATGAAGATGGAGGAGATGGAGATGATGATGATGATGAGGTCACTGATGTGACTTGGGTGCCAGATAGAACAGAGGAGGAAACTGAAGGTGAGGCGGCACAACCCCAAGGAGGCCGTCATCAAGAAAGGGTAGAGAGATGCCACCCTATTCCATCACATTCTGCAGCTGTTATTTCCCAGCCCACTTGCTAAAGCTCAGCTGTCTGGGACTTTTTCAGCATATCTGCAGCAGATTTTACAGCCAGGTCAATTCTTGCTTTCATCAAGAGTACCTCTATAGGGCTATGGTGGGAAGGTGCCACCGACACCCAAAGACCAATTTTTCAGCACCTGTTTGACAGGTGCATATCATTGCAATTTTTTTTTACAGAAAGGTCAATTCTTGCCTTCATGAAGAGCACCTCTATAGGGTTATGGTGTGAAGGCACCACCGACACCCAAAACCCAATTTTTCCACACATGTTACTTCTATCCAAAGTCAAAGTGACACCAGAATTTATCCAAAAAATCTCTAATCTTGTTCCCAGTGCACTACATTGTGGCCTCATCATACACACTGTCTCCCCAGCTGTTGCTGAACAAAATAAAGACACCTTGCAGGGAAAATGTCATTATTTTTTTCTTTATAAATGCAATTATTGCTGCAGCAGATTCTAGACATGGTACAGATCTGCCAATTTATAGGTAGACTAAGGGGACCCCCCAGGCACTATATTGGAAGGATTTTTTTCATTTTTATGCTTTCACTTTAAAAATAAAAAAATCACTTTTAATTTAAAAATGACGTTTTTCACAAACTTTTTTTTCATTGATACATGTCCCCCAGGGCAGGACCCGCAACCCTATAACCATTGTATGCACAATTACTTGCATATAAGCCTTCAAAATGGGCACTTTTGATTTTTGACATTCTGGTCCCATTGACTTTAATGGGGTTCGTTATTCGGGTCCGAACTTTCACGGTGCTCGAAAGTTCTGCTGCGAACCGAACAGGGGTCCGTTTGGCCCATCCCTAGCATGGATAAAGCACATCTAGATCCAAAATATTATATGACATACAGGTACAGCCGCACTCTGTATTCAACTCCAGTGTAAAGTAAATAAAAGGCAGGCTTCAGATCAGATCCCAGCCCATCAGTCACACCCCTCTGACATGTTTCACCCACACTGGGCCTAATTGTAGCCCAGTATGGGTGAAACATGTCAGAGGGATGTGACCGATGGGCTGGGATCTGCTCTGAAGCCTCTCTTTCATTTACCTTACATTGGCGTTGAATACATGCTGTACCTGCATGCCACTGTGATTGGCTGTCACAGTGGTCACATGATCAGAAGGCTCTCCCACCGACTCCCAACCATGAATGAGACTGAGAACTGCTTGTGACAGCTTGGTCACTGTTCTGGGAGTGAAATTAGTAATTTCACAGTGAAATAAATCTTGCCAAAATCACTCTGCTGATCCCTGCTTATTACAACTTGGAGAAAATTGCCAAGTGGTTGCTGTTCCAAACATAGTAGAGCCGTAATGATATTCAAAATAGTACTAAGGTAATATTCCAAAATACAGCATGGTATGTAAAGTTTGATAACTGATTTAAAAAATAACCAAAACAGCCTCACAGGGCCATCATGTCACTTGCACTTTGATAATGGGACCCTGAAAGGTCCTGAAATGTTGATTTTCAGCCTAGTGTGGTGCTAATGTAGGGACGAATTTGTGAATGGGAGTTGAGAGATCAAGTTTGGCGTACTGTTGATTACTTGACTGCAGTGTATAAAACATGGCAGAGGTTGAATAAAGTTTCTCAATGTATGCCACATAGGAAAAAATGTCAGAGAATGATTTATGGAATTAATAAGATGTCTAAATGTGTGTGAATGTACTAACCCAATACCTATTAACTACAAGATCTAAGTACATAAATTAATAAAATGTTACACTGCTCAAGTAAATCATTTGAGCAAATACAGTCTAGGCAACCCTTCCATGTCCGGGTAAAATCATTAATAATGCAGTACATTATAAAAAAAGAAAAAAATATGTCAATTCTCATAACAAGCCCATGAGCCATTATTTTGACAAATGTACCATATTTTGGCTTTCATTCTTATGTAAAAATTGTAAAGCAGATCTCCAGCCAAGTAATAAAATGATTACAATAAATAATCCATTAAAAGATAACATAACAAAGCTATCATTACAATATTCACCTCCCAAGATTTCTCCTGCCGATGTTTATGCTACCGTTAAAGGAGTTGAAAATCCAGAGGGATTTTTTATCTTAATGCATTATGCATTAAGATAAAAACCTGTCTGTGTGCAGCAGCCCCCCTCAGCCCCCCTAATACTTACCTGAGACCCATCCTGATCCAGTGATGTTGTACAAGAGGCTCGGTTGTCTGGGACTCTCCCTCCTGATTGGCTGAGCCCCACATCGGGTGCTATTGGCTCCTGCTGCTGTTAATCATAGTGAGTGAGCCAATCAGGAGAGAGAAGGTCAGGTCCAGGGCCATGGCTCAGTGTCTGAATGGACACAGGGAGCAGCAGCTTGGCTCGGATGCCGCCATAGCAAGCTGCTTCTTGTGGGGGCACTTGGCAGGAGGGAGGGGCCAGGAGCGCCGGAGGACCCGAGAAGAGGAGGATTGGGGCTGCTCTGTGCAAAACCACTGCACAGAGCAGGTAAGTATAACATGTTTGTTATTTGTAAGCAAAAAGAAAAACAACACTTTAGTATTACTTTAAATGTCCTTATTCTGATGGCCAGATTCTTTCAACTGGACACAGAAAGGAAAAGCAGCACAGTGATAAGCTCATCTCTCTGTCATTCTTCTTTGTCCTCCTATCAGCAAGCTTTTTGTCAGCATGTGAACAGATTGGTTCCTTGTGCTTTTTCCTTTTACACTTCAGCCCTGCTGATACCTGGTAAAATGTGGGCACTTACACTGTTTGTATTGTAAATTCTGAAAGTGATTGACATGGATCTGCATTGCTGCATGATGTGATTGATGAAGGATTGTGGGACATTTTTCTTTTTTATTAAAGGACTTGCCACAAACTGTGTGTGTATTTTACTTTACTTTTATATGAATGAGTAGAGGTACTATGTACGCCCTACTCAATCACATGGAAAAGGGGTGGTATCCAGGGGCCCTTACTTGTTAAAGGGGGCTACTGGAGGAACATTTGCAATCAGAAGCCAGGAAGCTGCGCATGGGATGTACTTGGACATTCCAACATGACAATGACCCAAAACACAAAGCCAAGTCGACCTGTCATTGGCTACAGAAGAATGAAGTGAAGGATCTAGAGTGGTCATCTCAGTCTCCTGACCTCAACATCATTGAGCCACTCTGGGGAGATCTCAAACATGCAGTTCATGCAAGACAGCCCAAGAATTTCCAGGAACTGGAGGCTTTTTGCCAGGAGGAATGGGCAGCTTTACCATCTGAGACGATAAAGAGCCTCATCCGCAAATACCACAAAAATCTTCAAGCTGTCATCGATGTTAAAGGGGGCAATACACAGTATTAAGAACTGGGGTATGTAAACTTATGATCAGGGTCATTTGGGTAGTTTCTGTTGTCATTATGATTTAAAACGAGTAAACACAGTTGATTGAAAATACATGGATTCAGCCAAACACTAACCATGAGTGAAAGAAATATTTTTGTGTTCTCATTCATATTCTCTGAAAAATGGCCAAGAAATCATAAATTCTGCCAGGGTATGTAAACTTATGAGCGCAACTGTATATGAGGGGAATCCTTGGATTCTCTTTAAATTTACTCCAGACCCACAGTGTCGAGTATGGATTTTGGGGGTCCCTACGCCACTTTTTTTTTGCAGGGGGTCCCCTTTGACATCCATGCCAAATCCTCATCAAAAATTAGGTCCTAGTATATATTATTAGCTGTTTTTTTGTGTGTTAAGGTCCCCCGTTAATATCTAAATCAGACTCTTATCTAGTATTGGATGTTTATCATTTGGAGATCATTACTGTTTGGTAAGGGAACTTGCACACTTGTCTGTGAGGTGGTTTGGGGTTCTTACACGTGGACGTTTATCATTTTCAAGATTTGGACTTTTATATCCTTTGAAGTTTACTCCTTTGTTATACATAAGTGAACTATACATTATGGGATTGCTATTTCAGGGCCAGTTCACACATAGGCGATCCGACTTCAGACGCGACTTAGCTAGGCGATTTGAACGTAACTTCAAGGCGACTTCATCTTGACTTCAGGGTAACTTTGAACTTACAACGCGACTTAAAGCGACCTCCGTGCCAGGCGACTTTGCCTGTGGCCAATCAGAGAAGGGAGGGAAGGGTAAAGTCGCTTCAATATAGATGGGGATGCGACTTGGAGGTGACTTCCATTGAATTCCATGGGCAAGTCGGATAGAAGTCGCCTTGAAGTAGTATAGGAACCTTTTTTGAAGTCGGAGCGACTTCAGTAGTGTACATTAAGACAGCTCTTATTCATTTCAATGGGATTTCTGATGTCAAGCGACCTGGGTCATCTATGTGTGAACTGGCCCTTATTATTTGATGCACATTGTTTATTATGGTTTAATATGAGTTAACCTTATTTTTTCATACACATATTTTGTATTGATCACTAGAGAGATATTGGTTTTACGCACCTTTTAGATTTATTATTTTTTGTAATTCTTTTGTGTCCGGACTATAGGTTGCTGCATTACCTTTTTTGCACAATTTTCTCCTCATTTATATTTACAAACAGAAGTAAAGTGGCCTAAGCTGTTATTTGCCAGCAATTTAAACATTTTTTCTTCTTTGTAAATGTGAGTTTTGCTGCAGTAGGTTGAATACATCGTACAGATGCTGCACTTCACAGACAGGTTAGGGGCACCCCAGGCATGTTATTTAAATGAATTTTGCATTTTTAATGTTGCCCTTAAAGCATTATTAAAATCACTGCTCCCTGCCAAACAGAATCTAACTTTTTTTTTGCTTTCGTACATATCCCCCAGGGCAGTGTTCAACCTCCCATGCCATTTGTTTCACAAGCCATTGCCTATTAGCCTAGAAAATGGTCATTACTCTTTTTTAACATTCAGCTCCCATTGACTTCATAGGGGTTCAGACTTGGCACCTGAGCTTTAGCCATGTACTGCAAAACTGCTTCGATCCTGGTATGCTGGGCTCATCCATCCACCTTTTAAGCATGCTAGGTGCCTAGCTGTGTCTATCTTCAAAATTTCTGAATCATAGGCAAGTAAGCAACACATAGAAAGTAAAATTCCTTAGCTTTGTCCAGTCCAGTCCAGTCCTATTAATTTCATCACAACTTCACAAAGCTTGGTAATTTTTACTAAAAGGAATTCTGGACTCTACATGAGCTCAGCATATATGCAGCACACATTCATATCCAATATTCTACAAATCAATGAATTGTTCAATCAAACAATCAATCAACCAATGAAATTAGCAATTAACCAATAATAGTGCAGTGCTTATCAAACAGACACGACAAACTGCTTTTAATGGTATTTTTAACAGAAATAGGAGAAATTCATTGTTAGGGTTTACAGTAGATACACTTTAAGATATAGCAATAAAGATATATGCATTTTTAAAGCAGATTTTATTTTGATTAAAACATCAGGTTTTAGGCACTTTCAACAGTTGAGTTAATTGCTTACTTAGTATACAGCTTCTTTATCCTTTATTCGTAGATGTACGCAGTCTATTGCATTAGGGTGTGCACCCCAAAGCTGTGTATGTGTGCATGTCCTATATATGGTGTCAGTAGAGCAGTGTACATGTCAGTGGGGCAAAGGTTGGTGTCAGTAGGACACTGGATTTGTGTCAGTAGGGCAGCTGATGGTGTCAGTAGTTTTTTTTATTTTTATTATTTTATTTTTTGTTATTTTTTGCAATTTTATTTTTTATTATTTTTTTTTACATATTTTTTATGAGCCTCATTGGGAGCTGTGCTGAAATATCAGGGGTCTAAACAGACCCCTGATGTCTCACTTTTAACAAAGATTCCCCAGTCCCTTTCTCTGTAGCCTCAGTTGCACTGGACAGTGAAATGAATGGGAAGTGCACTGTGCAGAGTGGCTTCCTGTTCATTCAAAACAGATGCATAGTAAACACAGTTTATTATGCTTCAGCTCTACAGTAAATGAAAACAGTGCGTGTTTGGTACCAATCAATCACTGTGTTCATTTAGAAAAGGAGTGGGCTGGGAAATTACATATTTACTGACCCCTTTACATACAGTAGTTATATAGTTATTCTGGTTGAAACAAAAGACACAAGTCTATACAGTTCAACCAACAGAGAAAAAAAAAATAGAAAACCTCCATATACACTATCCAATGCCCAAAGTTGATCCAGAGGAAGGCACAAAAACCCTAATAAAGCACAATCCAATTTGCTCCAGCAGGGGAAAAAATTAGTTCCTAATCCCCCAAAGAGGCAATCGGATTTTCCCTGGGTCAACTTTACCTATAAATATTGGTATCCAGTTATATTATGAGCATTTAGGAAAGAATCCAGGCCATCTACTAACCTGGCCAGAACCAGCGCTTGAGGGAATCCATTCCACTTTTATACAGCTCTTAGTCTGAAGAAGCCTTTCTGTTTTTGGAGATTAAATCTCTTTTCCTTCAGACGTAAAGAGTGTCCCCCTTGTCCTCTGTGATTACCTTAAAGTGAATAACTCAACACCAAGTTCAAACCTTTCCTGTTCTCCATCCTGAAATGATCCATCGCAGCGGCCCAGGGGGGCCCAGGCAGCAGAAGGAAGAGGAACAGGGACAGGAGGGTTGGTGGGGGCGGCATATACTGGTACTGATTGACTATATTTTCTTCCTGTGGCAGCTATATGCTGGAGGGAGGGTGAAGAGGAGAAGCCTACTTTCAGCTGCTGTTGGAGAAAAATTTAGTAAATGCTGCCCCTGCTGGCCGGTTGTCAACCGCACATGCTGGGGTAAGAGTTTAAAGAAATAGTTAATTGGGGATTGTTTATTTTATTGTGTTCAATGTGTTAAGCCTAAAAACCCTGAGTGTTTAATTCTTTTTTAATATTGTAAATGAGTATAAAAGAGTTCTTTTGTTTTAGACTCATGATTCTTTTTTTCAATTTTCTGAAAGTTATGTAACGTTCCTTCCTAACCCTTCTTTCCACTCTTTCCCCAACCAAAACTGGTCTTGTTAAAAATGCAGAAGGATGTCAAGCTTTGGTTGCCATGCCTGGTTGAGATCCCAGAGGCTGTTAGGTTCTGCCAAATATATCAACATTACATTGACACAAGCTGCGGGAAACACATGTCTGCTCCTGGCTGCAAGGACTATGAACTTCATTTATAATGAACAAGTCCAGTGCTTGTGACTTGCAATAATATGCAATGAACTTGGTGAGTCACCTATAGATGGTAGATTCTATTAGCTAGAAATCACTGTGCTGAGAGTCCAAAAAACGTCTTATATAAAATTAGTACCGTGAATGCAGATGCTTGTTATCAACAATATATATATAAATGGTAAAAACATATAACTGGTGAGTTCCAATCAATTTACAGCAGCGCAATGAGTAAATACACATAAACCTTCAGTGTATTTCCATATATGCATAAACTCAATAAATATGGTGGACATGTATTGGTAGGCACCCACTGATCAGCTTGTGCTGTGTCAAATCACAGTACAGCCGCGGCCCCGGCACATGTGTGCCCCTATCTGCCAGTGTGGGATCATGTACCGCCCTGCCGCAGTATATGTATATGCAGTATAAAGGCTAAAGCCTCGTACACACGGGACGACGATCGCACGTATGACCGTGTTGAATCGTATGTTGGCTGTTTTATGCAGCATACTGACTGCACTACACAATCGTACGTCCGGGGAAAGAACGTTCAGGTGCATGTAATTAGCATCCAGCAATTCCTGACTTCGGAGCATGCGTGTTTTGCACAATACAACTTGTTGTACCAACTGCTCTGTACACACGATACAACGGTCGTATGAGAGCTTGTTGGTACGACCAAGTTTTCTAGTCTGCTCATACAACTCCCTTGTACGACTGTCGTATGTTCAACTGTTCAAATCGCGCATACGAACGATCGATATCGCATACAACGGTCGTGAGTACGGCCTGTTGAATGCGATCGTCGTCCCGTGTGTACGGGGCATTACTCCAAACAAGTGTAAAAGACACAGATGAAGGCAGCTTGATATTCATTTGTAAATCAATAAATGTATTTTTTAACTACAAGTACCTGAATTTGACTTGATATCAGCCTCCTGCAATCCCTCCTGCAGCAGACTAGAAGAGGGGAAAACCTATAACTGGTGAGTTCCAATCAATTGACAGCAGTGCAATGAGTGAATACACATAAACCTAATAGTGTATTTCCATATGTGCATAAACTCAATAAATATAAAGTGAATCTGTGCAAATAATACAAAATCATATAAAAATATTGTTAAATGTGCATATTAAAAACAAAGTCCATCAATAAACGTCCATTAACCACTTCAGCCTTAGAAGGATTTCCCATGTTAGGACCAGAGCACTTTTTGCGATACGGCACTGCATCGCTTTAACTGACAATTCCGTGGTCGTTCGACGTTGTACCCAAACTAAATTTGAGTCCTTTTTTTCCCACAAATAGAGCTTTCTTTTGGTGGTATTTGATCCCCTCTGCATCACCCACGCTTGACTGTACGAGTGTCAATGCTGTGCTCATAGACAGTAAGGAGATGAAGTAGCACAGCGACTTGACACTATTGATGTAAGATACAGAGCGGTTGATCGAATTGGATGTTTGTGCAATAAAGTTTTTAAGAAGATTTTAAACCATAAAGGCTTATTCGGATTTATTTTACCACAAATATGTAGCAGATACATATAGGCCAATATTTACGAAGAAATGTATTTTTTTACATTGGTGATCAAATACCACCAAAAGAAAGCTCTATTTGTGGAAAAAAAGGACATAAATGTGATTTTGGGTACAGCGTTGCATGACCGTGCAATTGTCAGTTAAAGTAACGCAGTGCCGTATCGCAAAAATTGCCTGGTCATGAAGGGGGGTAAATCTTCTGGAAGCCGTTCCTGATATGTGTCTGCTGTACCATCTACTTGTATGAAAAAGTCTCCTGTTGTCTTTTGTATTGCTTCCTTTGTGTGAAATCCCTGGTGTTCTTGCTGGTCCCTCTGCTTTCCTATTAAAAACTGACCTCACTAGGAATGAGAGAATAACGTAGTCAGTTTTCTGGCTTGTGCTGACATGTCACCCCATCCCCCGTGCACAGCCATTCACTGGGAAGACCAGTGTGCTGCTTTTTCTCCTTCTTTAGCTCTCTGAGCTCCTTATGAAGCTGCAAATATAGGATATGTGATCACCTGTAAGAAGGGAAAAAAGTAATTATTATGTTTTTTAATATGTATACACAAAAGTTTTGCCTTTCATTTTTTTAAACTATATGGGTTGTTTTACAAGATGAGGGCTCACATATACTTTAACCACTTCAGCTCTGAAAGGTTTACCCCTCTTCATGACCAGGCCATTTTTTGCCAAACAGTGTTACTTTAACTGACAATTGCGCAGTCGCAATGTATGTCTTTTCCCCCCACAAATAGAGCTTTCTTTTAGTGGTACTTGATCACCTCTGCAGTTTTTATTTTTTGCGCTATAAACAAAAAAATACTGACACATTTGAAAAAAAAAACAATATTTTTTTACTTTCTGCTATAAAACATAACCAATAAATGTAAATAAATAAAAAATCGAATTTCTTCATCAATTTAGGCCAATATATGTTTTGCTACATATTTTTTGTCAAAAAATCCCAATAAGTGTATATTGATTGGTTTGCGCAAATGTTATAGCATCTACAAACTATGGGACATTTTTATGGAATTATAATTTATTTTATTTTTTTTTACTAGTAATGGCAGCAATCAGCGGGACTGCAACATTGCGGCGGACATATTGGACACTAAGTGACACTTTTTTGGGGACCAGCGACACCAATACAGTGATCAGTGCTAAAAATATGTACTGTCACTGTACTAATGACATGGCAGGGAAAGGGTTAAATGTGTGCCTAAAATGTGCTTACTCACTGTGTGAGAGGTGCTTGTACTATGAGAAGGCAGACATTTGTGTTCCTGCTTTTCAGAAATACAGGATAACTACCTTCACCTTCCCTACTGACAGAACGGCGATTTGCCTTGTTTACATAGGCAGACTGCCGTTCTGCTTCCCTCCCTAATGATCGTCGGGTCCCGGCAGACATCGAGTCCACTGGACCGTCTGATTGGCTCCCTCTGTGTCCAAAACAGTGGGAGCAGGTTGCCAGTGGCGCGTGTGCAAGCCCCAGACCTGGAAGTGCAGGATTATGTATAGGTACATGATTCTGCGCAGAGCAGCTGCCCTGCCACAGTAAATGTATGCGGGGCAGTTGTGAACCGGTTAAATGATGGACCTAAGAGATGTGATGTCAAAAGGAAGGAAGCGCTGGCAAATAAAATGAAGAGACTGCTGCACCTGGGACCCCCTGAACACCGGGAAGAAAAAGCGCAGTGAATGTGAATAAAGTGCGCTGTCTAAGGATATCACACGAACATACTATCCAAAAAAGATATTAAGAAAATGTGAAAACATGCTGTGAAAAAATATTTTAAAAATATTTAAGAGAATATAAAACTGTATGCGCCTATATAAGGGACAAACAAACCATTTAATGTAGCATATCACAAAGTGTTACAGATGTGTCACGTCTACCCCAACGAAGGTGGTCAGAGACTATAGCTGCCTACTGTGTTCTTCACCTATAGCAGCCCCCTTTCCCATAAGGCAAGCAGGCCAACTGGTACTCGGTTGCCCCCAGGTCTTATATACAATGCTATAGTGCCTGGCCACCACGCCAAGGCAGGCGCAACTGAGCAAAGCAAACAGGTACTTGCGATTGGCAGACAGACAGAGTGGTTCTATGACAGTCCAGGTAATAGGCAGGCTGAGTTCAGGGAATAGTCCAATATCCGATCCAAGGTCATACACAGGGAACTCCAATCTAGTAGAGCAAGGGGGGCTTGATCAGGAATAACACACGTATCACTCTCTATCACAAGCATGTGAGCGAGGGTTTGGCTGGCTTATAACAGGTTTGGTTTCCACCCAGAGAATGACCACATTAATCACCTTGCAGGTGGACAGACAGACAAGGAGAGTGCCATAGCTAAAATCTGGATGCTGGAATGAAAAGCAGGAGCACTAGATGTTCCTGACAAAATGCAAATTCACTTGTGAACAACACCACCTTACTAAAACATATGTAACAAAATAACTGTGATTCACACCTGTAACAATCAGGTGTGCAATGAACACCAACAAAAGATAATAAATAAAAGCTTGAGTGACTAAAGAAAAAAGAAAAAAAAACAGTTAAAATAGACTATAGATCCGTGCTGATAATATTATTATTATAAAGGATTTATATAGTGCCCACAGTTTGCGCAGCGCTTTACAACATTAAGGCAGACAGAACAATTACAATACAATTCAATACAGGAGGAATCAGAGGGCCCTGCTCTTTAGAGCTTACAATCTAGAAGGGAGGGTCAAGTGATACGAAAGGGCAATAACTGTGGGGGATGAGCTGATGAAGAAAATAAAAGTGCAGATGTTAGGTGCAGGCAGGATAGGCTTCCCTGAAGAGAAAAGTTTTCAGGGATCGCCTGAAAGTGGATAGGTTTAGAGACAGTCTGACAGATCGATGTAGGGAATTCCAGAGGATAGGAGAGGCTCGGGAGAAGTCCTGGAGGCGAATATGGGAGGAGGTGATGAGGGCGCTGGAGAACAGGAGGTCTTGGGAGGAACGAAGAGGATGATTAGGTGGGTATTTTGAGACTAGGCTAGTAATGTAGCGGGGGGCAGAGTTGTGGATGGCTTTGTAACTTATTGTTAGTATTTTGAATTGAATTTGCTGGGCGAGTGGCAGCTAATGGAGGGATTGGCAGAGAGGGGTAGCGGACGCTGAACGGTTTGTAAGGTGGAGGAGTCTGGCAGCAGCATTCTTGATGGACTGAAGGGGGGATAGTTTATTTAACGGTAAGCCAATGAGGTGGGAGTTGCAGTAGTCAAGGCGAGAGATGACTGGGGAGTGAATAAGGAGCTTTATGGTTTAATTGGTATTAATATTGCATTCGGTAGCCTTCAAAGTGCTGCATGCATCACCACTGTGCACAAGTAATGAAATGGCTGCTTACCAGACCCAAAAGGTCAATGTGTGTATATACGCTGATCACAGCTTAGGCACCATCGACCTGGGTTACTGCCTCTCTAGGACTCCGGATCATCACAGACTGCCAGCTCACAAGACGATAGGAAATACAAGGAGGACTGATAGTGCATTATCATTTAAAACAATACATTTATTTAAAAAGATTGCACTTTCAAACTATTATCTTGGGTAATAGCACAGAGTATCGTGGTGGCACGGCCGCCTGCAGTGCGGTCCGTGCGCGATGACGTTATGGCTGTCTCCGTCCTACGCGTTTCCCCTCACAAGGCGTCAACTGGGATTGGATCTAGGTTCACTTAGGAACAGTTAGTTAAATGTATATGAGAGGGATGCAGCAAGTTATTTAGGTTGATAGGTTTAGGTTGTAGGCCACCTTTCCCATTATGCCTATTAACATAATAACAAAATTGTAATAAAACCAATAGCACTGACAAAGTGAGATCATAACGGCTGTTTAAATAATCAAATGCAAACAAATTGCCATTTTTGCTGAGGCACAATTTATTCAACGCAGTCTTTCCATGACGTTTACACAAGGAACACCAGGCGAGAGAGTAATCCATAATGCTGAGATCTTTCTCTTTTATATATCCTTTGGTTACTGCAATTACAAGTCATTTTATAAAGGATTTTCAATTTTTAAGAAAGCACACTTTTGTACTTGATCCAGCTAAAGGGATTTTCTTACATTACTCCCTATAAAAAAAAACATCTTTAAACTTGTAATGTTATTTTCTTATTCATTAGTGTGGGTGCCTGTAGGGCACATTCCAAAATGGGTTAAAGTTACAAAGTTATGCTTATAAAGGCTCATGGTAATTTTGAATATCAGGAGGCTTTTTTATTAATTTTCAAAATCTTAAAAGAGCAAAAGCTAAAAAGAGATTGGATTAAGTATATTCTTGCACACAGTTATTCTAAACACCCTTAAGGAGCACAGACCCGAGTTACAGAAGATATTATGCAAATGAGAATATATCTGAGTGCCTGCTAGGGTCGTTGATGTAATATTTTCCATGGTTAGTTAAACACATCAAGAAAAAGGGCTGACCTTGCTATAAAATAACATTAGAGGTATTTATTTTCAAAGTGTGATTTTTTTTTTTTAATGGAATAGAAGAATATATCAATGGAGAAGAGAAGGAATTTTGCAAAACGGGATCTCATCACAAATAGCACACACATCAACATAGATTGCAATAATAACCGGCTTCTAGAGAGACCAAAGATTTCTTTCTTAATTTTTTTTTTTTTTATCTCTATCACAGCTCTGGTCTGGCTGCTAGCGGAGGATTATCACCACTCCCAGACGTTGCAAGCGATACAAGATGCTTTTCATTAGCGTGCGGATGGTGAGAAGAAAAGCGACCTGGGGCCTCATTCACAAAACTGTGATAACGGGAAGCTTTAAGTAGGCTTGAGTGAATGGTTTACTTGACAAGTAATATCTGACGCTATGCTGGGGATGAATCCTAAACAATTCATGTATTTGATGTGGCTTTCCAGCACTTACATTGCTGTATGCTAATGAGCTCGTTTTGGGCCCGGAGCGAGTCACTTTTTTTTAAACCCTTTTCCATATAGCCACATGATTAACTTTTTTTTTTCTTTAAGTATGACTTCATTATCAATTAAATAAGTAAGTGGAACTAGCCATGTGAGCAAGCTAACCTATTCAAGATATATTTAATAATTGAGCTTTTAACATCAAATTTTTTGCTAATGTTAATAACCTTATTTTTTTTTTTTTTGCAAAAAACATTTGACAGTTATATTTAAAGCCCAGCTAAAGCTTCATAAGAATTTAGTGCAGTAGTCACAATGAAAAAGCAGCTTGTTATTTCTTCAATCAAAATAATTCAGAAAAGAAATAAGCAGAAAAAGCCGTGGTCCAGGTTGGTCTTCTTCCTGGTTCAATGACGGCCAGTGCCATCAACCTACTACCTGTGAGCCCAGGGTGTCAAGGACACGGCCCCTGGAGGTATATCATCAAGCTTAAACAGGTAAAGCCACTGCACTAAGGAACACAAGATAATATCTAGAAAGCAGCAGCTATGCACAAAGAATTTTGGATTAATACTGATATAAAAGATGTTTGGTGCAGCGCTCAAATAGTCCCAGAAAAAATGTCCATAATCTCTAAATTCACTATTTCAAGACCCGCCACCAGGGTATTCCTTATGAGGGTAAAAATCCAAAAATATGAAACTTCAGGAAAGGCTTCAAAGACCACCACTGTCACCCATACACACTGGTCCTTACCAGATGGACCAGATCCCCATTACAGAGGTCAGATCAGCATGACATCACTGGTCAGGTTCCCTGATGGCCAACCCATCCCCTTCGCGTCATACACTCCCCCCGTCAGATCGCTCAGACTCTGATAGCCCTGGTTGCCTATGTAGAGATCCTCCAAGCTGCGGTTACCACATCCGTGACTGTCTGAGGCCATCGCTCCCATTGTCCTACACTCCTCCAGCTCATCACCCAGATATCAGCCGGTATAACATAAAGGCTCAATATAGTGTAGTATATTAAACATAAAAACTATTTATTGTATCAACAATTGCACTCACGTGTCACATCGAACACAGCTCACAATGAAACATATTAGGGAATGTTTCCAACCACCAAAATGGCCATGCGTCCCAACTCCTCCCAATGTGTTTCGTCATAGGCTGACTTTGTCAAGGGTGTGGTCAGTGGCAAACATTTGGATCTACATATATCAAAGGGCGGGCGGCTATTGGCTGAAGTAAATTAATTGAAAAGCGGAAGTCAAACAACCTCCAAATTACATCACCAGGCCCTATGCGTTCCAAAGGTCGAAACGTGATACTCAGTGATGATATCTTGTGTTTGTTTACCAAACTAGTGAGCTGGTTATACGCACATGTTCTGGTACATTAACCCTTGCACTGACGGCCTCACCCCGTTCCAACCATAAGAATCCAATGAGGGGGGGCACAGTGCAGCCACTCCAACTCACTTTATAACAAACTCATAACCTTGTTATTAATATGATATCATAAATGCTAAGATATTAAAAAGGGAGTATTGACTCCTTATATTCATGCATCAGGTCACGCTGCCATCTGGTGGTTGCAAACAATCATTACACAGTGCCAAAACAACACTTATAAAAACAAAGTAATAAAAATGATACTACTAATTCCTAAGAGGAAAAATTATTAACCATGCAGCCATGTTATTACAGAGGAGGCACCACAGCCAATCATAGTTGTTTTTTCCAACCCCCAAGTGCATACATGGAAAAATCCGCTCAAATTCTCCCCACCACTAATTAAAAATGACATATATAAAAAACAGATCAACTGATTTTGGGGTCATCTATAGTAAACACTATATGAACATCCAACAGCCAAATTTCAGAGTGGGTAATGGCACCGAATGGGTGTCAACCATTGTTAATAAATGCATTAACATCCCACTCGATATTCACTCCACGAGGGGCATAAGCCTTAACCTATTAAATCCATTTCGTTTCAAGGCAAGATCTCCCTTACTACCTGACTTCCCCTCCAGTTTGCAGTAAATTTATCAATGCCCATAACAACAGTTCCCTTAACCTCCCTATTGTGGTGCATCGCATAATGTTTCGAAAGGCTATGATGAAGGAAGCCCTTCTGTATATTAACGAGATGTTCCTTCACCTTAGTGACCATCTTCCTCTTAGTACGGCCAATATATTGGAGCCCGCATGGACAACAAATGAGGTAAACCACATTTGTTGAACTGCACGTAATGAAAGGGTTAATCTCAAAGGTCTCATGCGATGTGATAGATTCAAAGGAACTATACCTCCGCGGGGCCTGAGGATTGATGCTACAAACTGAACACTTTCTACATGGATAATAACCTTTTAAATGCTCAAAACCTCCTTCCTCATAGCCTTTTGAAACATTATGCGATGCACCACAATAGGGAGATTAAGGGAACCATTAAAGATATCAGCGCTGAGTATCACATTCCGGCCTTTGGAACGCATAGTGGTGATGTAATTTGGAGGTCGTTTGACTTCCGCTTTTTAATTGATTTACTTCAGCCAATAGCCGCCCGCCCTTTGGTATATGTAGATCCAAATGTTTGCCGCTGACCATGCCCTTGATAAAGTCAGCCTATGACGAAACACATTGGGAGGAGTTGGGACATGTGACGTCATTGCGCATCGGTACGCGGCGGCCATTTTGGTGGTTGGAAACATTCCCTAATATGTTTCATTGTGAGCTGTGTTCGATGCGACATGTGAATGCAATTGTTGATACAATAGTTTTTATGTTTGATATACTACACTATATCGAGCCTTTATTTTATACTGGCTGATATCTGGGTGACGAGCTGGAGGAGTGTAGGACGCTGGGAGCGGTGGCCTCAGACAGTCACGGATGTGGTAACCGCAGCTTGGAGGATCTCTACATAGGCAACCAGGGCTATCAGAGTCTGAGCGAATTGACGGGGGGAGTGTGTGATGTGAAGGGGATCGGTTGGCCATCAGGGAACCTGACCAGTGATGTCATGCTGATTTGACCTCTGTAATGGGGATCCGGTCCATCTGGTAAGGACCAGTGTGTATGGGTGACAGTGGTGGTCTTTGAAGCCTTTCCTGAAGTCTCATATTTTTTGGATTTTTACCCTCATAAGGAATACCCTGGTGGCGGGTCTTGAAGTAGTGAACTTAGAGATTATGGACATTTTTTCTCGGACTATTTGAGCGCTGCACCACACATCTTTTATATCATCAAGCTTCCCTGGACTTAAAGTGTTACTAAACCCAGGATCCTGCATCCACTATATTTGGTACAAAAATTGGTAAAAAAAAATACACTTTAATGAATTAAAAATAAATGAAACAGTAATGTTAGCCCGTTTTTTTTTCGCCAAAATGTTTTGATAACCAGTTTTTGTGTATTTAATATTTAAGTTACATAGTTTTTTTTTTTTAAATTATACATACAAGTAAAATCCGACTGGCTGGGTACTTTCAGCCTGCAACTTGGATACATTCAGCCTGCTCATACATGGTTTGATTCTTGGCCTGTTCAGCAGGAACTTACAACCGTCTATGGCCAGCTTTAGATCAGTTCTGTTACTGAGTGCTGATTACTGTTTATACTAGGTCTAACTCTGGTGCTTAGTGGACAGCACATTCATATTTAGAAACCCTGCATAACTGCTGTAACAGAAAAGTGAATTTAAGACAATGACAATGGAGGTTATTAGTACAGTGTCTATCTGACTGTATATGTATTTCTGTGACTTCAACTGGGTTTTAAACTCACAGCAAGATGTAAATGTAATACTGCAGACAATGTGCCAAAAAACGGATAAGATTAGTCACCTGTAGGATCCCTGCAGCTTTTCCCCATTATTGACTTACCATGCCTTGACTACTCTGTGTGGAGATGGTCATTTCAGTAGAGAAGCATGGCTTTGCATCCCCCTCTCTCTGATGACTTGTGGGGTAATGATTAAGAAGCGACAAGAGAGGTGAAGGAACACAGATCCACAGAATACATGAAACAAAAGCAGAGAGACCCTAGTACTGCAATTTCTCAGACACAGCTTTCCTTTCAACAAAAATAACAATGAGATTACGAGATCTCACTCCAAATCTTGTTAGACTAGCAGTTAGAGGCAGTGGCGCTTTAGATCAATGTTCCCCAATCTTTTTTCAGTAAAGGCACCCTTTAAAATTATGAACAGTCTAGAAGCACCCCATTCTAAAATCCATCAATGCGTCCGGCCCCCTATTCTACATGCGGGGTGCCGGACGCATGAATTCCAATGGGGTTTTTTTTTGAAGCACATGATTAGAACCTGAGGCTCTGATTGGCTTCAAAAATGGGTGGACTTGGGGCGCACAGCACTGAGCCCCGAACCCATCCCCTTGTGTGACAAGAGCAAATTAATATTCGCTGTTGTCTTGCTGAATCTCCTCCAGGCCAATCAGGAAGTAGTTCCTGAGTCTTAGGACTCCTGGCCAATCGGGTCTCAGTCAGGACCCATTTCCTGTTCACCCTGGAGGAGAAGCAATAGCTCCGGAGTGAGGAGCTGCAGCTCGGATCCATGTCTGCCTGATCTGCCTCCTTCCTAAGGTAAGGAGACCTCTGATCGCTGCCGCATTCCCCTCTGTCTTTCTCAGGGGAAGGGGGGTATCGCTCCATTCCGTCTGTCTTACATGGGGGTGGGGGTCGCCGCATTCCCATCAGTCTTTAGCAGCCTCCACTGTTAAAATGTAAAAAACTATTCTAATAGCTTTACATAATGCAGCAACATCCACATGCAGGACACCCAACGTTAGAGGTGATTTATTTGACTAAAGCAAATACACTTTTGCACACTGGTACAGACTAGTATTCCAATGTTTCTCTTCTTCCTCAATTTCTATCCATCAGTCAGCTAATGTCACCCAGCATGGTGCATAAGGAAAACCCATGGTTTTGTGTAACTAAAAGGCAGGCTTGATCCACCTGCTGGCTTGCAAACAATTTTTGATCAATTTTTTCAAGCCACTCCTGAAAATACCTCAAGGCACCCCAGGGTGCCTGGGCACCATGTTTGAAAAAGGCTGCCTTAGATGATCTTACACTGTAGATATACAGCTATGAGGCTGTAGATACTGGAGTCACATGTCGGGAAGAGCACTACCATTTTTCTGAAGGAATTAAAGACAAAGGGAAGATTTATCAGCGTTCTGCTTTGGTTGACTTAACAACTCTAGATATTTCCTATAAGATAGCAAATCCTAATTACCCACGGTGAATGCCCTGTGAAATGTTCTTTGTCTGTTAACTATAAAGAACATAATAAAATAGTTAATTATATATAAAAAAAAATAGCAAATCCTCACTTTTTAAGTTCAGTTTCACATTAAGCCAAAAACCATGTTAATTTTGATTGGTTGGTGTTGGTTGGCCACTACTGTTCACACAGTCATTGCATGTTGCACTGCATTATCAAACAAACTTTGTTAGTATTTTATGGTATTATTTTTATTATTTTGTTTAATGATCTGTAAAGACACATGATGACAACTTTTCAACTTATGCAACCATACATGTATGTAAACATCAGTCATGAAGCTGGCCTTTTGACAAATTAAATCAGCTTGTAGAAGCCGAGCGGGCTAAGGTTAATACTGTTGGCTAGCAGTATAACAGTCTTGTTATTAAGCAGCAGTATTGGTATCATTATTGGGCAGCAGGCAGACAGCTAATCTAATTAGTGAGCATAACAGTGGGCAGATGTGTGAAACAGCTTTACTGCAATAGTGGATTCCTTTCACATATACTTATGGCACCAAAGTGCTCACTACAGGAAAAGACATAGACTCTATAGGGCTGATTTTTATAAATTGGAATGAAAATGTCTGAGCTGCCATTTGCAATTCAGGCTGTCAATTTTCTAGAGTGGCTTATACACTAGAACAGGCTGTGTCTGTGATTAGTTACTAAGGCAAATAGACAATCTGTTTTATGATTGAAGTCTAATAACTGTGTCTACATAATTGTATATGAAATACGGTATCTACTTTAATAAATAATATTGTAGTGCCCCCATAGTGATAGGTGCTTTTTGTAGTTGATTTTTGCTAGGAGAGGCAAATTTAGTCAGGCCTGATAGAAAGTGCAGGCCTGAATGTTTTGATCTGGGAAGGGGAGTGGCCCAGGGAGAGCTGGAGATTGCAGGAAGGAACATCCCTTGGATACTCCCCTCCCTTTGTTTCTAGAAGGCTCTGGAAAAGGGCATGGAAGAGGAGGTGTCACTTTCCAAAATATGTTAAGGAGCCCTTACTAATTCCCAACTTGGATCGGCAAGGGGCAGACCTCCTTAAATACTGTGATCTGCCCAGCTGGGAGAGGAGAGTGTCGGGTGGAAGAGTGGAGATGTAGCTGAGGTTTTGGAAGACTCACCAGGGAGCCCCCAGTCTGGGGGGGTGACCTTGAGGCCTGGTGGCACAGATGCAGCCAGGAGCGGAGTTGGATCCTGGAGCAGCACAAGGGAGCAGGAGAACAACAGAAAGGCTACTGTAAGACTCTTTAAAGGAAACACCAGTGTCTGTGAGTGACAGACCATGGGAACTGGATAGAAAAGGCTGGAGCAGGCTGGGAGGAGACAGTGGACAGTCTGTGGAATTTAGATGAGCCAGTCAAGGGAAGGAGTGTCACTGGACAGTGAGGTAGGCCGGAGTGGCCTGGAAGAGAATGGGCTGGGAGCAGTTGTCCATCGGGACCTGGCTAGCACAGTTGTACTTAGCTACAACCTGAGGGCCTGTGGCCTTACAATCTGAGGGCCCGTGGCCCTTGCCTGTAACGGGCGGTCCGGAAGTCCTGCTGAAACAGTGCAGGCCTCACCATTTGCTAGCTAGGGTGGAGGAAGAGGAAATGGAGGCCTGATAAATTTCCTTTCAGGCCTAACGGTGAAGAAGCAAGCATTGTGCAGTAGAGAAGGAAAGGTAGTGTAATGGTCAGCAAGTGTCAGTGTGGAGGAAGAAGGGGAATGTATACGGAGTGGTATACAGTTTGGTCTCATGATCTTTAATTCTTTGGGCATCCCACAGTCATCCCTTTCCCTATCCAAGTTTATTCTCTCAATAAAACAACAAAACAAAGTACTGTTCCATGACTTCCATCACTCTGAATGCAAGGAAAAGTGTGTGATTGAGAGTAGAGAGACAGGTGAACCATATCTACCAGCCACCCCTAAGAGGGCCATTGGCTACAATATTAAAGACATTAACCCAGTCATCGTTCTTTTGAGTATAATTGTAAAGTATTCAAGATACACTGTCATCTAGCCCATGCAGGGTCTTTGAAAAGGGCATCTAGTTTAAAGTGAATCTGTGCTTCTCATGTAGAGCCAAGCAAAGCCCATACACACCTCCACTGACACACATTCCTTGCCTTCCATTTGCTCTGTTAGTTGCCAAGAACAAAGATAAGTTCTGTCTAGATTATGAGTTGCTGGAGTTCTTTCTTAGCTCACAAGGGCTATGGGCTTGGGTAATTAGCACTGTCACAAGGACTGAGTCACATGATCCTTCATATTTGGAAATATTGGGTATTTCCTTGGCTTCTGGTGTTGAACAAAGCAGTTGGGGCGTGAAAAAAAAATGTACACTACTACTATATAGAGTCTAGCAAAAGGGTGAGGGGGGTGGAGGGTTAATGTAACGCTTTACCCTGAATGGGCAAAGTACAGGTTTGCTTTAAGGGTTTGTGGGTATAATTGTTTGTGACTATGACAAGCTTGAAATGAATGTATAGTGTTTTTTTTTAATATATATATATTTGTCTATGTATTATGTCCAGAAGGTTTTCATTATTTAGATGAAAACATATGCATATTCATGGTTTTAGAATATTTTGTAATCTCATTTTCAGCCATCACCTGGAGCTTTAGGCTCATGTTCACATTTTCAGGCTGTCTTTAGCTGTTCTGTTGAGAAAAGCTCTGTTAAAATAACAGTTGTCAACCTGAAAAGCTGGGTAGCTCCCACCCTCTACTTTCTACCAACAGTAAAGTAGGATTGGAAAGATTGGAGGAGGTCTGTGATTAGAAGAGAGAAATGTAAGGGGAGGGGAGTGGGGCTTTCACACAAGGGGGACTGGGATTCCAG
>BLSH010340189.1:534530-549555 GCA_018402905.1 Glandirana rugosa
GGAATGTAGTGTATGTAAGGAGGAAATGTAGTCACAGGAGTCAGAGGTGGAATGTAGTGTCCAAGGAAGGGGGCTGTTAAAGGGACAGCGATGCAAGGAAGGGGGCTGTGAACAGGACTGGGATACAAGTAAGGGGAGCTGTGAAGGGGATATTGATGCAAGGAAGGGAGGGACTGTGAAGGGGACCGGGATGCAAGAAAGTGAGGGCTGTTATGTGAAGGGAACAGGGATGTAAAGATGGAGGCTGTGATATGAATGGGATGACAAAAGACACTCATGTGAAAGGGAGGGGGGCTGTGATGTAAGGTGGAGACTGAGGACACTGATGTAAAGGAGGAATGTATGTGATGTAAGGGGGGGGGGGGCTGTAATGTGAAGGGGAACTGAGGATACTGAATTAAAGGAGGCACTGTGATGTAAAAGGGGGGCTGTGGTGTAAAGGGGCACTGTAATGGAAAGTGGGGGCTGTATTGTTAAGGCAGGGGACTGTGATGCGAAGAGGGTGCTGACTGAGGATACTGAAGTAAAGGAGCCACAGTGATGTAAAGGGGGGCTGTGATGTAAAGGGGGCACTGTGATTTAAAGGGCAGCTTTATTGTAAAGGGGAGTGCTGGGATGTAAAGAGGAGAGCTGTGATGTAAAAGGGGGTGCTGTGATGTAAAAGGTGGACTATGATGTGATGAGGGCTATGATATAAAGAGCTAGCTGTGATGTAAATGGGTGGACTGATGAAACTGATGTAAAGGGGAAATTGTAATGTAAGGGGTGGTGAGGGGCTTTGATATGAAGGATCTGGGAAATAGCACAAACATGAGACTCGGACCTCTGCTGGAAGAAACTTTTACTGATCAGACCTCTGCGAATTTGAATTCAATACCCCTGCTTTAGAGATTGCTAATGGTTCCTTGAGCTATGGCTATCTGGTCTCCCATCTGATGGAGCATGCATTGTTACAGGACCAGTGCCACTTGGCATAGTCAGCAACACAATGACACTGAACATTTAGGTGTTTGTAAAGGGGGTATTCTCACCACCACTGTAAGGCCTCATGCACACAGGACGTTTTTTGACTGTTTTACAGCAGCTGTTTTTAGCTGCAGACGTTTTTTTTCTACAGTCATTAAACCCTCCATCATGTTATCCTATGTGTTCATGCACACACAGGCTGGTATGAGCTGTTTTTAGCAGTGACGTTTTTGAGCTGTAAACAAACCCAAGACCAGAGGGTTCTGAGAGACGTTTTTCAGCTGTAAAAACGTTCAAACGCTCAAAAACATCGATTTTTGTACGTTTTAGACCAATTGATAAAAAAAAAAATGCTGGCCCTTTAAAAATGCGAAAAAACGCCAGTAATATAACGCTGGTAAAAGCTGAAAAAATCACTGATAAGCTACTGATGTTTTCTGGACGTTTTTTTAAAAGTCCTGTGTGCATGAAGCCTAAAGGGGACATTCTTACCACTGATTCACAACACAACCAGCATTTTTCCAATTAATTCCCCGCGGAATTTGTTTTAGCAGGGGTTCCCTGTGGCCTGAAGATTTATATAAGGGTTCTTCTTGGGTAACAAGATTGAGAGTGACTGCATTAGAGAGTAGTAGAGGGATCAGCAGGTGAAAAAAGCATAAAAAAGGAAAGTAATTCATCCACATTTAAGGACTTGTAAGCTGCAATATATTACATTTTTGGGTTTAGACTCACTATAAGGGTAAATAACACAATCCATCACTGCCTTTTTGGTTTTGATTCATGGTCATATACTGATTTCTGTCCCCTTTTAGTATTTATATGATCCTTGTACGATTCGTGATCATGTATCTTTAACAAAAACATCTCCTTCAAAGATACTCTATCCCATGGGAGATCGAGAATGAAAACAAGGCACACGATGTGTCCACACTGCCTTAAAATCAATAAGATCTCCACTGACAAATATTTCAAGGCAAACAAACCGAAGAGAAATTAAAAAATCTCTGTGGGGCACAAATATGTAATTACACTCACACAGGGAACATTTTATCAGGTAAACCATCCTAGTTTTTCTTAATTGAAATGCTGCCGCACATTGATTTTCCTTTTAAACAAAAGCTCTGGACGTACATGTCTGCAATTTTTATAAACCTGTTTTTAATGGTGCCATCATTCTCTGATCATGCATAACTTTCTAGTACTCTGAAAGTACAAAATGGCAGATGCTAGATATTTATATGTATAGCTAGTGCAGTGGGCAGAAGCTGAAGATAACAGCTGTTTTGGGGCCCTAACAGAGGGCTTTGGGGACCCGGCACATATGCATCAGTCCTACACATCAATGGCATTATTAGAGGGCCCTCCTCATGTCAATGAGATTTAGTTATTACCAAATTAGATTCAGGGCAAAGTGACAGTGTCTTTCAAAGGTGCCCCATCTGACCCCCTTATACTCACCTTGCCAGCTCCCCATGCCACTCCTTCCTCTATTGCAGTCAGATATAGGGGACTATGTGACTTCTTACCATGTGACAGCGCTTGGGTCTAGCAAGTATTCGCTATTCCTGAGCGCTGTCAGTCTGCCACACAACAAAGTGAGTGATGTCATTGCCCCCCCCGGGGTTTTTAGTGCCGGCTGGAATGGTGGAAAGAGCAGTGAGGATCCCTTTGCAAAATCACTGAATGTAAAGCAATTAAAAAGGAAAGGTGATGGCGCTGACTAGGCTGCTAAATAAATAAGTGCTAGTGAAAAAAAGCGTGCCTGCAAAGTATTTCACCCTACACTATATGTGCGTGCTGCCAACATAAGATAATGCATACACATAAAAAACGTGGGTCAACAAAGATAGCATAAATAATTAACACAGATAGTAATAAGTGTCATAAGTATCGTGAGTTTTTTTTTTTTTTTTCTTGGGAGAGTGCATGTGATCAGCACTGTCCAGACAGAGGGTCAGGGGTCCTGCAGCTTCATAGCACAATCAGAGGGAAATGAAAGCTCCTACTATAAGCTTTGGACCAGACACTGATAGAAGCCACAAGACTGCTTTATACTGCTGATTACAAAAGGTATTTAGCAGTTTATATTTACTAAAATGATTGCATTTCCATGTTCTGTGTAATGTGGGAGACCAGATATAGTGAATGCAGGGTCCTGGGTTTAGTAACACTTTAAAGGCAGGTGATGTTCTCCTTCACCAGGGACAACATGACCAAAACCTTGGCACAAGTCAAGTGACTGGCCACCAGTTAGAGTACATACAGTGGGGCAAAAAAGTATTTAGTCAGCCACCAATTGTGCAAGTTCTCCCACTTAAAAAGATGAGAGATGCCCGTAATTTTCATCATATGTACACTTCAACTATGAGAGACAGAATGAGAAAAAAAAATCCAGAAAATCACACTGTCTGATTTTTAAAGAATTTATTTGCAAATTATGGTGGAAAATAAGTATTTGGTCAATAACAAAAGTTCATCTCAATACTTTGTTATATACCCTTTGTTGGCAATGACAGAGGTCAAAGTCTCACAAGGTTTTTACACACTGTTGCTGGTAGTTTGGCCCATTCCTCCATGCAGATCTCCTCTAGAGCAGTGATGTTTTGGGGCTTTCG
Source organism: Glandirana rugosa (assembly GCA_018402905.1). NCBI lineage: Eukaryota > Metazoa > Chordata > Amphibia > Anura > Ranidae > Glandirana > Glandirana rugosa. Next base: position 538,115 of record BLSH010340189.1, read on the forward strand.
CTGGGCAACACGGATTTTCAACTCCCTCCAAAGATTTTCTATGGGGGTTGAGATCTGGAGACTGGCTAAGCCACTCCAGGACCTTGAAATGCTTCTTACGAAGCCACTCCTTCGTTGCACTGGCGGTGTGTTTGGGATCATTGTCATGCTGAAAGACCCAGCCACGTTTCATCTTCAATGCCCTTGCTGATGGAAGGAGGTTTTTACTCAAAATCTCACGATACATGACCCTATTCATTCTTTCCTTTACACGGATCAGTCGTCCTGGTCAATTTGCAAAAAGACATCCCCAAAGCATGATGTTTCCACCCCCATGCTTCACAGTAGGTATGGTGTTCTTTGGATGCAACTCAGCATTCTTTCTCCTCCAAACACGACAAGTTGAGTTTTTACCAAAAATAGGGATTTTATTATAACTTACCATAAAATCCTTTTCTCTGAGTTCACTGACAGATGCAGCCCTTCTTATGACACGTGAGGATATGCTCATATCACTAGGAGTAGACTAGGCAAAAATAAAACAAAAGCATAGGTTGGCCCCTCCCAGGGGGCCGTCCTCACCTTAGCATATAACCCCCTGCTAGGCAATAGCATATCAGTTCGTAACAAGCCGTACAAACTCAACAGAGGGGTGGGTGCTGCGTCTGTCAGTGAACTCAGAGAAAAGGATTTTACGGTAAGTTATATTAAAATCCCTTTTACTCTTCCGTTCACTGACAGACGCAGCCCTTCTTATAACACGTGGGGATGTCCCAAAGCTTTGCCAATCAAGATGGGTGGGCAATTATAACAACTGTACCCAACAAAAAAAAAGCCCCCTCAGGTGGCGCCAGTCACGCCCACACTGTTGCTTGTAATACTTTGCGGCCAAAGGCAGCATCTGCAGATGCTGAAACATCAAGTTTGTAAAACTTAGTAAACGTGTGCACTGAGGCCCAAGTAGCTGCTTTACACACCTGAGACACCGAGGCCTGGTGTCTAAACGCCCAGGAAGTACTAACTGCCCTGGTGGAATGAGCCGTGACTGGAAACGGGGGAACCTTGCCCTGCCCGGTGAAAGAATTCCCCAAATACCGCCCTCAGCTGTTCCAAGGACACCAGGGTCCCCGGTGGGGATTGTTGCTCCGCAGGTACCCCTGCCATAGCACTGCCGGCCTCTGACATCCCAGACTTCCGGCACCCCCACTGTGTGACCACCACCTCTACCCCACCAATCAGCCAGGGAGACCCGGGAGGATTGCACCCACCGCTACCAGCACCCAGGGAGAGCCAGCTATACTTGCTGTTTTAATGCCTCAGCACTGTGACCGGAATGAGCAATGACAAACACCACTGCACTTCAAGAGCCTGCACCGCCACGTCTGTCAGCCACATTGTCCAAGCAAAAGCGGAAGTGCTTCTGCCGCTTTTATTACTTCCTGTAATACCGAGAACGACCACTGGGGGCCACCAGAGGACAGGCTGAAAACCGAATGGGCTACCAAACAATGGCCGCTGCCATCAACACAAGCCAAGCTTACGGCAAAATGGCGCGGTTGTCGGACGGACGGACGAACGGTGATCCACACCGAATGGCGGCGAACTGCCGAATGCAGTGCTCCAAACGGTCAGTGCAGGGTGCGGTACTGTGGTGGGGGGGAGGGGACGGGAGATGAGCACCCCAGATGCGTCCCCACTAACAGGCCCCCACCGGCCGGCTACCTTAGAAGCTGCCCAGGTGCCCACTCTCCGCGTCCTAGGACAGAAGAGGGGTCCACTCGCCAATCCAACAGCTGCAGCGGGTAGCCACCCGGAGCAGACTTACCTCCCCACGGAGAGGAATGCTACTGGCTAGGCCACTGAACAGGAACAGAACCAGTCACTGGGCTCTAGTGGGATTAGCCACTGGCCGCCCGCACGGAATGGGTGCTATGCGGCGTGCCCCGCTAAGGGTAGCTCGCACAAACGTTGGCCAAACTGGTGAAAGATTTTGGATTCTAGATATCCTCTATACCACCAGCCGGCTTCTTGATAGTAGTCTTCATCAGAAAAAAACTCAGAAGACCGCAGATCCCATAGGGAGCCAGGTCTACTCCTTGTACTAGGCAATTAAAAACTGATATGCTATTGCCTAGCAGGGGGTTATATGCTAAGGTGGGGACGGCCCCCTGGGAGGGGCCAACCTATGCTTTTGTTTTATTTTTGCCTAGTCCACTCCTAGTGATATGAGCATAACCCCACGTGTCATAAGAAGGGCTGCGTCTGTCAGTGAACGGAAGAGTAAGTTCTATTTTGGTTTCATCTGACCATATGATATTCTCCCAATCCTCTTCCAAATGCTCTCTAGCAAACTTCTGATGGGCCCGGACATGTACTGGCTTAAGCAGGGGGACACATCTGGCACTGCAGGATTTGAGTCCCTGGCGGCGTAGTGTGTTACTGATGGTAGCTTTTGTTACTTTGGTCCCAGCTCTCTGCAGGTAATTCACTAGGTCCCCCCTGTGTGGTTCTGGGATTTTTGCTCACTGTTCTTGTGATCATTTTGACCCCACGGGTTGAAATCTTGCGTGGAGCCCCAGATCAAGGGAGATTATCAGTGGTCTTGTATGTCTTCCATTTTCTAATAATTGCTCCCACAGTTGATTTCTTCACACCAAGCTGCTTACCTATTGCAGATTCAGTCTTCCCACCCTGGTGCAAGTCTACAATTTTGTTTCTGGAGTCCTTTAACAGCTCTTTGGTCTTCACCATAGTGGAGTTTGGAGTCTGACTGTTTGAGGTTGTGGACCGGTGTCTTTTATACTGATAACGAGTTCAAACAGGTGCCATTAATACAGGTAACGAGTGGACAGAGGAGCCTCTTAAAGAAGAAGTTACAGGTCTGTGAGAGCCAGAAATCTTGTTTTTTTTGTAGGTGACCAAATACTTATTTTCCACCATAATTTGCAAATAAATTCTTTAATAATCAGACAATGTGATTTTCTGGATTTTTTTTCTCATTCTGTCTCTCATAGTTGAAGTGTCCCTATGATGAAAATTACAGGCCTCTCTCATCTTTTTAAGTGGGAGAACTTGCACAATTGGTGGCTGACTAAATACTTTTTTCCCCACTGTATGTAGGCGAGGCCTAATAGGTGAACGGGAGATTAAGAGGAATCACCCCACAGAAATACTTGAACGCTGTATATATATATGTATATTGTAGAAATTGCATAGGCACAAATAAGGCAGCTATAGCAATGGCACTACATATGTTGTAGATTATACAGTCCTTCACACAAAAAAGTAAGGTTTTTAACCACTTCAGCCCCAGAAGGATTTACCCCCTTCCTGACCAGAGCACTTTTTGCGATACAGCACTGCGTCACTTTAACTGACCATTGCGCGGTCGTGCGACTTGTACCCAAACAAAATTTACGTTCTCTTTTTCCCACAAATAGAGCTTTCTTTTGGTGGTATTTGATCACCTCTGTGGTTTTTAGTTTTTGCCCTATAAACAAAAGAAGAGCGATAATTTTGTGAAAAAACTTTTTGCTAGAATACGTGTCAAAAAAAAAATATAAAAAAAAATGTATTAATCAGTTTAGGCCGATATATATTCTTCTACATACCTGTGGTAAAAAAAATCGTAATAGGCGTATATTGATTGGTTTGCACAAAAGTTGCGGCGTTTACAAACTGTGAGAATTAATTTATGGCATTTTTACTATTTTTTTGTTTACTTGTAATGGCGGCAATCTGCGATTTTTATTGGGACTGCGATATTGCAGTGGACAGATCGGACACTTTTGACACTTTTTTTGGAACCATTGACATTTATACAGCGATCAGAGCTACAAATATCCACGGATTACTGTATAAATATCACTGGCAGGGAAGGGGTTAACCTGCAGGGGGCAATCAAGGGGTTAACTGTGTTTCCTAGGTGTGTTCTAACTGTGTGGGGGCTGGGCTGACAGGGGCATGACAGATCTAACTGATCCCTGACAGAGCGGGGAACTGCTGTGTGTACTTCGGCAGTTCCCCGCTTTTCTTCTGTATCAGGTGATGGCGGGTCGCCGGTGGACATCGAGTCTGCCCGACCTGCGGCCACACTCATAGAGTATGCGGCGGGAACAAGAGCGTGCTGGCGGTGGGGCTTTCACGCCTGTTAGCTGCGCGAATCACCGTTTATAAACAGCAATTAGCGCGACTCTGCCGCTCTGCAGCAGTAAATGTATGTGAGACGGTCGGGAACCAGTTAAGAAACGCAGTTTTACAGCTGTGTTATGATACAAACTTACAGATTACATTATGTCAGAGGAGCACTTCCTTTAGAGGGGATGTGGAATTACAAAAGAGGGTGATAGGTGTCCCGGGATCTGCACATCAAGTCAAAGTGTGCTGTGTGATGGTGAATAGCAGTCTCAGCCTGGACCCCCGCCAGGCCATGCACCAACGCATGAGTAAGCTCCGGTGGGTGGAGTGAAACACATTGGGGGCGTGGCCTGGCAGGGGTCCAGGCTGAGACTGCTATACACCATCACACAGCACGCTTGACTTTATGTGCAGATCCCGGGACACCTATCACTCTCTACCATTGCCTGGAGCATAGACAAGCTCCTTTCCTGGCCAGTACTCACAACAGTGGGCACTGGTCTCTGCAAATATCCAGCTGCCAATGGGAGGCTATCCAAACTTACTCCCACACTGCAGGCAAACCGAATGATGCAGAATCTCCTTTTTGTATAGAATTATTCAGAATCAAGATGGCCTCCCAAATCTCATGGGATTTAGGTATCCAATAGTATTCCAATCCCATTTGCTATGCGCTGCCTGGAGCCCATAGCAGGTGTTCTGCTACTCTGAGGAAATGGCACAGTGCCACCTTCAGGTTGAAAAAAATACTGCAGCCTGTGAGGGAACAGAAGAATCAATCTAAATCGAAATCAATATTTGGTGTGATTACCCTTTGGGGTCTGTATTTTTCAACCCACCTGCCCAGTTCCTTCAAAGACTGTGTGCACAAGCACTGCGTGTACCTAGGAGAATTGATGCTGGTTTGAAGTCAAGGGGTATTCACACCAACTATTGGTTTGATTTAGATTTTTCTTCTGTTCATTTACTTTCCAATTTGTTAATTGATAAATATTTCTGAAAGCATTCTTAATCATTTGCGGACCACTCATCATACATATACTGCGGCCACTCTGTGCCAGATCAGATACCTAGTACGTGATCTGACACTTCTGGGTCTGGGGTGCGTGCCGCTGGCGACCCGCTCCCACTGTGATCACACACAGCGGGAGCCCAGCCGCGAGTACCATGGACTCGATGTCTACTGGCACCCACCGATTGCACAATAAAGAGACAGAACATCAGTCTATGTAAACAAGGCAGATTGCCGTTCTGTCAGAAGGGAAGGTATTGATCCTGTGTACCTGCAAAGCAGAAACGTGGATCTTTGCCTTCCCCTAGTCAAAGCACCTCCCCCACAGGGAGTAAGCACAACCTAAGCACATAGTTAACCCTTCGAGTGCCCCTGATGTTAACTCCTTCTCAGCCAGTGTCATTAGTACAGTGACAGTGCATATTTTGAGTACTGATCACTGTATTAGTGTCACTGGTCCCCAAAAAATGTAAAAAAATTCAGTTAGATGTACAATTTGTCTGCCCCAATATCGCAGTCCCACTATTGCTAAGTCGCTGATCGCCACCATTACTAGTAAAAAATAAATAAATAAAAATATCCCATAGTTTGTAGACGCTATAACTTTTGCGTAAACCAATCAATATACGTTTATTGGGATTTTTTTTACCAAAAATATGTACCAGAATACATATTGCCCTAAATTGATGAAGAAATATGAATTTAAATTTTTTTTTATTGGATGTGTTTTATAGCTGAAAGTAAAAAATATTGTTTTATTTTCAAAATTGTTGTGCAAATACCACCAAAAGAAAGCTCTATTTGTGGGGGAAAAAAAAGAACAAAAATGTTATTTGAGTAAAGCACGACCACATAATTGTCAGTTAAAAAAATGCAGTGTCATTTTGAGAAAAATGGCCCGGCCACTAACGGGGGTAAATCTTCCGGGGGTCAATTTGTTAATTTACAGCATTTTTTTCACACCTGCCTAAAATTTTGCACAGTAGTGTAGATGGCTTTCATATTGGCCTTTCCAAGAAAAAAATCACTCGATTTCCCTCATCCAGGGGCGGCTCGTCCATTGTGGACACACAGGCACTGCCCCCCCCCATCCCTGCCGCCACCCTCCCTATTCATGTATCCACGGGCCCGGTGCCTTTTTTTGACGCCGGGCGCATTAATTCCTATGGCAGGGATGGTGGGGGGGGGGTGTTTTTTGACGCACTGATTAGAGCCCGAGGCTCTAATTGGCTTCAAAATAGGGTGGGCTCGGGGCGCAGAGCATTGTGTCCAGAGCCCACCCAGGTGTGTTGCAAAAGCCAATGAATATTCGCTTTTGCAGCACTGATCCTTCTCCCTGCCGATTGGGAAGCGGGTCTGATACCCGTCAACCGATTGGCTGAAAGGACAGGCAATCCTATTGGACGCCTAGGAGGAGGGGAGGAGATGCACGGAAGAGGAGGAGGGAGGAGGAGAAGACACAGGAGCCTCTACCCAATGCCAGGATGCCCGCCGCAGCCTGATCCCCACCGCTGCCTAGTGCCCCGATCCCTGCCACTCCTCGGATGCCCGTCGATACCCAATCCCTGCCACTCCTTGCTTGCTGATGCCCGATCCCCACATCCCTGCTGAAGCCCACAGCCTAGATGGGGTTATTGCTGGTAGAATGACCAACAGACAGCGGACGGGAGGGTTTGAGGTGCCGCAGGGGGGTGGTTGTTTGCCGCCCCCCAAACAAAAAACCACCAGCCGCCACTGCCCCCATCCTCTTTTGGATGCAAGAATCACCATCTGCTGGTGCTGCCAAATAGTGACTGAATCTAAAGTTTGCAGTCACTCTTTGGATCGATACATTTCCACCCAACTCTGGTGATATTACATTGACCTTTGTCAAGTTGGGTGATGCTTGCAGGGTGACACATGGCTCAAATTTCAACCGAAAATCGAGCTATGGGGGCTTTAACCCTAAACTTATCTCTGTGCTCAATGACTGCAGCCTAGGGAGACTAAGAATATTTCTCTCTTCAGTATCCTAACACACTGAAGACTTCTCCCACGTAGACTGTGCCTCGGTACTGAAGCCATTCTGGAACATCCTTTTCATACTTTGCTCACATCTGTAAGAAAAACACTCACAACAATGATCAGGGCTGCTTGCTGCCATGAAAACCGAAGCTTTGCCTATCACAAGGAAAATATGCTTTTATTTAATTACTCTATTTATCAGACAGTTACTAGGAAACACATTTAAATAGTCTTTTTTTTTCAGAAAATCTACCCTAGGAATCATTATTTAGGTCATAGAACTGCCAAGTGCGCGGTATCTGTGGCAACACCTGTTGCGTTGGTTGCTAAAGGAAAAAGTAAGATGAAGAGAGACTGCTCCAAGCTTGCCAATGACTATGGGAAGCCGTTTCCTTGTTATGGAGAGATATGTTGAGCTGTCTGGATCGGTTTCAATAAGCTTGGTGTCTGTTGTCCGCCAGCCAACAAATACATGATAAACGTCTGTTTAAGTACTTTTGCACGGAACAAAACCTTCTTAAACGTGAGGCAATACACTTTTTTTTTTAAATTGTGGCCAACATTTCAGAATTTCATAGTGCGCTTTGGAAAATGTGATTACATTTGTAATATGTGTTACCTAATCCCCATTCTCTCCAGGATCAAAATACAAATATCTGTATTAATGCTAAAGTTTTTTGGGCAAGTGTTCAGAAGACTGAATAAAGTGATATTTTAATTAGAGTTAAGACTTTTTTTTTCAGGTTTTTACAGAGCCATTGTGATGAATAAAGCAAACCTGTTTCTTAAACAGTAAACAAAAGCACGGTTAGACAAACTGCAATGGAATTTGCTATAGGGATCTGCTATGATGTTTGTGTCTATTTTACAATGCTGTCCATTTATATTACAATTATGATGAAAGATCCGTGATAATGAAATTATACTACGACAGGATGCCATATAATATGAACACCAGGGATAGATTTGTTATTGTTATCTGAAGTTTTGGGGGCAAACTAGGTTGCTCTTTGGATCTGTCCTATATTACTTCATCATCACCACTATAAAACTCTGGTTCAGCCACATCTGGAGTCTTCTGTCCAGTTCTGGTCACCAATCCTCAGAAAGGATGTGCTGGAACTAGAGAGACTTCAGAGAAGGGCAAAACAGAATTAATAAGGGGACTGGAGGACCTCAATTACGAGCAATGGCTACAAGCACTAAATCTATTCTCCCTGGAGAAGAGACGCTTGAGAGGAGATATGATAGCAAAATACAAATATCTCAATGGTGATCCCAGTGTAAATAGGCTATTATTCAGTCTCAGGGAGTGTAAGAAGACATGGGGCCACACAATGTGATTGGAGGAGAAGCAGTTTAACCTTAAGCTGCGTAGGAGGTTTTTCACTATCGGGCGGTAAGGATGTGGAACTCTCTTCCACAATCTGTGGAGTCAGCAGGAAGTATTGATAATTTTAAAAGACGCTTGGGCATGCATCTTAACGAACACAATATACAGGGATATGGGAAATGATTACCTTCACAAACACACACCCACACAGGTTGAACTGGATGGACTATTGTCTTTATTCAACCTTGCCAACAATGTAACTATATAAGTACATCAACATGAGTATCAAAGCTGTAAAAATCTAATTTGTTATAATGTTTAATATAGAGATCTTTATGGACCTTGCTTTGTGCACTGGTCCAAATCATTTGGTGGAGGGGGATTATGGTGTGGGTTTGTTTTTCAGAGGTTGGGCTTAGTTCCAGTTAAGGGAAGTCTTAAGGCATCAACATATCAAGACATTTTGGACAATTTCATGCTCCCAACTTTGTGGGAACAGTTTGGGGATGGCCCCTTCCTGTTCCAACATGACTGCGCACCAGTGCACAAAGCAAGGTCTATAAAGACATGGACGACGGAGTTTGGCGTGGAGGATCTTGGCTGGCCTGCACAGAGTCCTGACCTCAACCCAATAGAACACCTTTGGGATGAATTAGAGTAGAGACTGTGAGCCAACATCAGTGCCTGACCTCAACAATGCGCTTCTGGAAGAATGGTCAAACATTCCCATAGACACACTCCTAAACGTTGTGGACAGCCTTCCCAGAAGAGTTGAAGCTGTTATAACTGCAAAGGGTGGGACAACTCAATATTGAACCCTACGGACTAAGACTGGGATGCCATTAAAGTTCATATGTGTGTGTGAAGACAGACGTCCCAAATACTTTTGGTAATATAGTGTATATGGGGACGCAGTGGCTGCACAGACACAGCTGCTCATCCCAATTTGACAGATGTGTGAATGGGAGGCCCTGAATGCACACTGTCAGGGTTCAGAGTCATGCACCCACACGCCTGTCAATTGGGAAGAGCGGCTGTGTCTGTGCAGCCACTGGGTCCCCATATACCTACATGGGCTCCCTGCACACAGCGCCTGGTGGCACAAGCTGCATAAACACATGACCCATTCACAGACTACAGCCCCCACGCCTATGTGAATGAGGCTTAATGTGAAATGTCAGCTTTGGGTGGATTGATCCTTTAACACAAAAAAATTTTAGAGCTGTATACTCAGCCTGACAAATTATCTTATAAGTATTTCCTCTTTACTTGTAATTCTCTTGCAGGTTCTGAACAATATTATTACAGTTCTTATGATAATAACAGAGTGACAGTAGGTAATACAACAAGAGGTCACGGGTTAACTTACCCTTTGATTTTGTCCTTGACAAGCAAATAGCATTGGGCTGTAAGCAATCCCAGGTGTGCACTACATTGCAGAGTCTGCAGCTATTTTCATCAGGAATATACAGTATGAATGTCAGTAACCAAGCAAAATGCTTCTAATACCACTGTGGCTCAGGGGCTTAAGGAGCCGGCAGACTTGTCTGGGGGTCTGAACAGGTCAGTCTTAATTTTTAGTTACATTGTGGTATGCTAAAAGTTGCTATGCAAGTGAACTAATATGATTTTAACACTTATATTAACTAGTCTGAATTATGCGTTCTTTATAATTATTCCTTTATTAAAAAACACATTCATAACACAATGAGAGAAAATATTTGAAAAAGTTTTTGCCATATGTGAAAAAATGCTATAGGGTGAAGACGCTTTCAAAAATAGTGAGTTTTTGTTATCGATTAACCTACAAAATGCATAAACAGAAAACGATCCAAAGTAAAGCAATATTTTGCATGCTCACCCTTTGCCTTTTAAAGAGCATCAATTCTCCCAGGTACACTTGAACAGAGTTAAGCCAGCCATAGACAGTTTGAATCTTGGCTGGTTTAGCAGGAGCCAGCCAAGATTCAAACCATGTATGGGGCAGGCTGATTGTACCCAAGACGATCCATCGATATTGATGGGTAAAACCAGCATTGCAGATTTTTTGTATGCAATTTTTTCCAGCAGTTATAGCTGCTAGCAATAATCACTGTGTTCTCCCGACAGGGATGACTACACACTAGGAAAACACAATAGCTCCACAGGAGGGAGCTCCCCCGTCAACACAGCCAGTGTTAATCAAGCGATTTTATTTCCTGCAACCCGTGCCTTAAAGACCTTGCAGCCATATAGTCCAGTGCATGATTAAGCATTTATATCAAATAGGTGCTAAGACTAAAAAGATAACATGTACATTAACCACTTGCCGACCGTGTAACGTAGCTACACGTCGGCAAGTGGCACCCATTGTTGTGGGAGGACATTATATAACGTCCTCCCACAATCGCGCTCCCGCGCGCCCCCTAGGGCGCGCACCTGGGAGCATCCGTGACCGCCGGGTCTAGGAGACCCGGCGCATCACGGATCCCGGTAAATGGCCGCTTGGAGCGGCCGTTTACCATGTGATCGCTCCGTCAAATGACGGAGCATCACATGTAAACAAGCCGGCGGAAGTGGAGAGGGGGGAGAGAGGAGATGCAGCGGTGCTGTGGGCAGGATCTGAAGTGCCCACAGCACCGCTATGTGACAGGCAGGGACCCCCTGATCACCCATACACAGTCATACATGCCCACCCATCTGTCACACATACATACATGCCCACCCATCTGTCACACATACATACATACATGCCCACCCATCTGTCACCCATACATACATGCCCACCCATCTGTCACCCATACATCCATGCTCACCCATCCGTGCCCACCCATGCATCCGTGCTCACCCATCCGTCACCCATGCATCCCTGCTCACCCATCCGTGTCCACCCATCCGTCACCCATGCATCCGTGCTCACCCATCCGTGTCCACCCATGCTCACCCATCCGTGTCCACCCATCCGTCACCCATGCTCACCCATCCGTCACCCATACA
>BLSH010340189.1:569068-579415 GCA_018402905.1 Glandirana rugosa
GAAATTTTTACATGTTTGTATAACAAACCTCTAATCCTAGTCTCACTAAAGAAAATAGAAGTTGTTCGTTCTAAACTATTTAATTGCCAGACTAACGTTAATAAACGTTTCAAGTAAGGGTAAACTTCGAGATATCCATTCACTTGAACTATCTTACTTACCTACGGAAAATTAGAAGTTCCAGTAGATATATCCAAAGATCCTTTGTCACGTCATGTAATCATTAGGTATTGTTAATATAATAGTCCCACTTCCATTATTGCATTATTAATATGTCGTATATATTTATACACGATATCCAAGGATCTCACACAGTCTCTCCAGCATGTGCAAGGTGGAGTTCCACCTTGTGGGCACGTCGCATATGAGGCGGTGAGCGGGAAGGCCGAAGTTCCGCTGCAGCGCAGACAGGCGAGACGTTACAGTCCGGGTTCGCTCAACACTACTAGGAACCTATAGCACATATTTATATATGCTGTATAATTATTACGTTATTACCTTCACCCTGATAATATAATTGTTATGGATTACTAATGTACTGCACTGTTTCCTAGAAACCTATATAGATGACCTTGAAGATTAAAAGGCATCCATTCATTCTATCAAGTTCACTTACCTATAGAGCTTCAAATGGGAATGAACTTTGCAAATAATTGCAATCAGACCGTTAATTTATCAAATCTTGCTTGTTGAAGATAAAAGAAATCACTCTGATCCTAATCTCCAAACAATATGTTTGTACATTTTTAAAGTTTATCTGTAAGTGTTTTTCTTTTATGTGGATTGCTTTGATATTTGGGTACTACAAAGAATTAAGACATTCTGGTTTACTAATGAATAAGACAAGACAATATTATTGGCTGAGACTAAAATAAAGTAACATGAAATTACACATGATTTTTGAATTGAGGTTGCCATAGACATTAGCAAAAGGTTGAATTCCAGCTAGTGCACCCCCAATATTACACTAGGCAAACAGTAATGTTAAAGCTACTCATTGCTGAAAAAATAAGCCTTGGAAATGAAGACTGGCCATACTTACCTCACTGGCAGTTCCTACTGTCAGTAGGGTATTGAAGGCTGTGCTCCCCACAGTGTGCTGTGGTTCCATCTACTAATTGCTATGTCACTGCAGGACACAATAGTTAATTACCAGTCATCTGGAAAAGCCATGGTATACAGTAAAAATCCAATCATTAAATGATGAAGTCAACACCCACTGGGGAGGTAAGTACAAACAGTCTTCTTTTGCTGGCCCCTTTTTTAGAAAAACTTTTCTTCTTGTTACAGAGTCAATTAGATCATTCAAGTTGCTCAGATCATCCTGCTCCCCCCTCTCAATAGTAACTCAGGATCTCACCAGCCATATCTGTTGTAAACACAGAGCAGTTTCTATGAGAGGAGGTGCAGAGTAAACTGAGCTGATAAGTTACTGCTGGGAGAGCAAGCAGGAGGAGCTAAGATGCTGAGACAACAACTTGAATGACTTCAGAACTTCTACTGTAAACTTTGTGGTTGAATTACTCCACAGTGCCTTCAGCCACTGGGATCGGTGACGGTTTACTTTTAAAGCTTATTCGGTACTTGCTTAAATGGCAGAAGTTCACTTTAAAATTGCTTCAAGATATGCAATAATACTGTGGTCAGACATTGCCAAAAACCTGAAAAAGGAGCCACCATTTTGCTGTCCTAGATAGTTTTATAGGACAAACAGGAAACTGTTAATTGGTGGAATTTCATGCACACACAGTATGGATGTGACGCGTTCCCCTAACGCAGATGGTCAGACTCTATAGCTAGCTTCTGTGTTCTTCACCTATAGCAGCCTCTTTTCCCATAAGGCAATCAGGCCTACTGGTACTTGGTTGCCCCAGGACTTATACACATGTACAAACTGAGCAAAGCAAACAGATACTTGCAGTTGGAAGACAGGCAGAGTGGTTCTATGATAGTCCTGGTACATGGCAGGCAAGGTTCAGAATAGTCAGGGTAAATCCATAGTCAAAAGGCAGACAGAGTTCAGAGAATAGTTGATATCCGATCCAAGGTTGTCAATGAGGGAATCCAATCTAGTAGAGCAGGGCAGACAAACAGGGAGCCTGGAACACGTATTACACATGCTATCACAAGCATGAGACTGCAGGTTTGGCTAGCTTAAATCAGGTTTGGTCTCCACCCAGAGACTGGCCATAGTAATCACCTTGCAGGTGGACAGACAGACAAGGAGAATGCCACAGCTAAAATCAGGATGCTGGAATAAAGAGCAGGAGTGCTAGATGCTTCTGAGAGCGGGATAGTTCAGAAGTGCCAACACTGCAATAAGAAGATGGGTATGGAGGGATTTATAATAGCAGTGCCACCCTAAACGAAGAAACTGCTGCAGGCTTTGGCAATTGTAAAAAAAGATTTCAGATTCGTGTGACTGTCATGCCTACCCCTAGTGTAGGTGGTCCATTCAGCAGAGTGCTGAAAGTGGCGAGGAGAGGAGGAGAGAGCCAGGAGAGAAGGTGTGGGCTGTGCCCCCCCCCAGCTACTCCCTTCTACCTGCACTCTACCAGCACTCCTGGACACAGAAATTCTGTCAGATTGGGATTTTGTATGGTTTGCTTACCCACCCCATCTCATCTCCCCCCTAGATTGTCTCGGCAGAAGGAAATATGGGTAGGGGCAGGTAAGTAAACCCTAAAAAGTCCCGATCTGACAGCAACAGCCAGGGGTGATGCTAGAGTCGGTTCCCCGATGTTGCAATCCCCCCACTACTACAGCAACTGGCATATAGCTCTGTGCTAGAAGAAGACATTTGAGAGGGAGAGAAATTGTGATAAGAGGGAGGGACTTGTGCTAGGAGGGGGTATTTGTGCTAGAAGAGGGGTTGTGATAATAAGGATGATTTGGGGGGGAGGAAATTGGGGGGGGGTTGTGCTAGGAGGGGCGATTTGGGGGGGGTATGATCCAGGCCTACTCACTCCTGGCTGGATTGTGATACTAACACTGTGGGATATGGGTGAGCATGTGATTCCCTCCCCCTCCATTTTGTGGCAGCACTGTGTGCCTAGTGATTGGTCAAGCACTGTCACGTGGAGCCTGGGATGAAGTCTATGACCCTGTGTGAGCTTTGACGAGTTGGTTTGAAACCTAGACATAGCTTTCTTTCTCCAATCCCAGATGCCAAACAGAGCGGCACATAAGCAAGGAAAGCCAAACATATGCTGTTGGAGTGGAAGGAATTATGACCTTTTTACTTTGCCTGACATAGCAAAGTAAAACACAGATCAACATGGTTTCATGGTTTTAATGGTCATGTTTTACTTGAGCATGCTAACTCCAAGGTTTATCAAGTTAGACAGAAGTTGAAGCATGTTGCTGGTATATGGGGGCTCTCTGAGTAGACATACTTTAATTGGAGGTTTGCAAAAAACAACTTACACCGAAACTTTAACCTTTCAATCAACAGTAACTATTTTTAATCCTTATGCTACTAGCCTTAATAAACAGATACAAAGGTATAAAATAGTAACTTGTTTAAAAGCGGTTGTATACTCAAGAAAAAGAAAAACCTGTAAGGCAAAGGCATAATGAGCTAGTATGCACCACATACTAGCTCATTATGAAATACTTACCTCAGAACGAAGCTCCCACAGGGCTGCCCGGTCCCCACAGAGGGAGTGGACATCTTCCCTCGGGGGATCCTTCCGGCAGACTTTCCGACAAGGTCCGGCGCTATGACATCAGCTGCTGCATGCAAGTGGAATATTTACACGTTGAGGAGATATTCATTTTACCTACAGGTAAGCCTTATTATAGGCTTACCTGTAGGTACAAAAGTGTTTTGGGGATATACAACCGCTTTAAACATTTTTACATTTTACATTTCTTTAGTTGCTTCCTGGTTTCTGGCCTAGGCCAAAATAATATCATACATCCCAGCAGTCTGCATTTTTTTCATCTGGGGAGGGGAGGATGGACTTTCTTAACTAAGCACAACCCCCGCCTGCATGCCTGAGCTAAGGGCAGATGGATTCCAGGAAGTAAATACTACAGGAATCATCTGCCTTTACTCAAGATGACTGCAGATAGAAATGCTGGAGGGTGTTTTTCAAAGTGATTTCTCAACTAAAAATGCATGGAGAAATGGATGGATGGGTGAGTTTGCTTTGAATAATAAAAATAAATTAAATTGTGTTTTTGGTTTGTGGTGCTCAGATACAGTTAAAGTGGTTGCAAAGCCACTTTGTCTTATTCCTAGAATCCCCTGTGTTAGATTAAGTTATGCGCCCCAGTGTATGTGCGTTATAAAAAATATGCCGCTTCATACCTTATTTCAGAGTACCTCTAGGCGCTCATGTGACCACCCGCTGCTCTCCTCCCCTGACCTGAGAACTACAACGGGAGAGGCTTAGACTCTCCATTGACGTCATCTGGGAGGAGAGGAGGAGAGTGGCGGGCAGTCACGTGAGCGCTGAGAGGTGCTCTGAATTAAGGTATGAAGTGTGTGGGCGATTAGCTTGTGGGGATCGTTTTTCGGGGGAAAATAATCAGCATGCAGGCCAATTTCTTTAGCATCTGGTGGCTTGCCAGGTTTATTGTCAAACAGAAAACAAAACCTTGCTGTCCGGTGCTAAACTAAACAATTGGGTTTCCTCCCTATACAGTGTGGGGCTGGCCCTGACACCCACAAAACATAAGCACAATGCAAACTTTGTTTTATAGTCCCAAATAGCACACAGAGCTCACTCAGCTTCCCCCCTCTGAGTTCCAGGATAGAGCTCTCCTCTGATTTCCTCCTGGTCACTAAAATGCAGCTGAAGAGGGGTTTGGGTGGACCAGAAAGTCCGGGCCGGAACCAGCTCTGTCATGCTGGCTGGAAAAAGCTGTGTCGGACTCTCACTAGTCCACTCCAAGTGAACGTATGCGAGGTGACAAATATCGCCTGTCCATTATCGCACCTCGCATAATGTCACATATCCCCCTCCTCTGCTCAAGCGCCTGGGACGGAGCAACTGTCCTGACCATACAGTGGACCCGGGAAAGGCCATCTGCGTTATTTTGGAGCCTTCCCGCCTGGTGTTCCACTGTGAACTTAAATGGCTGAGGGGCCAGGAACCACCTATGTTTCTCCCTGTTGTTACACATCCACTTCAGGGGGGCATGGTCGATGACTAGCCTAAATTACCTTCCTAGCAGGTAGTATTTCAGGGCCTCTAAGGCCCACTTGACAGCCAGGCACTCCTTCTTCACTATGGCATAATTCCTCTCATGTCTGTTAAGCTTCCTGCATAAGTAGATGACCGGGTGTTCCTCAACATCTCTTATCTGGGAAAGTACCGCACCCAGTCCCACCTCAGAGGCATCTCTCTGTACAACAAACTCTTTTGTGAAGTCCAGGATCACCAGCACCAGTTGTACACAAAGGGCCTATGTCACGTACCTGGTGGTGGAGTCTGGCTTATGCAGTGGGCAACCTCTCTTACAACCCTGATTTGGGAATCCCCGATAGAGTAGACAGGAGGTTTGGGAGTGCAGGGAGGCATGAGGGTCACTGGGCCACTGGTAGTGATGTGAAGGGGCCTTGGGACCTTGTCTCTGGGAGAGAACTGCTCCCACTGCGGTCTCAGAGGCGTCCACCTCTAGGATCTAAGGCAGGGCTGGATCCGGGTGCTTCAGGACAGGAGCAGAGGTGAACAACTTTTTGAGTGTCAGGAAGGCCATTTAGGCCTTGAAGGACCAAAGAAAGCTGGAGTTTTGTTTAGTAAGCTGAGTGATGGGTGCAATCACAGCGGAAAACCCCTTAATAAACTTCCCATAGAAGTTAGCGAAGCCTACACAACGTTGGTCTCCTTTCCTGTCCACTGGTGCTGGCCAATCCAGAATGGCAGAGACTTTTTACGGATCCATAGTGACTCCAGTGACAGAAATAATGAGACCCAGAAATGGAATACTGGAACGTTCAAAAGCACCTTTTTTGGCTTTTGCATAAAGTCTGTGTCGTCCTAAACATTCTAGAACGCACGTAATGTGCCTGTGGTGCTCCTCCAAGGATGGTGAGAAGATGAGAATGCCATCTAAGTAGATTATGACAAACTGATCAAGATAGTCCCTGAAAACATCATTCACCAGGTGCTGGAAAGTGGCCGGGGTGCTACAGAGCCCAAAGGGCATGAACAAATATTTGTAGTGGCCGAACCTTGTTCTGAAGGCCGTTTTCCATTAGTTACCCTACCGGATGCAAATGAGATTATATGGCCCACGAAGGTCCAGCTTGGTGAAGATGGTAGCTGCACCCAGTCGTTGGAACAGCTCAGGCACCAAGGGTAAGGGGTAGCGGTTCTTGGCTGTAATTTTGTTGAGGTCTCGATAGTCTATGCAAGGCCTAAGGAAATGATCCAGGGGACGTGGAAGGCTGGATGAACCGCTTCTTCAAATTATCATCCGGGTAGGTCTTGAGGGCCTTTAGTTCCCCCTCGGAGAGTGGGTAAATCTTGCCAAAGGACACCTCCGCACCTGGCAACAGCTCGATCAGGCAGTCGTAGGCCCTGTGGGGTGGTGGCTCATCTGCCCCCTTCTTGCTAAACACATCCAAAAAGTCATGATATGCTGAGGGGACAGCAGCACGGGTGTCAGAAAAATGGCCGTTGTCCACAACCACTCTCTCTGCCTGATTCCTCTGTACCTCACTGCCTGCCCTTTGACGACCCTGCCTGAACCCGACCATCCATCTGTCTGATCCTTCTGCACAGTTTTGCCTGAACGTTGCTGACCCTTCCTGAACCGCTACTCTCAGTCTTGCACGGACCTCTGGAAGACATCTTACCATCACCCGTGTCTGAATCCAGCCCTCATGCTCCCCTGTGCTCCAGCGCTCCCTGTCTGCTCTACCAGGGGTTCTGGAACCAGAGCCGTAAGAGAGGTTGTTCCCCGCATGAACCAGACTCCACCTCCAGGATTGTGACAACGGGTCTACTGGTCAGGGTCGGGGTCCAGGCACAGGATGGAGGGAGGAGACTCCTAGGCCTGTTGTAGGCAGTGGTGCTGGCAATAGGGGGATGTGAACTGAATGTCACCTGTAGTCCAGTTAATGTTGGGGCAGTGTGCCCGCAGACATGGCAGGCCAGGAATGATGAGGAAAAGAGGGGACTCAATGGTGTCCAGTAGCAGGTGTTCCGAATGACCACTGACATTCTTGGCAAGGAGGGGAATGGTCTCATGGGTGACTGTACCCGACTTAATGGTAGATCCGTCAGCCAGGCGGATGACCATCCGGTGGGCCTTGGGTCTGAGAGGAATCCAGTGTTGCGCTGCAAAGGTCAAGTCCACAAAACAACTGCATGCACCTGAGTCTAGAATGGCTGGGACCTGGATACTCCCGCTGGGGAGCTGTAGAAAAATGGAAAGGACAAGATGCGTTGCCTTGTCAGGCAGGGACAGAACTTCTCCCTCGGTGGTGATGGAGCGCTTACAGCGCTTGTCCGGGCAAGACCTGACGAGATGTCCCTGACCTCCACAATACAGGCACAGATTGTGGGATAGACATCTGTGTCTTTTTTCGGGGGTGAGTGATGGGAGTAGGAGCCCAAGCAAGGTCTAGGTCAAGCCGGCTCTTAGGTAACAGGAAAAGATTCAGAACAGATCATGGAAAGTCACAGGTAAAGCTGTAGAATGGACAGCACTTGCTTCCTGGGGCTGTCTGTTTAATGGCCGTTTGGCACCATTAGTTGCGTGCGCACAAGCGTTCCAGACAGTGTCTCAGCTACATTTTCTGACAGCCTACTTCAATTTCTGGAATGCCTTCTCGACTTCAGGATTCCATTTAACCATGCCTGACCCGCTACCCTTTGTCAGTTCGGTCAGAGGGATGGCAATGGTGGCAATGTCGGGTATGAAATACCCTGTAATCCCCAAGAAGGCACGAACCTGTTTCTTATTTACCAGGCGAGGCCACTTTTGGATTGCCTCTATCTTGTTGGTCTGGGTACTTGGCTTCCTCCAGGCCTATGGCGCACTTTTTGGGGTTGGCTGTTAAACCTGCTACCCTAAGAGAAACTACCACTGCTTGTACTCAGGGCAGGTGCAGGTGCGATTCCCAATTTGGGCTGTGGATGACAACATCATCCAAATAGGCGGCTGCATAGGGGTGATGTGACCTCAACGTTTTGTCCATCATTCTCTGGAACCATGCAGGGGCCCCATGCAGCCCAAATGGCATTCACTTGTATTGGAAGGACCCTTGGGGAGTAGAAAAGGCTATTTTTTCCTTTGCTGACTCCGTGAGGGGGATCTGCCAGTAGCCCTTAGTTAGGTCTAGGGTTGTTATGTACTGGGCACCTCCCAACCTGTCCACAAGTTCGTCAACCCGCGTCATCGGTTATGCGTCAAACTTAGACACATTATTCAACTTCCTATAATCGTTGCAGAACCTGATAGTGCCATCGGGCTTAGGGACCAGCACTATGGGGCTCAACCAGCCACTGTGGGACTCCTCTATCACGTCCAACTCCAACATGTTTTTTATTTTTTTACCACCGCCTCCCGTCTAGCCTCAGGTGTCCGGTAGGTTTTTACGTTTATGAGGACCCCTGGTTCCGCAACTATGTCATATTGTATTACGGTGGTCAGTCCGGGTAGGGGAGAGAAAAAGTCTCTGTTTTTATTTATAAATTCCTTTACGTCATTTTGTTGCATCAGTGACAAGGACTTTTGGGGAGAGGGCACTGCCAATAAACTCTCTCTGACCATCCACGATTTTAATTAACATGGTAAATCTGCTCCAGTTTCCTTTTCTCTGGCTGGTAAACTTTGTAGTTCACTTCCCCTACCCTGTCACTTGGCTAGGAATTTACTTTCAACCGTGGGGACTAGCGCCAGCACTCTGTCTCCGGGGTTGAAAGTCCGGGTTTTGGCACTCCGATTATAAACCCTTCTCTGGGCTTCCTGGGCTTGCTCCATATGCTCTCGTACCAGGGGCAGGAGAGCTGTGATTCGATCCTGCATCAAGGAGATGTGCTCTATGACGCTTCTATATCGGGTGGCCTCTCTTTCCCATGTCTTTTTTGCGACATCTAGCAGCCCCCTGGGATGTCTACCATACAAGTGTTCAAAGGGGGAATACCCGTAGACGCCTGCGAAACCTCTCGTATGGCAAACATGAGGTACGTCAACAAAAATACCAATTTCGCCCATCTTTATCCACCACCTTTTTTAACATACTCTTTAGGGTCTTGTTAAATCTTTCCACCAGACCGTCAGTTTGGTGGAGGTAAACAGATGTACGGAGGTGGGAGATTTTGTACAACTTGTACAATTCTCTGGTCACTTTGGACATGAACGGGGTACCCTGATCCATCAAGATCTCTTTAGGGATCGCCACCCGACTAAAAGCCTGGACCAGCTCCTTGGCAATAGTCTTAGCGGAGGTGTTTCGCAAGGGTATGGCTTCAGGATAGCGGGTCGCATAGTCCAGGATCACCAGGATGTGCTGGTGTCCCCAGGCAGATTTTACTACTGGTCTCATGAGATCCATGCCAATTCACTCAAATGGCACTTCAATTATGGGAAGTGGGACAAGGGGACTATGAAAATGGGGTGACGGGGCCGTCATTTGATACTCAGGGCAGGATTCACAGTATTCTTTGACGTGTGCATACAACCCAGGCCAGAAGAATCTCTGGGTTATTCTCTCCCTGGCTTTCTCCATACCCAAATGTCCCCCCATTACATGACCATGGGCCAGATCCAGCACCATCCTACGGAAAAGTTTGGGAACCACTAGCTGTTCTACTTTGTCCTCCCCGCTAGAGTTGAGCGAACCTGAACTGTAAAGTTTGGGTCCGTACCGAACTTTGGGGTGTCCGTGACCCGGACCCGAACCCGGACATTTGAAAAAAGTTTGGGTTCGGGGTTCGGGTATTTTATCCCGCCTGTTGAATAGCTGCAGGGCAGCCAATAAACAAGCGTTTCACTGGTTTGCCCTTTGAAGCCATCACAGCCATGCCTACTAATGGCATGGCTGTGATTGGCCAGTGCATCATGTGACCCAGCCTCTGTATAAGCTGGAGTCATGTAGTGCTGCATGTCACATGCTCTCAGGCTAGTGTAGGGAGAGGATGCTGCCGGCGCTGTGAGGGACAGATTGCAGATATAATAACATCTCATCCTGCATTACAAAATGATCTGATTCTGGACTAGGTAGAGATTACTACTACTACTGCTTTGAGGGACAGATTGCAGATCTCATCCTGCATTACAGAACGATCTGATTCTGGACTAGGTAGAGATTACTACTACTACTACTGCTTTGAGGGACAGATTGCAAATCTCATCCTGCATTACAGAACGATCTGATTCCTGTCT
>BLSH010340189.1:588407-603087 GCA_018402905.1 Glandirana rugosa
TTTTACCCTACAAAACGGAAGTTGTCAAGTGACCTAAAACTTGACGACAAACAGTTACTTACGAATACTCATCTCAACTCGCTTGTGGACCTTCAAGCCCAAGACGACCAGGCAGGCTTGAAGCACTGTTTCAGGCCCAGGCCCAGGCCTGCCTTGGGCTTGCTAGCGTGCCTGTTGCTTGGGGTAACTTTAGTTACCCCTGGGCTTGAAAATCCGTGTTTTTACCGACATCCTTTCAGGACCTTTCGGGGTCTCCCGACGTTTTCCTTCATTTTACCCCCATTCCCATCCCGTTCACGGGATGTTTTTTTACCCCTGTCCCTTTATTGACATTTATAAAAATTTTTTTATTTTTGTATTTCCGTGCGATCGTTCGGGTTCCGTCCGGACCCGGACCCGGACTTTGTCACGAAGTTCGGACGGACCAGCAGAACCCGAACTTCCAGGTGTTCGCTCAACTCTACTCATAAGCATTCATTGACAAACAGCAGTTCAAAATCCAGTGAACTGTTGAAGGCAAAACATCCCATTTTCCTGAGTGGCTTCTGTTCAAGGTGACAACGTTATGAACATGACTGACGTTTTTACTGCTTTGACCAGACTTAAGACGATTAAATAAATGTGAAACTCAGTAACAGGTGATTTCTTCTTATTCCTCAAGGCTACTTGCCCCAGACAGTTAATGGGTTAGACATCTATTAGTGCTGCTTACAGAATAACTGCTGAAAATATTGCTTGCAGCCATGACTTCATGGTTCAAGATGCAAATCCTGTTTTCAGCTTGGCCGAGTTGTCTTAGATACAGGGAAATGTAATTTTTAGAAGGTATATAACTTAACAGAACCATGGATAAGCTGACTCCTATAGGTTCCATTACATAAGGTGTCTAGCACATGAAGTTCTGTTAAGTATCAGTAAAAAATAACATAAAGGGAACAATGCATAACAAATATAAAATTATCATACTCTAGGGAAACTTTAATTTTTATTTTTTTTTGTAGACTTGTATGTTGCATTGAAAATAAATGGAACAGCCTCCTTGCTTGAACAGCCATTTTCACAGGTTCAGACAGTGAGCAGATATTAACCACCAATAACCTGTTTGCCACTTGAGTATTCATATCCTCTTCCAGACCAGGCCTTTTCTGGCACTTTTTGTTTACATGTAACAATCAGTATGTTGTGCTAGAAAGCTATTATTTTATTTTCTAATTTTACACTGTTGCTTTATCACTTTTATTGCTGTCACAAGGAAAGTAAACATCCTTGTAACAGCAATAGGCAATGACAGGTACTCTTTATAGAAAGATCTATAAGACCCCAAATCCCTCCTCTGTCCTTAAAAGCATTCAAAACACCAAGATCCGTGTTTTCGAATGCTTTTGATTTTTTAAAAATGGCGCTGTTGACATCCAGTTAAACTGAAAGTGATGTCAGGTCATCACTTGTGGGTTACCATAGCCGATCAAAGCCGGTTTGGGCTTTGTTCGGCTCTCTGACCCGCGGATGCCACACCGGTGGGACGGGAGAGCCAGAGAAAGCCGTGAAAGGCGGCAGGAGGCGAACTCATCCCCTCCCACTGCTTGTAAAAGCAATCCAGTGGCTAGTTAGCTGATAGCATTGCTTTTACAAGAGAGCCGACCGCTGGCTGTAAATAACGGTATGGGGGGATGCCTACAGCTGCTGGCATCGTCCCAGTATGACTACCCAAAGTCCAATGACACAGAGGTACATAGCTGGTCTGGAAGTGGATATGCATTGTCATTACCTCACCAGGCAAGAATCCACTTGATGAGCTTGCAAAGTGGCCCCATCAGCAGCTTACATGTGCAAAGCCAGATCATTCACAAAGCAACCTTAGAAAAAGTCAAGGACCTGTTGCATGACCAGTGGGTTAAGCTACAATCTTCCTGCTACTGCAGTGAAACAAAAAGATAAGACAATGGCCAATGGTCAATGCTGGGCACCCGCATGTAGGTTTTCAATAGAGGATGCACTTTTAGGTAGTTGGTATCGGAAGAGGCGGGCCATGACAGTACAAACAATGCAAATGAGGCATCTCTTCAATGACAACTTAATGCCACCCCTCAATGACATGCTTAGGAATGTCCATTGAGGGGATGGGGGGGCCAACATTGCTGGTTTTCCCAGGGCTCATTTTTGCTTTAATCTGTCTCTGCACATGTGGCCTCTGTTTTATAGAAGCTAAAACGCCAGAAAACATCATAATCTGAGTGGGATTCAACAGGAATACAGTTATTCTCATAATTGTATAGGAATATGGTATTTTATTTCAATCCCTCCGTAACATCTGTAACATCATTGCTCCAAAGTACTAAACTTCATTTTTTGAGTGGAAATTAAACTGGTAACCATAGAAAGTGAATTTAATTAAAGCAACATCTGAAACAGGCAATACAAATAGATTGCGGGACCACATATGCTGGAACCTGCCTAGCTAACCGGACTTTATGGGAGACAGCACATTGATAAAATTATTATTTTTATTGTACAGAATTCATAAAAACAGAGGCATATTAGCCTAAAATTGATCCACAAATAAATGTTGCAAATTAGACTCTACTAAGGTCCCGGAAGACCATAAATATATAAATATCAAAGACCGTGACATTGCTTGTAGAACTGTATGCTTCCGGTAACCCAATCTGCCAGGTCAACTTTTTGCCAATAACATTGCATATTCAGGACCTAATATGGCACAGCACAGCAACAAATATTGCAGTGGATCATGCAAATCCAATAAGGTACAGCCTGGGGGCGGGCATAGGGGCACCAGGACCCACCGTCGAACAGCAAGAACTCATCAAGGGCAGAGGTGCTAAAGAAAAAATATATAGTTTGATTATTAGAGATGGATAATCTCAGTGGGCAATTTGCAGCAAGGTGTATAAGAAGTTGTCAAAAAAGCCCCAAAGTCCAGTTGAAGAGATATAAGGAGCCAGGGATATTATCAATAAGTACAGCAAACAGAGTGGTCCCCAAAAGCCACAGTATATTTGCTAGTCCTGAAAAACAATGCCTAGTGTTATTAGACGCCAAAAAACACTGCCCGCCAGGCTATCCTGGCCGGAGAACTCTGTTTACACAAAGTCACATGTGGCTCACAAACTACTGGTTGGGAACTAATGCTTCAATACCACATTGAAAAGGTATGTAAAGTTTTGTCAGACTTTAGGTAGAGCACAACGGAAACAGTTTTCTTCATAATGAACAGTTGTTTAAAAAAATAAGTACATATTCCATTCCCCATATCACATTGACTAGCTGTGCAACACTATTTGCCATATACAGTATCTAGCTGATGTTGCTAAGTCATCTTGAGCTTTGGATTAGCCACTTGATATCTGTCAAAAGTCTTTTTGTTTCAGTCTTAGATAGAGTGTGACTTTCTACCCAATGGTTGGAGTGTGATAAAATTGTTGAGCACCTGGTATGAAATATTTAAAAGGGACGTGGTTCGCTTCTTTAGGTGATCCAAAAATGATCTTAAAAAATTAAAAACAATATTGCATCAAGTTAAAAAAGAAAAGTAAAAATAATACAATGTGCAAAATAGATCAATTTTTGATAAGAAAATCCTTCATGACAGTTCTCATAGAGAAGGCCACAATATACAATCCAATTTGGTAATTAGTGTCCCAGTGACTTATCAGTGTGCAAAAACGGCCGTTCCCACATACAGTACATTCATGCCTCTTACCAGAAATTGTTGATCTCGGATTATAGAGATCTCACTCACTTTTCTAATCTCCATGAGACCCAGTAGCTGAAAAGGGTCTGCTGTTTACGGTATCAGCTCTGAAGGTCCAACACTGTAATCCGGACCTTCAGAGCATATGCGCCAATGATGTCATCGGCTGCATGCACTCTGAATATCTCCTAAACTGTGCAAGTGTGGGAGATATTCACTGTACCTACAGGTAAGCCTCATTATATAGACTTACATGTAGGTACAAGTGGTGCAACAGAGTTTACTGCCACTTTAAGGAAAGATTTTATAAACTTTGAAGACCTATCTTTTCACTTCCTGTTTTATTGTAGAAAATGATTCCCTATAGGACAAAGGCTGCAAAAAAAAAAAAAACTACAGTTGTTTTAACCATTCTATGCTCTATCCAAAATTAAAATACGCATATATAATTGGTATTAAACTTACTAAGTAATGTTCTGTGCAATGTAAGCATTCAGATTCTGGTTGAAATAACCCCTTAAAATTCACTGGACAAACTTTGATCTGAAGCAACTTAGAATATGTCCTTGGTACACTGTAACCTGTATTCACATTTCTGCCTCTCTCACAGAAAAGAGAAATTGCAAACAGCACAGTGAGAGCAGACACGTTGACCCCTTTAGTAGAATGCTTAAATATTCTTGTGCTGTGCCAAGTCCATATGTGCAAAGTAAATAGTTTAATCTCCAATTAGTTTCTTTGCTTGAATTGGTAACACAAAACTCTGACAAAAATAATACAACATTTATTTAATGAATAATTGTTATGCTCAGGGAATTGTGGGTAGAGTCAATGGTTTGACAACCTTCCATCTCTTCAATGGCACTGCTGTCTTCATGGCAGTAATATTAGGAGTGTGACTGTCTCAAAAACATTCTGCACCTCCAACAACATGGTGTTGCTTAAGAAGTCTATGGGGAAATGTATGATATCTGCAAAATGAAGACAAGTGGAAAACTGATGAAACTTTGACAGTTTCTCAAAGGACCGACCACCCAAAAAGTTGCTACGTTTTTATGCACACCAGTACAAATTGTGGATGCCAACAATGACTGTGTTGAGTGCTTGCAAGAGTGACCCTACGTAAATAATATTTGCAATCAAATTGCTTTATTGTGGTATAGTAATTAGTAAAGCAATGTCATAGGAGTGTGCAGTGACCAGAGGTGACCCAGAGGGCTGTGAGACCTAACTCCCTAATGTCCTAATACCACAAGAGGAAAAAAGAAATGTCGCACCAACCTAGTGCATTATCCTTAAAACCATATTATTATGTATAAAAAGTGGTAAGTAGTATACTCACAAAATCACATGAGTAAAAGCTCATCACATGTTCCAGCATCAAAGTACATCGCATGGTACCGTGTTATTCAGTCCATAGTGCATCAGCATATCAGGCACTATGGCATTTGTTTTAGCTCTGAGGAAGAGGTTTTAACCTTGAAATGTGTTAGCCTATTGGATCTCTACCTCCTGCCTCATATGCTGATGCACTATGGACTGAATAACACTGATGTGATGCAATACATGCAATGTACTTTGATGCTGGACCATGTATTGAGCTTTTACTCAATTGTGATTATTACCACTTTTTATAAATAAAAATATGGTTTTAAGGATAATGCACTAGGTTGGTGTGCCCTTTCTTTCTTCTTCTTGTGGTTCCAGAATATCAGACTCGCCAGTCTTTAGAGGGCAGCAAGACGTGGTTTAGCCTTAGAGAACCAAGATGGATACACCCACTTTGAGCGGACTCACTCCCAAGGGCAGGAGAATTTGTGTCTGTGACTATTTGTATGTCCTAATACCAGTATGATTTAGGTGAACTACTAAGTGGTCTTTATGGCTGTTTTTTTTTTAACAGTTCACTCACATTGAATATTCCCCAGTGGAGTGAATCAGGGGGTCCACTTTACCATATAGGGTGTGGATTTCATCTTCATCTACATATTCACTGCTGATTACAGCAACCGGTTACGGTTTTATTTTTTGTATCCAGGTGTCCTACAGCTTGTGAAGTCCTTGTTCACCCCCCAACTGCTGTAAACATTGGTAAAGCGGCACAGCTGTGGGCTGTAGGTGCGCTCACTCTCCCTGTCTCCTGCTGTGTAAAGAGGGTGAAAGGAGCACTGGGTTATGTGTACTTCAGTCAACTCTCTCCTCTCACTTCCTTGCTGCTGTGATCAGAGTAGGCTTTGTGGGGGTTATTTGCTAGAACTGAAGTTCAAAGAAACCTAAAAACGTCTAAACAGGAGAAATTCCTACAAAATATTAGGGACTGGGAACTAGGCAAAATTTTTGACCTAACTGTCCCTAGGGGAAGTAGCAGATCTAGGAGACGCAGGACCAGGAGTCACCAACAGTCTAAAAGTGGGGCATCTTCTTCCGACAGTGAGTCCGAAGGGACCAATAGGTCGGTTTCCTTTTTAGATCAGGGACATTCCACAGAACACGGACCAGGTCCCCGAAAATCAATAAAACCGACAAAATCCCAAAACAAAAAAGGAGAAGAAGAAAGGGAACAAAGAGCAGAGACAAAAGGCCCATCGAGACAGACTCGCTCCAGGGCCAACAGAAAATGACAAGGGGATTACCATGCACCCCACTCCCTTCTTTCCCTCCTATGCCCCTCTCCTCCCTTCCCTCACCCCCTACTCCCCTCCCCTCTCCACCCCTTCCACCCCAACTCATGGGGTATTGGAACATGACCTCAGGGTAGTTAACCTTTCAGATTTTCCATTAGAACAGAACCATATCTCACTCCTCCAAAAAGGTCTTTCTTTTTCCCCCGCTGCTTCCATGAACGAGTTTGAGGTCTTTAAAGACCTCAACCTCTTTCTTAGGAAAGTGGTTCTTAGCTACTGGCATAGAAGCAGAAACCACCTCGGTGATGAATCCCCCATGGAGCAGGACCAGCAGGAGAAGGAAGCCCTAGAAGCCTTAGTATCCCTCTTACAAGAAAATGAGCCCACTGAGGGAGATCAGGAGGAGGAAATTCAAAGTATCTTTAGATCCTCGGGAATTAGGATTAGATCCCGGAAAATGCCCCCTCTCTCCCGTCATAAGTGGATCAGCACTTTCTTGGAATTGGTCCGCAAGGACCTGATAGAGGGTGAACTGGAATTGGAGGGGTCTTGACAACCTGACCACAGAGGAGAGGAAAGCCCTCAAAGACCTTCAACAAGCCCCCAACGTGGTTATTCGGGGCAGTGACAAGGGGGGCAATATAGTCCTCTGGTCATCACATCTGTATGAGCGAGAGGTCTTACGCCAGCTCAAGGATAGCAACACCTATAGAAAACTGGACAGCAACCCGTTCCCTACTGTCGCTAAACAGCTCAACTCCAAATTGAGTTTAGCCACAGAAGAGGGCCTCCTCCCCAAGAAAGAGAGGGATTTCCTCATGGTCAGAGACTATAATATTCCTACATTCTACCTTATTCCTAAATTACACAAGAATATGGCCAACCCTCCTGGCCGACCAATAGTCTCAGCCATCAGAGGCCCTCTAGAAAGGACAGGCCAGTTTATAGTTGCTCTTATTAAGGACCTTGTCCGGGAACTTCCGTCCTATGTACAGGACACCAGTCAACTATTATCTAAAATCTCGGACTTTCCCGTACCTGAAGGTACACTACTGGTGGGCATCGACGTGGAGTCCTTATACACGCCCATTCCCCACCAGTGGGGCATAAAAGCTGTTTCCCACTTTCTTGAGAGGAGTTACCCTAAACTAGGGGCCCATAACGAATTTGTTATGGACCTTTTGGAGTTCGTTCTGTTCCACAACTGTTTCCAATTCCTAGGTACCTCCTACCAACAAATACGAGGCACCTCTATGGGTGCCCCTTGGGCACCAGCATATGCATGTTTGCATTTGGGACTCTGGGAGGAACAGATTATTTATTGCTCATCTATGTTCCTGGCCCATGTCCTCCTGTGGGCCAGGTACATAGATGATATTTTGGTATTATGGGGGGGATCTCGGGAGGAACTGTCCAGTTTTTTGGAGGAACTTAATAACAACGACAGAAACATACGCCTCACCTATACGGTAGAGGCACAATCTTTACCTTTCCTTGACCTGACCATCCAGAAGGTGGGGGATACTTTGCACACCCATACCTTCAGAAAGCCAACTGCAGCTAACACCCTACTACATGCCAGCAGCTGCCACCCTGAATCGCTTGTTGATGGGATACCGGTTGGCCAGTTCCTAAGGGCCCGCAGGAACTGCTCATCTGAAATATCCTTTCATCAAGAAACAAAAGCGGTATACACACGCTTTAGGGAACGTGGCTACTCCCATAGAAAGATTAGGAAGGCAAAACGGAGAGCTGCGGCTACAAGACGTATGGACTTGATCAAGAACCGAACTCCAACTAGTGGGTCAACTACCAGAGTCATCACTAAGTTCGGAGCCCAGTGGAGACAAGTAAGGGCGATCCTCAACAGGCATTGGCACCTTCTCACGAGGACTCCCCTCCTTAAAGACATTGTAGGCCCGTTTCCACAAATGGTAGCCAAAAGAGCCCAAAACCTGTCGTTAGTTCATTCCAAATACAGGAGATCACCCACTACCAATTGGCTATCTAGTAGACCTGTGAGGCCTGGAATGTATCCATGTGGAAGATGCAGCATTTGTCAGTATGTTCATAGAACTGACACCTTCTCTAATGCGGACGGTACCAGACACTTCCGCATTAAGAGATTCATTAATTGCTCCACGACAAGGGTCATCTACCAGATAAAATGTCCCTGTGGGAAGGCCTATGTGGGGAAAAGAAACGCCCCCTAAAAATTAGAATTGGCGAACATATTTCCAGCATTAAAAGTAAGAAAGATGAGGAGAAACCACTGGCCAATCACTTTAAACAAGTACATGGGGGTAATCCAGAAGGACTTACGGTGAAGGGCATTTATGCCCTGAACCTCCTACTGAGGAGAGGTGACTTTGACACGGTATTACTTCAAAAAGAGAAAATGTTCATTTTTCTGCTTGATTCAATGACTCCGGGCGGACTAAACACTGAGTGTAACCTTTCGGTTTTTCTTGAAGACTAATTTTGTGAATTCAATTCCCCACAATGTAAATAAAATTTAATGCAACCTACCCCAAGAATAGGGAGGGAAGAACCTGACATAGCCTATGTGTAGAGTAACTTTGCTTTTTCTGTGCCTGCTGACAACTGGAGGGGTTCATGTCACTTCAGCGCCTCCAAAAAATGGCACTCATTGAAATTTAGTGTCCGAAATAGATTTTCCAACCACTTTTTTGTTTATGGCCATCTCCGATGAACTGTCTAGGTTTATCAACTGTTGTTCCTTTGATATTTGGCGTTTTTAATTCTGATTCTTCTATTTTCTTTTCTTGAATGACTGGTTGGGCATGTGTATATGAAAGGGTGACCTCTAGTGGTGGGTTGTAACATTACAAGCCCAATTAGGCAACGGTATCCATATATACCCCTAGTCATCCTCACGTGCCCCAGCTTTGACAAAGTCCACGTGTAGTGGACGAAACGCATCAGCGTTCTGGTCATCCACCCAGTGGGGGACCTACAGCCGCCAGCACCCACCATCCCTGTGATCCAGGCAGTGATCCAGGACAGTTCAGAGCGGTCACATGACCGCGGGATAACCACTCCTCCTCTCCTCTAGTCCGCCCCATCCCGAACCCACAGAAGGCTGCCAGCGTCTTCCTAGTGAGGGGCCGCGTGGAGAAGGTCGGCACCCCAAACCAACGCGGCTGAGAGTCTGCGGCATGGATTGCACTGAGTAACCAGGACGGATGAGCTTGTTCCTATTTCTCCCCTTCCCCACGGCTATCAGCCTCCCAGTGCCGACTTGCCTGCTGCACACAGCCAGCCAAGTACCAAGCACACTGACCACGGCAGACCCTGTGTAGTCTGTACTCAGCCTTCGACTGCCAGTAACATTCTGTACTATTGACTGTCCTTAGCTGTGCTTCTACTGTACTTGTGGACCGGAGGTCTCTTCCTGCTATTTCACAGCCACTGACCGCGGCCAGACAAGTTATAGCTCAGATTGTGAGCCTTCTCCATTATCCTTTCCGGCTTCAGTGGCATCCCTATACCAGACTCATCCAAGTCTAGGGTCTCCTATCCTCCCAGGCTGTTACAATACCTGAACACTGCCTACAGTATTCACGGGTCTATTATATGCAGTTACAACACTTATGGATGTGGACCAATTGCCAATGACATTCAGCTCACCAGTGGCTTATACTCTGTTCAACCCAATGTGTATGCATGATTAGTATATGGTGGATGAATTGCTTGTCAGCCGGCTGTTCTTGTCCCCTTTCTAGTAACATTGACAACGTTGCCAATTTTTATACAATTTTGTGTTCACAGTAATTGGTGTTTATTGCTCATTTTTTGATTTGTGAAAATTTTGTACTAATAAAATTACCTTATTTAAATCAAAGCCCAGTGTGTCCCCCAGATGGGTATCTATGTGTTCTAACACAATTGTTAGCATTGGTTGTTTTAAGCCCTAGGGACCCCATCCCAGCCTTGAGGATGAGTGGCAGTAGTTTGAATGTAACCATACATTCAATCTGTTAATTCAGGTAATCACCCCAACAGGGGAATCGTTTCAACCCCTGTTTTTTGTAGAACTGAAGAGAGCAACATATAGTGCAACTCAGCATAGAAAATAATCAGCTTACAGGTTTTATTGCCAAAGCTTAATTGAACAAGCTGAAGTTAGAAGCTGATTGGCTACCATGCGCAGCTGCACTCGATTCTGAGTGCTCCAGCTTTAGTAAATCAACCCTAGTGTCCTCCCCTGCTTTCTCTTGCCCCCTCCCTCCTGGTATCAGTGACTTTCAACCAATCTGTGGCAGAGAGAATTTATTCTGTAGCTGCTATGGCTGTTGGGAGATGTAGTCCTTAAAGGGGTGCGTGCTGCTCATAGCATGTAAATGGAGGCTGATGGCTGCAGAATTTTAATACCCAGGATGCCCTATGTCAAGAGGAGGAGACAAACAGCATTTTCCCAGGCAAATTACCAGAGCTTGGTGAGAACAAGGCGGAGAGCGAGAGAGTGCAGACCTATTGCTGGGGGTCTGTGCAGGACACCAGGCAGACAAAACAGGGAAGCCAGCACATGTGGACCTGTGCTGTGCTTGTGTACATAGAGAGCAGAGCTTGTGAGGACCAGAATGAAAGACTGAGCCACAGAGAGAGCCACTGTGACTTGGAATCCAAGCTGGGGAGACCTGCTGCTGTGTACAACCACATCAGAGAGGACTTGATAGTGAGGCCTAAAACTTCTAGGGCAACCAGTCGCCAGACTTACTGGAACTGACCAGTTGCATACTAAGAGTAGTGAGTGGAACTACAGAGCTTAATCCCTTATTGCCATTGGTTGATGCCATAGAGACTGATTCTTACCTAATAACCCATTAGCTTTCTATTGTGGACTATTGCGGACTGCCTTAAGGAGATAGCTTCATGCGTATCACCTAACAGAAGGGCCCCAACAACAGCCGGCTAACCTTGAAAATTAGGCACCAGGTGCTTTAGCCACCTTTAGCCCCTTTGCCAGTAGCACAGACACCCACATGCCAAATGGAGATGTATGTGTAGCATGCACTCAGGAACAATATTTTAGTAGCTCTTGCTAAGAAATACAGTGAGGTTTCTTTTATGCCATTCATGCATTCAAGGGTGATACTATTCTTACTGATACTGTAGGGACTAGTGTAATCGGGCTTAGACTTATTGCAAAGTAAGTTAATGGCCATAGGTGAGGCTAACCTGCGGGTCAATGAATCTAACGTATTCTGTTGTCCTGTTTTATTGCATTTGCTTACCCCTCAATAATACATTAATCTCATTAATTCTCAAATTGGTCTTGGTCTATTTTCTGCGTACTCATAGAATAGCAAAATATTAATGCTTAAGCTACACAAATGTGAGTAATCTATAACCAGGTGTGTCAGTGGGGAAGGAGGGGCTTCAAGAGTCGTGGCTGAATAAAGGACTCATCAAACCAAATCTCTCTTTTGGGGGTAAGTGCTACACTTTAAATGAACAAAAAAAATCTGGTTACTTAAGGGCAACAGCTCCATTTCTGCTTTAGTCTTTATGAATATTCTCCATTGTTTTTCTCCTGCAAATATATGGCTCTGCTGTAAGGCATGCCACAATCTTTAAGATTTTTTTTTTTTTTTTTATGTGGTGCAACCTATCTAAACATTATTGGTGAAACGGAAGTTGAAAATAAAAATTGCCAGCAAGCAACTATTATTTTTGAAGAGTTATGTACGTCTCTTCTGCCCAAAAAACTCTTTCACCTGTCTGCTAACAAGTCCCAGAAGTCTTCATTGACTTTTTTTCTTTCTTTCATCTAGTGGAGGGGAGGAAGGGCTTTCTCCACTAAGCACACCCTCCTTCCTGCACGCCTGAGCTAAAGGCATATGGATTCCAGGATGTAAATGATACATAAATCATCTGCCCTTACTCAAGATGGCATCAGCTAGAATGCTAGGGGGTGTTTTTGAAAGTGACTTCTCAACAAAATAAAGCATGGAGACATGGATATATGGGTAAGCTTGCTCTGAATATACAAGGGTTCTTCAAAAAGTTCCAGCACTTTTTTAAATTCTATTAAATATAAAAAAGTGCGGAAACTTTTTGAAGACCCCTCGTAAAAAATGAATGAAATAGTGTTTTCAGTTTGTGTTACTCAGATACAGTTATTTATTTATTACAGGTACTTATATACACCCTGTTCCAAATTATTATGCCAATGATATTTTTCTCATTTATTTAAATAATTGATGTAAACAACAGTTAGCATAATTCTCATGTTATCAACTTTAGGAGTACAATTCAAATTTTATTCGAACAAACCTCCTAATGATAACAGTATTTTTTTTCAAAATAAAAAACTTACAATGCACTGTTCCAAATTATTACACACACTAAGTTTCAAAACATTTTATAGGTTGTAAAGAACTGAAAGTTATCATTTGTTGTGTTTGCAGCATATTTACTGAAATCAAAAACTATTTCAATCAAACTTTGAACAACATTTTAACTTTTTAAACATTTTAACAGGTCATGTTACATTTTAACATAGGACCCCTTATTTGATAGCATCTTCACAAGTCTTGCATCCATTGAACTTGTGAGTTTTTGGACAGTTTCTGCTTGAATTTATTTGCAAGATGTTAGAATAGCCTCCCAGAGCTGCTGTTTGGCTGTAAACTGCCTCCCACCCTCATAGATCCTTTGCTTGAGGATGCTCCAAAGGTTCTCAATAGGACTGAGGTCAGGGGAGGATGGAGGCCACATCATGACTTTCTCTCCTTTTATCCCCATAACAGCCATTGATGCAGAGGAATTCTTTGCAGCATGAGATGGTGCATTGTCATTCATGAAGATGATTTTATTACGGAAAGCATAGTTCTACCTTCTATACCAGGGAAGGAAGTGGTCAGTCAGGAACTCCACATATTTTGCAGAGGTCATCTTTACACCTTCAGGGACCCTAAAGTGGCTGACCAGCTCTCTTCCCATGATTCAGGCCCAAGACTCCACCACTGCCTTGCTGACGTCGCAGCCTTGTTGGAACAGGGTGGCCGTCCACCAACCATCCACTACTCCATCCATCTGGACCATCCAGGGTTGCACTACACTCATCAGTGAACAAGACTGTTTGAAAATTAGTCTTCATGTATTTCTCTGCCCAATGCAGCCGTTTCTGCTTGTGAGCATTGGTTAGTGGTGGCTGAATGGAAGGTTTATGCACAGTTGCAAGACTCTGGAGGACTCTACACCTTGGTGTCCGTGGGACTCCAGAGGCACCAGCAGCTTCAAATATCTGTTTGCTGCCATGTAATGGTGTTTTAGCAGCTGCTCTCTTAATCCGATGCATGAATCTGGTAGAAATCTTCCTCAATGTGCCTTTATCTGCACAAACCCGTCTGTGCTCTGAATCAGCCACAAATCTCTTAATAGTGCGATAATCACGCTTAAGTTTTCATGAAATATCTAATGTTTTCATACCTCGTCCAAGGCTATGAACTATTTCACTCTTTTCGGCAGCAGAGAGATCCTTTTTCTTCCCCATATTGCTTGAAAATGGTGCTCTGCTTATTAATGGGGAACACCCTCCTTTAGCAGTTTTTCCTTTAATTGGGCTCATCTGGCAATCTAATTATCACAGGTGTCCGAGATTGTTTAGAATGATCAAAAGAGCCCTGAGACACAATGCCATCCATGAGTTAAACTGAAAAACTAAATATTTAATCTTTGTGACACTGAAATAGAATTTGCATAATAATTTGGAACAGGGTGTAGTGCTGTCAATTTATGCAGCACTTTACATATACTGTATATACTGTATATAAATTAAATTCACACCAGTTCCTGCCCTCAAGGAGCTTACAATCTAAGGTAAGTTCTGCATTAAAAACTACAGTAACTACTGAAAATATACACTCACAGAAAATACAGCGTACTTTCCTCTCACTTGTTTGTTAGGTTACATGGACAATGCCCCATCCAAAAGCACTTCTGACCACTCTATGTCCCATCTTCCTTTTCAAGGGTAAAGTAAAGTCAAGGTTAAAGTGAAGACAACAGTCATAAGTTAGCACTTTTACTTCCATTCAAATCCATTGGCAATGAGATTAGTAGATTTCTGTATATTGCATTATCATGTTTCATTTTAAGATTGTACCATTTCCCTTGTGCATTGCATACCAGTAGAAGTGAAAAACCTACCCCGTAACAGGTACATTGGATTGTTTGTTCACTCTCCTTTCATGCGACATAAAAGACACTCACATATAAAAGTCATCAATGACATCAAAAATTACGTCTTGAATGGAATCTAACATTCGAGGAACTCCCGTCCTTGACCACACTTAAATTAAATATATGTCATATA
>BLSH010340189.1:611827-639095 GCA_018402905.1 Glandirana rugosa
ATGTTTTTATCGAATAAACAAAATGTAACTAAATATTATAAAGTAGATGGGCCAGTAATCACTTTCCTAGTCGCCATGTATCCCTAGAATCAGGCCTATGTGGCCTATCAACAAAAATAGGACAAGCAGGGATGGAAAACAAGCACCCAAACTGTGCACCAAAGCCCCTGAGCAACAAGGCATGAGCATTTTTTCTGCAGGTCAGTGGATAACACCGCTGATCATGTCTGTCTTGTCCCCCTAGACCAGGGATATGCAATTAGCGGACCTCCAGCTGTTGCAGAACTACAAGTCCCATGAGGCATAGCAAGACTCTGACAGCCACAAGCATGACACCCAGAGGCAGAGGCATGATGGGACTTGTAGTTTTGCAACAGCTGGAGGTCCGCTAATTGCTTATCTCTGCCCTAGACCATCGATGCTCAACTTTTGGACCCCCAGCTGTTATACAGTTACATAGCTAGTCTGGTTGAAAAAAGACACAAGTTCATCTAGTTCAACTAATAAAAGGGAAGAAAAAAAAATCCTTAAAAAAAAAAATCATATAATCCTATATACACTATCCTATACCCACATTTGATCCAGAGAAAGGCAAAAATAAGCCCCAGCAAAGCATGAACCAATTTGCTCCAGCAGGGGAAAAACTTCCTTCCTGATCCCTTGAGAGGCAATCGGATATTCCCAAGATCAATTTACCTATAAATGTTAGTATCCAGTTATATCCCAGATAGAAAGAATAGCTTGCCACTGTCAGGGCTGGGCTCAGCCCTCCCTTCTCAGAGCTCAGGCTCAGCTGTCAGTTAATTGCCAGTACTCATCATTAGAGATGAGCGAACTTCTAGAAGTCCGGGTTCTGCTGGTTCGGCCGAACTTTGGGACAAAGTCCGGGTTCGGGTCCGGACAGAACCCGAACTTTGTCCCGGACCCCGAACCCCATTGAAATCAATGGGGACACGGACTTTTAGGCACAAAAATAGTCCTGAAAGGTCCTAGAGGTCTGCAAAAGGAAGGAAATGTGGGTAAGGGTGGGACAAGTGACCTACAAAGAAATGGGGACAGGGAAATAACTTTAAATATTTTTAAAAAATTAAAAACATAAAAAATGTAAAAATGGAGATCATCTTCAAAATGGGTCTGAAAAGTATTAATTAACATTAGAGGCCATAGAACTGTTCTAAAATCATCTTCAAACTGTGTCAAAAAAGTATAAATAAGCCGGGAGTACCCGTATCACTGTTCTGCAAAATGTGTGTGTCACTTTAAATGAAACCGGGAATCAGTGCACATCTCTTCTGCACAATTTTTTAAAGTCTGTGTGTCACTTTAAATGAAACCGTCAATCATTGCACATCTGTTATTCACACTTCTTTTTAGCCTGTGTGTCACTTTAAATGAAACCGTCAATCATTGCACATCTGTTATTCACACTTCTTTTTAGTCTGTGTGTCACTTTAAATGAAACCGTCAATCATTGCACATCTGTTATTCACATTTCTTTTTAGTCTGTGTGTCACTTTAAATGAAACCGTCAGTCATTGCACATCTGTTATTCACACTTCTTTTTAGTCTGTGTCACTTTTATTATTGCCGCTAATCATTGCACATCTGTTATTCCCACTTCTTTTTAGTCTGTGTCACTTTTATTATTGCCGCTAATCATTGCACATCTGTTATTCACACACAACATCTGTTCTGCACCAGAACAGATGTTATTCACAAATTACATCTGTTCTGCACACATCTGAAAATAGTTTAGAACACTTTACCTAAAACCGGGGAGGAACCATACACCTGTTCTTCAAACATCTGGAATCTGTGTGTGAAACTACAGCATAGAGAAGAGCAGGCATATGGTTTCGCTCTTCACACACAGTTTGCAGATGTTTTCAGAACAGTGATATTATATCACTGATATGATATCACTGTTCTTCAAACATCTGCAAACAGTGTGTAAAGAGCGTAACCATATGCCTGTTCTGATTTTTGCATTTTTTATGTTTTTATTTTTTTTTAAATATTTAATGTTATTTCCCTGTCCCCATTTCTTTGTAGGGCACTTGTCCCACCCTTACCCCCATTTTCCTTCCTTTTGCAGACCTCCAGGACCTTCCTGGACTTTTTTTACAGCATTTTTAAGATTTTTCATTAAAATTACCAGAACCCCGGACCCGAACCCAGACTTTTTTTGAAAAGTCCGGGTCCGGGTCCCGGACACCCCAAAGTTCGGTACGGACCCGAACTTTACAGTCCGGGTTCGCTCAACTCTACTCATCATTCCACAGTGACTCACCTGATGATCATATAATGCTCGTCAGTCAGCCTTGCTTACTATTTAAACTGCCTGGATCAGATCTCCTATGCCTTCACCTTGGTCAACATATCCAGATACTCTTTGCTGTGTTTTCTTGTAAAAGACTTTTGCCTGGCTGACTTCCCTTCTGGTTCCTGATTCCGTTTGCTGCTTCTGACTATGCTAAACTCTGGATTCCTGTTTTACTGGCTTGTTCTGACTACCAGCTCTGGTTACCGAACCCTGGCTATGTTTTGACCACGTTTATTCTGGTGTACTATTTTATCATTTTATTAAAAAGTGTGACTTTTTCACTGCACTTCTGGCTCAGTCTGATTCATGGTTCCTGACAGCCACAAATTTGTGGCAGTGTTGAATTGCACTTCTGTTAACTTGCTGCGCATTTTCACTGGCAAGTTGTACACTCGCAGAGCACTTGAAGCACAAGTTCTAGTATACACTTTTCCAAATTGTTGGAAATTTGAGTGGCAAGTCTCTGGCAAGAGCAAAGTTGCAGTGGTGAGTCACGGCAAGAGCTCTGCAAGTCTACAGCATGAAAATTCAGCTACAGTGACCCCTGTGGTGGGATGAATATTGCACACCATAACTGAACCAGAACTTGCAGCAGACTTGCAGAATGTTTGCAAAGAAAGTTGATCTGGAATCATGCAATGCGGACTTGCTGCAATTGCACAACAAACTTCTGAAGCCTGGCAAGTCTAGTAATAGCTTAGCAATTCATTTTCAAACTTGCAGCACAATTGATTGCTATCTGGTATTATGTACATTTAGGAAATCTCCTCTTCTCAAGAGAGAATAAACTCAGTTCCTCTAATCTTTCCTCATAGCTGACCTCCTCCTTATCAGTTTGGTTGCTCTTCTCTGCACTTCCTCCAGTTCCCCAATATCCTTTGCTGTTGCGGAACTACAAGTTCCATGAGGCATTGTCAGGAACCATGAATCAGACTGAGACATAAGTGTAATAAAAATGGTAAAATAGTATAAATAGAGTAAACATAGTCAAGACATAGCACAGGGTTCTGTAACCAGAGCGGGCAGTCGGAACAAGCCAGTAAAACAAGAGTCCAGAGATCAGTGAGCCAGAAGCTGAAGCCAGGGTCAGGTACCAGAAGGGAAATTGTCCAGGCAAAAGTCTTTAATCCAGAGATCACCATAGTCACAAGCAGTAAGCAGCAACAGGAACCAGAAGGGACGTCGGTCAGGCAAAGTCTTTAACAGGAAAACACAGCAGAGCGAATCCAGATATGTTGACCAAGGTGAAGGCGTAGGAGATCTGATCCAGCCAGTTTAAATAGCCAGCAGAGCTTGCTTGATGAGCAGGATATGATCAACAGGCGAGTAACTGTGGAAGCTGAGCACTGGCAATTAATTGATAGCTAAGCAGCCTGCTCAGAGAAGGGAAGGCTGAGCCCAGCCATGACAGTACCCCCTCCTCAATGACCCCCCTCTCCGAGGTCCACCAGGTTTGAGGGGAAAATGCATTGGAAAGCACGGAGGAGGACAGGAGCATGTATGTCCAAGGATGAGACCCAAGAGCGCTCCTCCAGACCGTACCCTTTTAAATGAACCAGGTACTGTATGCGTCCACGGAACCTACGGTGGTCAATGATAGATTGTATTTCATACTTCTCTTGGTTCTCAACCTGAATAGGCTGAGGACATGGTACCGAGGTGGTGAAGCAGTTGCATACCAAAGGTTTTAGTAAGGAGACATGGAATACATTTGAAATACACATATTTGAAGGCAGGTCTAAAGCGTAAGCCACTGGGTTGATCTTACGGAGAATACGGAAAGGCCAAATAAACCATGGTGCCAGCTTCAGTGAGGGAACATGGAGTCAGAAGTTGCGAGATGACAGCCAGACCCTCTCCCCAATTTAGTAGGAAGGCGCAGGTTGGCGTCTGCAGCCAGCATGGAGTCTGTACCTATCATTGGCACGTCACAAGGGCTCTTGGACCTGTACCCAAGTGGAACGAAGACCGTGGATATGCTCCTCCAGTGCAGGAATTCTCTGAGGAACCAATGAGTCGGGCAACATGGATGGTTGGAAACCATAATTCGCCATAAACATAGACAATCTGAATGCAGTATTGACGGCATTATTGTGAGCAAACTCCGCCCAAGAAAACAGGTCAGACCAGTTATTATGGTGGTCAGAAATTTAGCAACGTAAAAACTGTTCCAAGGACTGTTTGGCTTGTTCTGCAGCCCCATTAGACTGTGGGTGATATGCAGAAGAGAAGGAAATCTGAATTCCCAACTGTGCACAAAAGGCTCACCAAAACCTGGACACAAACTGGCTATCCCTGTCTGAGACGATAACCTTGGGTAACCCATGTAAGCGAACGATCTCCCGAGCAAAAATGGATACCAGTTCCTTGGACGTGGGCAACTTCTTAAGTGGAATACAATGTGACATTTTTGAGAACCGGTCAACCACCATAAGGATAACTGTGTTGCCCTGAGTGTTAATAAAGTCTATAGACAGGTGGGTCCAAGGCCTCTCTCCATTGAGTATGAGTTGTAGAAGGCTCACTGGAAGATGTTGTGATGTCTTGTTCTGAGCACACATGGAACAGGTGGCAACAAAAGCGGCTACATCAGCACGGAGACTAGGCCACCAGAATTGTTGGGAAATATCACAAATTAGTTGATTCTTCCATGGATGGCCAGCAGCCTTCGGGAGAATGGTAGTCTGGAGTACAGCAGTACAGAGACTCTCGGGGACAAAGCAGTGGGCACAAGGTTTCTCGGGAGGAGAATGGATCTGAGCGGC
The DNA here is from genome assembly GCA_018402905.1 of Glandirana rugosa. Classification (NCBI taxonomy): domain Eukaryota; kingdom Metazoa; phylum Chordata; class Amphibia; order Anura; family Ranidae; genus Glandirana; species Glandirana rugosa. Next base: position 616,916 of record BLSH010340189.1, read on the forward strand.
AAGGATCTTGTCACCCAAAGGTGAAGTGAGACTGGTACAAACCATAGCCAGAATACGATCAGGAGGTATCACAGGGACAGGAATTGACCCCATCTTGGAAGCGGGGGAAAACTATCGTGGCAATGCATCAGCCCTCACATTCTTAGAACCGTTTAAGAATGAGACGTGAGATGTAATTGAAGGTTGACAAGAATAGAGCCCATCATGCCCTTCTGGGGGAGAGGTGTTTAGCCTCAGACAAGAATGTGAGATTTTTGTGGTCAGTCAAAATGAGAACCGGCACAGTGGTACCCTCAAGGATATGCCTCCATTCTTTAAGAGCTGAAATGATCGCTAACAACTCTCTATCCCCAATCTCATAATTGCATTCTGCAGGAGACAACTTCTTGGAAAAGTAGCCACAAGGATGCATTGCGCTCTTGGAGGTGGGACGTTGAGACAGAAGGGCACCAACTCCAGTGTCATGCATCAACCTCAAGGATGAAGGTACTGCAGGATCAGGATGTGTCAACACAGGAGCAGAAACAAAGGCAGCCTTGAGACTTTCAAAGGCCTTAATGGACCCCGGAGACCAATTCTGTCGGTTACCGTCCTTTCTGGTCATATCAGTCAGGGGTTTGACCAGAGATGAGAAGTTACGAATAAACTTCCGATCATAATTGGTAAAGCCAAGAAACCGTTGTAGTGGACGCAAACTCACGGGTCGGGGCCACTGTAGAACTGCCCATAGCTTCTCTGGGTCCATCGAAAAACCAGCAGTGGAAATGACATAACCCAGGAATTTAACCTGTTCACAATGGAATTCGCACCTCTCCAATTTACAATACAGGTTATTATATCTCAGCCTCTGAAGCACACGGCAGACATCTGTGTGGTGGCTCTCTAGGGACTGAGAATATATGAGGATATCGTTCAGATAAACCACCACACATTGCTGCAACAAATCTGGAAGGACAACGTTGATTAATTCCTGAAAAACTGCCGGAGCGTTGCAAAGACCAAACGACATTACAAGGTATTCGTAATGGCCTGTCCTGGTATTAAAGACAGTCTTCCATTCATCGCCCTCCTTGATCCTCATAAGATTGTATGTCCCTCTCAGATCAAGCTTCGTAAAAACTTTTGCTCCGTTGAGGTGATCAAATAACTCCATAAGCAATGGAATTGGGTAAGCATTTTAATCGTGAAACAATTGAGACCCCTATAATCGATACAAGGTCTCAGTTCGCCACTCTTCTTTTTCACAAAGAAGAAGCCAGCACCAGCAGGAGGAGAGGATTTGCGGATGAACACTCAAGAAAGTGCGTTGGCAACATACTCCTCCACCATGGCTCTATCCTCCGAGACAGGCAAAGGGTAAACCTGGCCACGAGGGGGCATGGCACCAGGTTGAAGGTCAATTGCACAATCATATGGCCAGTGTGGAGGCAAACCACCGGCTTGACCTTTATCAAAGACATAGCTAAATTTGCGGTACTCCTCCGGCAGGGAGTAGAGTGAAGAGGTGCACAAAACCTTAGCCACTTTCTGAAAACATGTCTTACTGCATTGTGGCGACCAGGAAAGAACCTCAGGATGAAGCCAATCAAAAGAGGGGTTGTGCCTCTGTAACCAAGGATAACGAATAACCACCGGGAAATGAGGAAATGACTTGGAATTGGATTATCTCACGGTGAACAGCCCCTACGGCCATGGTCAGCGGAACAGTCTCAGGAGTCACATTGCCAGGCTGTAGAGGTCTCCCATCAATAGCCTCAATGGCAAGTGGAGTGGCCCGAAGCTGCAGCGGAATCAAGTGCTTAGACACAAAGGCACCATCTATGAACAGGCCTGCAGCCCCAGAATCTATTAGAGCATGCATCTCGATGGACGAGTCAGACCAAGAAAGGGTAACCGGAACCAAGGGTTTATCCCTCAGGGTAACTGGGAATGTAACAATGGCACTTAAGGGCTGTCCCCTACAGGACTTCTGGTGCAAGCGTTTTCCCAGACGGGTAGGACAAAACTTCAAAAAGTGGCTTGCCTGGCCACAATAAAAGCACAATCTCTCTCTCCTCCTAAAGGCTATCTCCTCCTCAGAGAGACGTGTGAAGCCCAACTGCATGCATAGTTCACTGGCAGGCTTGGTACCAGGTGGTATGGGAAATGAGGGACGCACGGGTCGAACTACAAAGCTCGGAGCCAAAAGTACAGGAGGCTTCCGCAAGTGCTCCTTAAAGGAAGATCTCTCTCGGAGTCTGGAGTCAACGAGAATGACAAACATGATCAATCTCACTAGCTCAGTGGGTATGTCTCGGGCTGCTATCGCATTGTGGATGTTATCCGAGAGACCAAGAGAAAAAGCAGCCATGCGAGCCTCATTGTCCCAAGCAACCTGTGCTGCCATAGTATGGAATTCAATGGTGTAATTGGCAACAGTTCTCGTACCCTGCTTGATGGACATAAGGCTTTTGGCAGCAGAAGTGGAGCATGTGGGAACATCAAATACCCTTTTAAAGGAGGCCACAAACTCTGAGTATAATATAAGGAGAGGTGGTTGGCGCTAGATCTCACCCCTTTGTGCTGAATAGACTGTCATTGTTGGGCACAGGCTTTGAGAGAAAGAGTCCTGGAGGGGTCCTGGGATGTGGTCCTGTGGGGGACGGATCCACAAATGGCAGCTGTCTTAGGGGCAAGAGAACCTCTGTAGTGAGCAAAAATAAGAGAGACACACAGAGCCTCTAAGTGTAGCCATTTAACATGTTTATTAAAATCAAGATTAAAAATACTCACAAAGGAGTGGCATTAGCTGGCATTACATGTGGTGAGGAGAAGATGCCTCCCTGCTCCAGATTTTGGAAGGAGAGGTGCTTTGCATGAAACAGCATTCCTGGACCGGGTCTCGTCTGTGGTTCCGGGCGCTTCCTGGTTCCTGAAGCTGTGATGTCGGAGGTGGCGACGCGTTGTCGGAGTCTGCGCTCCTTCTTCAGGCTGTAGATGCGCCATGTTGGAGCAGGGTAAATTTAAGGGCAAACGTCATGATGTGAGCACAACTGATGTTATTGAGCGTCCATATGCAAACAATGGAGGGAGTCAGGTCTCCCACAAAATGGAGGACAAATGAGGACAAAAGGACTGTAAAAAGACTAAAGCTTACAAAAGTCTACAGACTCTACCTTCCTAACTTGATATTGGTTGTGAGTGTGTTATTATAATGGAGATTAAAAATAAAAAATAGGATCTAAAAATGTTTGTTTAAAATGACAGGCTTGCTGTGTCTGTTGGGCAGGTACTATATGGTGCGATAAGAAACAGGATATGTAAACATAAAATGTCACAAAATGGGTTATGACAGATGGATACTGATGATTATTAAAAGATAATAAATAGAAATATATAAAGTTAGATACAAAATATATATAAATGCAAGATGGGGGGGATTAATTAAAAAGAGGGGAGATAATATATGGAGGAAAGGGGGGGAGGGGATGGTATATGGGAAGTGGGATAATATAAATAGGGATAATAGAGGAAGAGGGGGGGAGGGGGGAAAGAAAAGGGTTGTTGATGTGTGGGAAAGGGGAGGGGGGGGGGGCTGGCGGGTAAGTGACAATTAAAGTTACAAAGTAGTTATGTCTTCAAGGTTTATATGACTGAGTGTGGGCCCTCCTGGGATAATTTCAGCTCCAAAGCGATGGTAACGTGTACATATATACTCTCTCATCCTGGTGATCCTTATCACATATACACAAGTATGCAAGGTTGGGGATGTACCCCAACCCATGTGTGAGTGGTGATGGCATAAGGGAAGGTTCACAGGGGTGGTGATATGTGTGGTGTTTTAATTTTAAAAAAGGGAGGTGGTAGACCAACTATTACCCGCAGAAATGTATATACCCAAGGGGGGAAAGAGAGGGGAGAGAGGAGGCACCGGGCCCGTGCCCTTAACTGTGGCTGTCCAAGGGACCTAAAGTGTGTAATGGGAGGGAAGGATATTACTTGCAGTTGTCGGAACCGGAGGGCAAAGCAGACCATAAGGGCCCGACGGACTATGTGGTGTACCAATAATGTAAAAGATTATAAACCATTATAAAGTGTTGTAATCGAATGAAAACAATAATACTCAACAGTGCATAAACTACATGCATCATAAAAAATATTCCAAAGGGGCAGATGATGCGGGTTAGAAGAAATTGTTCGAATATGGACTCTTACAAGGACCAATCTCTGATATTAAGAAGCAGATTTGAGGAGAAGGGGTACAAATGTGAAGATCTTGACAAGGTCATCAGTGAGGTATCTGTAATGCCCAGAGACTCCCTGTTGGCAGATCAATCTCAGCCTCAAAGTAAGTACCTACATGAGTTTGGATTTTTGACAGGTTATCATGAACAGTATAAGGAGGTTGAAACAATCTTTAAAAACCCCTGGCATATTTTACTTATGGACAAACATCTGGGTCCGGTTATGCCATCTAATCCTAAATTTATATACCGGAAAGGACAGAATATAAGAGACAAGATTGTCCGGAAAGTGTTGGACCAACCAAGCAGGCCCCTAACCTTCTGGGATCAGAAAGGCTTTTTTGCTTGCCGGAGGTGCAGGGCTTGCAGGGAGGTTACAAGAACAATGAGGGGTATTAAAACATTTATGTCCCCCGTGAATGGCAAGGAGTTCAAAATTACTGAGTTCATAACGTGCAATATGACGCATGTAGTTTATGCACTGAGTTGCCCTTGCGGTCTGTTATATATAGGAAGGGCTAAACGACCCTTGAGGGTACGTATAGCTGAGCACATTGCAAATATCAAATTGGGTTTCAAAGACCATAACGTGTCCCTACATTTTAAGTTATTTCACAACCAAGATCCCTCGGGTTTGACTTTTTGGCGGGTAGATCGTTTGATTTCCCCCTGGAGAGGGTCTAATCTGGTGCGCGATCTATCCAGGCGTGAAACCCGATGGATCTATCAGACTGACTCCTTGGTCCCCAAGGGGTTAAATGTCGATTTAGACATAAACTGTTTTATTAGTGATTATTGATATATTATCTGTTTGTAGATTTCTGACACCTGTTGATGTAAGAATTAATTTTATGCTATTATATCATATGGTTTCTCCATGTGAAAAAAAGTTTGTTTTAATTAATATGCTGTTAAAAGCCTTTAGTTTTAAGGAAGAGGTATTATGATCACCCCTTTTCTATATGAGGGCTTATGGTTAATCCTACCTGCATGAGCTTTTATGTGCTGACATGCTTCACCGGGTAGTAGCTGGGTTTGCACATAGGCTCCTATTGGCCAGCTGAGTGTGGAATCTGCCCTGTGATTAACCTCTACATTAGAGCTAAAGTACTGTGGACGAGGTCTGGATACTGGCCTGCAACACAAGAAATGGGAGGATCTTCATAGGCCTCCAATGTATAAAGCAGGTACGTCGCGTCGCTAGGCCATGCCCTCTGTGGAAGTCGTGATGACGAAATGCGTCAAAGCGTGACCTAGCGACGTACTGGATGTGACGATCGGCGGTCCACCAAGGAGGAAGTGATGTAGGACAAACCCGGCTGGCTCCCTATGGTCCTCCGATGCTTACTCCGGAAAGTGGTGATATACCGAGATCATTCTTAATGTTTGATATTTAAAGTTTTATTGTAAGTGCAATTTCAGGGGCTGTACTGTGGGATCCATTAAAGTTTTGCAGTTTTACGCTATGTGAGGCTTGCTTTTTCATTTACCGGTATATATGAATGGTGAGACGCTGATTAAGAACACTATTGATGAGGATTGGAACACAGAGTGTTTTTTGGAGGAAGCTATTAACCTCACTAGGCGGTAACAGGCTGATGAGGACGAGGATCCTGGTCTAGTGCTCTCAAAGGCTTATCACTTACCTAGGTCTGGTAAGTGTAACCCCAAAGGGGGTCTTTGTTCATTCCACGTGGTGTTCGAGTGGTGGTGGAAGGTGCACACTTGAAATTGTATATCACTTGTGGCTAAAAACCTGAAGAACTCATCACATTTCATTATGAACATTGGGGACGTTTCAGCGCTGCTACAAATACTTTGAACTATATGTATTTGAGTGTTTTCATATTTTTTCACATGACAACACTGAAGAAATTACACTTTGCTACAATGTAAAGTAGTGAGTGTACAGATTGTATAACAGTGTAATTTTGCTGTCCCCTCAAAATAACTCAACATACAGCCATTAATGTCTAAACCGCTGGCTACAAAAGTGAGTACACCCCTAAGTGAAAATGTCCAAATTAGCCCCAAAGTGTCAATGTTTTGTGCGGCTACCATTATTTTCCAACACTGCCTTAACCCTCTTGGGCATGGAGTTTACCAGAGCTTCACAGGTTGCCACTGGAGTCCTCTTCCACTCCTCCATGATGACATCACAGAGCTGGTGGGAGTTAGAGACCTTGCGCTCCTCCACCTTTCATTTGAGGATGCTCCACAGATGATCAATAGGGTTTAGGTCTGAAAACATGCTTGACCAGTCCATCGCCTTTACCCTCAGCTTCTTTAGCAAGGCAGTGGTCGTCTTGGAGGTGTGTTTGGGGGTCGTTATCGTGTTGGAATACTGCCCTGTCTCTGGAGAGAGGGAATCATGCTCTGATTCAGTATTTCACAGTACATATTGCCATTCATGGTTCCCTCAATGAACTGTAGCTCTCCAGTGCCACCAGCACTCATCTAGCCACAGATCATGATACTCCCACCACAATGCTTGACTGTAGGCAAGACACACTTGTCTTTGTACTCCTCACCTGGTTGCCGCCGCACATGCTTGACACCATCTGAATGAAATACGTTTATCTTGGTCTCATCAAACCATGTCCTTAGTCTGCCTGTCTTCGGCAAACTGTTTGTGGGCTTTCTTGTGCATCATCTTTAGAAGAGGCTTCCTTCTGGGACGACAGCCATGCAGACCAATTTGATGCAGTGTGCAGCATATGGTCTGAGCACTGACAGGCTGTCCTCCCCACTCCTCCAACCTCTGCAGCAATGCTGGCAGCAATCATACATCAATTTCCCAAAAGACAACCTCTGGATATGACGCTGAGCACAGGCACTGAACTTCTTTAGTTGACCATGACGAGGCCTGTTCATAGTGGATCCTGTTCTGTTAAAGCACTGTATGGTCTTGGCCACCGTGCTGCAGCTCAGTTTCGGGGTCTTGGCAATCTTCTTATAGCCTGGACCATCTTTATGTAGAGCAATGATTCTTTTTTTCAGATCCTCAGAGAGCTCTTTGCCATGAGGTGCCATATTGAACCAGTGACCAGTATGAGAGAGTGAGAGCTATAACACCAAATTTAACACATCTGCTCCCCAATCACACCTGAGTACTTGTAACACTAATGAGTCAGACACCGGGGAGAGAAAATGGCTAATTGGGTCCAATTTGGACATTTTCACAAAGGGGTGTACTCACTTTGTATGTACACGTCACCATCGCTTTAGAGCTGAAATGATCCCAGGAGGGCCCACACTCAGTCATATAAACCTTGAAGACATAACTACTTTGTAACTTTATTTGTCACTTATCTACTCCCCACCAGGCCCCCCCCTCCACTTTCCCACACATCAACAACCCTTTTCTCCCCCCTTCCTCTATTATCCCTATTTATATTATCCCACTCCCCACATACTACCCCCCCTTTCCTCCATATATTATCTCCCCTCTTTTTAATGAATCCCCCCCTAACTTATATTTATATATATTTTGTATCTAACTTTATATATTTCTATTTATATCTTTTAATAATCATCAGTATCCATCTGTCATAACCCATTTCTTGACGCCCAACAGGTATATGTTTACAAATCCCATTTCCTATCGCACCATATAGTACCTGCCCAACAGACACAGCAAGCCTGTCATTTTAAACAAACATTTTTAGATACTATTTTTTATTTTTAATCTCCATTATAATAACACCCTCACAACCAATATCAAGTTAGGAAGGTAGAGTCTGTAGCGTTTTGTAACCTTTAGTCTTTTTACAGTTCTTTTGTCCTCATTTGTCCTCCATTTTGTGGGAGACCTGACTCCCTCCATTGTTTGCATATGGACGCTCAATAACGTCAGATGTGCTGATGTCACAACGTTTGCCCTTAAATTTACCCTGCTCCAACATGGCGCATCTATGGACTGAAGAAGGAGCGCAGACTCTGACAACATGTCGCCGCCTCCTGAACGTCCACCCGCTGCCAGAAGTGACGCCATCTCGTCATCTGTGCCGACATCACAGCTCCAGGAACCAGGAAGCGACGGGAACCACCGACAAGATCCGGTCCAGGAATGCTGTTTCATACAAGGCACCTCTCCTTCCATCATCCGGAGCAGAGAGGCATCTTCTCTTCACCACAGTTTGCAATGACTCACACTGCAATGCCAGCTAATGCCACTCCTTTGTGAGTATTTTTAATCTTGATTATCCACTTACCAACCGGAAGGTTTTCCAGCTTTAGGACCAGAGCACTTTTTGCGATTCGGTGCTGCGTTGCTTTAACTGACAATTGCGCGGTCGTGCGACGTTGCACCCAAACAAAATTTGCGTCTTTTTTTTCCCACAAATAGAGCTTTCTTTTGGTGGTATTTGATCGCCTCTGCGTCATTTCTGTTCGCCGTTATAAACAAAAGAAGAGCGACCATTTTGCAAAAAAACCCAAATTTCTTACTTTTTGCTAAAATTCAAATCCAAAAAAAAAAAAATATAAAAAAACTTTTTTTTTCACAGTTTTTGGCCGATTTATATAATTCCTCATATTTGTGATAAAAAAAATCGCAATCGGCGTTTATTGATTGGTTTGCGCAAAAGTGGCCGCGTTTACGGATGATGAGAATTCATTTCTGGGGTTTTTATTTATTTTTTTTACTAGTAATGGCGGCGGATCAGTAGATCACCCATGCCCCTACTAACAGAGCGGGGAACCGCCGTGTTTACATCGGCGGTTCCCCGTTCTTTCCCTGTGGCCGCTCATCGCGGCTCGCCAGTGGACATTGGGTCCGCCCGAGCCACGGGCACACTCCTCAGGAGTGCGGCGCACGCCCCCTAGTGGCTGATTGCAGATCGCCGTCTATTTACGGCGATTCGCACTCAGCATCCCGACTGCCGCCGTGAAAACACGGCGCGCGGTCGGGAACTGGTTAAAATAAACATGTTAAACAGCTACACTTAGAGGCACAGTGTGTCTCTCTTTTTTCTCACAAACCCTGAGTAACTCTGGACACCAGGATTTTGCATCTCCCATAGAGGGTTTGCCCAGGCAAAGGCTCTGTCAGAAAGCAAAGAAATCATGATAGCTTACTTTGCTCATGTTTGAGGGAAACACCTGGCGCAGCATCTCAAAATATATCCCAACCTGGTTGAGAAACCCTCTGCATTGAACTGGATCACCCCCAAATTGCTGGGGAAGTGGAGCAGAATCAGACATACCTCTTATAGAGGTAATATTCAAGGCAAGTGCCTGCACAGAGACTGGAGCAGCAGCAGGGACAGCCTGTAACACAGGTTGTACCAGAACAGCCACCGTAGAAGGACCCAGGTGAGCAGTGTGATTCAGGAGCGTCTGTAACGATATGGCAAACTGATCCCTGCAGTGATCCTACTCATCCAATCTGGAAAAAATATTACGAGCAAGTGGATTACCTGCATCTTCTGAATTCATGGCCATTGCCTACTGTCAGGAACCATGTATCAGAATGAGACAGAAGTGCAGTAAAAATCACACTTTTTAATAAAAATGGTAAAATAGTATAAACAGAGTAAACGTGTTCAAAACATAGCCAGAGTTCGGTAACCAGAGTGGGTAGTCAGAATAAGCCAGTAAAACAAGAGTCCAGAGATCAGTGAGCCAGAAGCTGAAGCCAGGGTTAGGTACCAGCAGGGAAGTCGTCCAGGCAAAAGTCTTTAATCCAGAGATCAGCATAGTCACAAGCAGCAAGCAGGAACAGGAACCAGAAGGGACGTCGGCCAGGCAAAGTCTTTAACAGGAGAACACAGCAGAACAAATCCAGATATGTTGACCAAGGCGAAATCTGATCCAGGCAGCCAGGTGAGTAACTGTGAAAACTGAGCACTGGCAATTAACTGACAGCTGAGCAGCCTGCTCAGGGACGGGAGGGCTGAGCCCAGCCCTGACAGGCATTGCAAGGCTGACAGTTACAAGCATGAATCCCTAAGGTAGAGGCATGACGGGACTTGTAGTTTTGCAACAACTGGAGGCCACAGGTTGAGCACCCATGCCCTAAACCCAGGCCAGTTCTAATTTTTTGTTAGTAACACAGACCTGAAAGGGGAAACCTGACCTCGGAAAAGGCAGCAATGGAATACAACAAGCTGTATTCTCTGATAAGGTAACCAGCTTGAAACACAGTTGAATGTAAATGTTAGACTATAAAGGGAAACTAAACTGTGTGACCAATGAGTTCACATTTTAAGATATTGTAACTTTATCTGAAAATATTTTTTATGTAACACAGTCCAAGTGCATTTGCCCACTCCCCTAGCAATCCTGCTCCAAGCTACCAAACTGCCTCCTCCAGCTGTTTATTTGCCTGGGAAGGACAGCCACAGCTTGCTTAAATGTTTACAGCCTCCTAATATCTGTGTTCAACCGTCTCCTAACTCTGGTTGTATCTTGGAGCTTGTACAAGGCAGAGGATCCTCCCCCAAATCCAATGGGACAGCATTGGTTGCTTGAGTGGCAAATTGCCAATCACCAAGGCTGTCAAATAAGAGGAAGGGGGGTGAGTCACATGATCTTCATATGATCCTGCCAGCTGACCAGCTCAGCGTGGGAGCCAACAGAAACTCAGAATAAGAATTTCGTACAAGCTTCTTTAAAGCTTGGGCAAATAACAGGTTCTTTTTGAGTTACGTTTTAGAGCTCCAAAGTACTCCAGTTATATTTATCACATGGGTGTTGTAGATATTCTCTGTTTCCTAATTGCATAGATTTATTTGCAAACAGAGGAATTGCAGACAAAGGAATATAATATCAAATAAAAATGTCATTTATAGGAAACTATTTCAAACTTGATTGAAGGTTGTAAAACAAATTAAGCAAAATGTATGCAATGTATGTTTTTCATAGCTTGCAAAATATACATAGGGATTTTCTGAACATAATTAGACTTTTTTTTCTCAGCTACTTTACATCTTATATTTTTCATTTACCCCCTGTGTTTCTAATAACTAACATAGTTACTCAGACAAAAAAAAAAAAATCTGGAGCACATTCCTCTTATCCTCTTCTCAGTGTGGTGCTTGATATTTTTAAATGAAATGTACTTTATTTTTGTTTGGAATATGGGTGCACAGCAAATACAAAAATTGCATGCATTGTTCACTACACTGTTAAGAAGGTTAAATACACAGTACTATAGATAACTTGGACTTGAGTGTGTAACTAGAGATCATGGGGCCCCATTGCAAAATGTATGTAGGACCCCTGGTGATCTCCATAATGTCTTTGATAAAGGACAGGTAGAAGGAGAGCTGTCAGTACACTGCTAAGGATGTAATAGTCAATGGAGATACCGTGCTAATGCTTCAAAGAAAAAAACAGCAGCAACCCAAAACCCACAATAAGGTATAGATGTAAATAGATAAGAAGAGGGGCTGCGCTAATGAGGGTGAGGGTGCCCCCAGATGGTGCACTCTTTCTACTAGGTGCAAGGTTAGGTCAAAAGCATGGGGGATGCAGGAGGCACAGATATCAGTGAGCGAATCTGTGTTGAAAGATTCTGGGAGACCTATAACCCAGAGATTGTTCTGTCTGGAACGATTTTCCAAATCGTCCAGTTTGTCAAAGATATATTGCTGTGCCTGTTTATATTGAAGGTCATTATTGAAGGAGACCTGTGCTTCGTCCTCTACCGTTTCTGAACCAGTACCGCTGAGCTTGTACTGGTCTCCACCAAAGTAGTCTTGTCATCTCACTCCTAGTGACATTGGTCTGTGTGTGACTATTTGGATACAGGAAGCTCAGTTTTCCATAGCTCAAGCTTGTTCTTCCCCCGGGACCTCACTTCATCTCTCATGACTCCCAGGATAGGTCCCTTGGGTACTCTGTGCCGCATGGTCGGCCCCAGTATGTGGGAAACTGGTTGCTAGAGAAGGAGCTAAACATCAAACCCTTCACTACCAGAGTCTCCATTACCCTTGCCATGTCACCCGCTTCCTGACTGGTTGGTACTTGCACAACACAAATAGAGTGGTCATTAGCATTGGCAACATAGCCTCCTTAGGATAGCTTCTCTGCTCATTAGACCTTTGTAATGTATCTTCTCTAACTTCTCTTGCCCCCTTTACAAGCCCCGTTCTTTGTATACGCAATGCATGCATCCCTTTAGTGACTTCAGACCAGGCAGAATGAATAGCCACAGCGTTCTTTTACTGAAGTAGTGGAATGCGAGAAATGAACAGTTCTCAGAAACACCTTCAATACACTTCCATGTTCAAAGTGCCCTTTTTTGTGCCCCTGGTGCTTCCTTTTGCCCCATTAGGTAGTCATACCTTAATTAAGTGTGAAAGTCCTTTAAGTCCATTGCGAAGGAAGTCCATGATTGGTAGGATAAGTCAATACACTTGGAACCCTGACTGGCCTCTGACAAGGGGTAGTAAAGCAGCTACATCCTTACAGAGGAGGCCCCTTACAGAGACCTAGTTACCCCCTTCTATACGCTTGGCCGGCAGGGGGTGTGCTTCCCTGAAAAGTGTCCGGAAAACCTGTACAGTAGTGTTAACCCTTGTTTCTCAGGATTCTCCAGCCCAGCAGAGCAGCTACAAACAATAGTAATTGTTAAATAGTTAATGGTGTTGTTAATAGTATAAACTCATATTAGAATACACAGTTTTCACAAAGACATCCAGACAGAATAACCAGAATACACAAGAGAAAATCATGTAAGGAAAACAGTTATCACAGACAGAACCCCAGAAACACCTGTTTACATGCTAGCAATTTTTCACACAGCAGCTTTAGTTCTGCTTTAAATCTGCTCCAGCCCCCAGGACCACAGGACCAATTGTTCAGTGCTCCAATATTCAATGGTCAGCTCTTTTCTGTACACTGTGTGATTGAAAGAAAGCTGTTTTATGCAGCATAACAAGTGCAGGGCTTGGGGGTGTGGCCAGTTTATAGGTAGGGTTTAAGACATCAGATTTTCTGTGTCTGAAGGCTTTCAAGATGTAAATCAGACCCTTTATACTCACCTTTTCTTACAGAAAAAGAGAGAAAGAGGGCACCACTGATTTAATGTAGTAGTTTATATAAAAAATGAAATAAAATAAAACAACAATTTCGGTTCTCACATAAATAAGAATACCAATGGCATTTCCATCAGCCTTTAGTCCTCCTGCGTCTTCCAGCCTGGAATGAAGAAAGTGATCTGTAGCCAGTACAAGCTGGTATAACATATCAGAGGCTTGCAACATGACAGCATGTAAGCCTTGAATCCCAGGAATGATGTTACACATAGCAGAGTGGTGGAATGTGCAGCAACGCATTTCAGGGTGGATATGCCCCTTTGTCAAGCCTGCTGCCCACACTAGATTCACCTTTCCTTTACTATGTCATGACACTTGGACATGGAGGAACATGTAAATGACTTCCCCTCTGCTTAAATTACAGCACTGGTGCTTGTGATAGCTGAAATTCCTGAAGTCTGCATCATTAAAAACAATTAGGCTACAGTAGCTAAACATTTTTTATTCTGATAAGTTCAAGTTATCTTATTTTAACTTTAACCTTTCATGCCCCCTCCTGGCAGCCCTATAAGTGGGGTTTCATGGGAGGCAGGGCAGCTATCATGTAACCCCTATGATTGGGTCTTACAGTGGTCACATAATCAGGAGCTGTTGGTGACAGCTCAGTAAGTGTGCTAGGAGCCTACAGTGACCACGTTCTCAGCACACCATCTCAGGCTGTCGTGTGTGACTGGCACTGGACAACAAAAGGAGAAGAAGCAGGCTGATGGGCTAATCCTGTTATCACTCTGCTCTCTCCTCATATAAGCCTAACAGATTGGTTCCTTGTGCTGCTTCTCCCTCATCTACCCTGGGCTTTGCTGTACAAGGGATTGTCAGCGGCTGATGCTAAGTCAGACATTTTCACTGCATGCATTTGAATACATGTAACAATGTATTGAAAAATACATAACTGCTATGATCTGTGTTTTTTTTATCTGCCTGGAGCTAAGCTCTATTTTTCTTCTCTCATAGGCTCTCTCTACCTCTATGTGTAATTATACAGTCATGCTATAATGGAATTGTCTTTATTGCCCCTCTGAATGCAAATGGTTTGCTAAATCTGTTTATGTCTTTGGGTTAGTTATGTGTTATCATTCAACAGCAATGACCTTTTTTGTGTGTAATGAATTGTGTTCCTGATATAATAAAGAATACACATTTGCTTTAATAATAGCCATATTTAATAAAAGATATATTTTAAATTAAGTCTAACATTTTCTAGTTGTTATTACCAATGATCCAACTTACAAAACAGCTTAACAAAGCCATTGTTCCAAACATTTTAATTAAACAAACATTATTTAGAACATGGTTTAAAAAAAAGCATCCTCCAAAACAGGTTATATCGATTTAATCCCAGAAATACACAATTCTGTTTCCATTAATTACAGTTCTGAGTTTTAAACAATCATTGTTTAACATTAGTGAGACAGTAATTAATGTAATTGTGTTTCCTCATTATAAATGGACCATCTGCTTCGGCAACAGAATAGCCAGAATTCAAACAGAACAGAAAGCAGACAAGCTAGTCTTTCTAGTCATGTTTGCTTCCTATTGTGAACTGCAAATAGTATTGTCCCTAAAAATCAAATCAATAATTTGAATTTATAATATAGAACTGTTTTGACAACAGAAAAAAAAATGATTGTTGTATGCATTTAAAGTCATTTTGAGTATTTTTGATCATTCCCAAAGGGTGCGCAGTGTACGTTGTGGTATGGCGTTTTAGAACTTGCTGGCTTGTTAACTGGGAGCAGAGACACTTAGTACCCTCTCTAGGATCACACTGTCAACATGCTTTGCATTGGAGATGACAGCCTATGTGAGCTTGTATGGAGTCATTGTGTAATACAGGTGTATTAAAAAGCTGGTTTTGGGATGACAACCCAGAGACAGGTCATCAGGTTGAGCTGTGGTTAAAACTGAAACTTAGGTAAGTATGCATGTGCCATACATACCCAATACCATGGTACCTGGGTCAAACGATCAACCTCCTGTGTTCGGTACGCAGCAATGCAGCCGCTTTGCATGGGATCCTAGCAATGATCATTGTGGTAGTACTACAGTGACTTTTAGCTTCCGCAGGTATCTGCCAAGTATAGTACATGAATGCTTACATTGATCCAATCTGGAAAAATGCAACCATGCTAAAAAAAAAAAAAAAAGCCATACCTAAATTTCATCTTTCATCATTCATTTCAACAACTCTTTTTTTTTCTATAAAAGCCTGACTTAACTCAGAAACCAAGAAAATAAATCACTGTATTTTGCAACTCACAGGGCTTAATAGAATCATAATTGTATTAATTGTATTAAAAACATGCAAATTTGTAAGGTTAAAATGGTACCAAACCACACCATTACTGCATACACACCTAAAATCATGCATCCACCTCACCCACATAAATATTTTTGTAAATTGTACCCATATGCATATATATATACAGCATACATTATCTCACAAAAGTGAGTACACCCCTCACATTTTTGTAAATATTTTATTCTATCTTTCCATGTGACAACACTGAAGAAATGACATTTTGCTACAATGTAAAGTAGTGAGTGTACAGCTTGTATAACAGTGCAAATTTGCTGTCCCCTCACAATAGCTCAACACACAGCCATTAACATCTAAACTGCTGGCAACAAAAGTGAGTCAAAAGTGTCATTTCTTCAGTGTTGTCACATGAAAAGATAATACTTACAAAAATGTGAGGGGTGTACTCACTTTTGAAAGATACTTTATATACTGTATATATATAAAATAACAAGTGAATGGGGTACAGGGGCTGGTGATCCCAACCAAAAAAATCATGGCTTGGACTTGGGATTGATCACAAAAGATATTCTGTGTATATATATATATATATATAGATCTATATATATATATATATATATATATATACAGTGTCTCACAAAGGTGAGTACACCCACTCACATTTTTGTAAATATTTTATTCTATCTTTTCATGTGATAGCACTGAAGAAATGACACTTTGCTACAATGTAAAGTAGTGAGTGTACAGCTTGTATAACAGTGTAAATTTGCTGTCCCCTCAAAATAACTCAACACACAGCCATTGATGTCTAAACCGCTGACAACAAAAGTGAATACACCCTTAAGTGAAAATGTCCAAATATTTTGTGCGACCACCATTGTTTTCCAGCACTGCCTTAACCCTCTTGGGCATGGAATTCACCAGAGCTTCACAGGTTGTCACTGGAGTCCTCTTCCATTCCTCCATGACGACATCACAGAGCTGGTGGATATTAGAGACCTTGTGCTCCTCCACCTTCCGTTTGAGGATGCCCCACAGGTGTTCAATAGGGTTTAGGTCTGGAGACAGGCTTGGCCAGTCCATCACCTTTACCCTCAGCTTCTTTAGCAAGGCAGTGGTAGTCTTGGAGGTGTGTTTGAGGTCGTTATCATGTTTGAATACTGCCCTGCGGCCCAGTCTCCGAAGGGAGGGGATCTTACTCTGCTTCAGTATGTCACAGTACATGTTGGCATTCATGGTTGCCTCAATGAACTGTAGCTCCCCAGTGCCGGCAGCACCCATTCAGCCCCAGACCATGACACTCCCGCCACCATGCTTAATTGCAGGCAAGACACACTTGTCTTTGTACTCCTCACCTGGTTGCCCCCACACACGCTTGACACCATCTGAACCAAATAAGTTTATCTTGGTCTCATCAGACCACAGGACTCGTTTCCAGTAATCCATGTCCTTAGTCTGCTTGTTTTCAGCAAACTGTTTGTGAGCTTTTTTTTGCATCATCTTTAGAAGAGATTTCCTTCTGGGATGACAGCCATGCAGACCAATTTGATGCAGTGTGTGGTGTATAGTCTGAGCACTGACAGGCTGACCCCCCACCCCTTCAACCTCTGCAACCATGCTGGCAGCACTCATATGTCTATTTCCCAAAGACAACCTCTGGATATGACGCTGAGCTTGTGCAATCAACTTTTTTGGTCGACCCTGGCGAGGCCTATTCTGAGTGGAACCTGTCCTGTTAAACCATTGTATGGTCTTGGCCGCAATGCTGCAGCTCAGTTTCAGGGTCTTGGCAATCTACTTATAGCCTAGGCCATCTTTATGTAGAGCAACAATTCTTTTTTCAGATCCTCAGAGAGTTCTTTGCCATGAGGTGACATGTTGATCTCACAGTGACCAGTATGAGAAAGTGAGAGCGATAACACCAAATTTAACACACCTGCTCCCCATTCACACCTGAGACCTTATAACAAACAAGTGATAGGAGCAGGGCCAGGTGCTGAGTCCCGTATTGTCCATATAGTTCTAAGAATGATGGTATATAAGCCAATGTCTACATACAGGGCAGCACTCCTGGGAAGGAAGCCATTCCAATGCTGCAGAAAAAAACAAAAAAGAAGGCGCCTCTGGGTGCAGACGTTAATAAAATTTATTATAAAAACATAACATAACAATGGGCAACTCACATTTAGGAGGTAAAAGTCAAGCACCTCTGTGGGGGAACAACTGCCCCTAGCGAGTGGAGAGTGGTGACTGTAGGACAATCGCCACTGGATCCGCAGGGTGCAGGAACCATCCAGAGAAGAGCCTGGATCGTGACCGGCCGTGTTAACTCCAGCCGCCCATACAAAGTCCGGAGTGTCGGGTCACATCGTCAGAGAGTGCCTACGTCACAAACATGGGACGCGTTTCTAAGTGTGCAGCCTGTGATGGAGGGAACAGCCGTGCTCTTTCATCAGTCATGCCATAATAGTCCGTGCTCACTCTTTTATTGACCGGGAGCTAGCGTCAGCGAATATGCTGATAATGGGTGCGCCCCCAGTGGTCAACCAAATGAAGACTAGATAAAAACAATAATCATAAATATACATGCACATATACTGGGATAAAAATTAAAAGAAGATAATAATCAAGCATAAAAACTGGCTGATGATAGAATAAAATTGGTAAATGGTATATGTTAAGAGGATATGTACTTGTATATTGATCGTCATAATAAGTATAAAATTAATTATTTGAAATATATTAAGGTATGAGATAATGGATGGGTAAATATACATGATGGGATATGATAAAAATGACATGTAAGAAAGGCATATGATGATATGTTCATCATCATGACTGGGTGTAGATAGCTAATACATGATGATGCCAGGTGATAAGTGAGTGTGTATAGGCCCCTAGTGTATTTATTGGTATCTGCTACCATTGGTAATGATCTTATTGATATACATGGAGAAAAAAAATTCTCAGATTTGTTACCACCTTTCACTCACAGTACAAGAAGATAGAGAGGATTCTCTCTAAACATTGGAACATATTACGCACAGATCCCCATCTGGGTTCGATCCTACCCAACCGTCCTAGGGTTATATACAGATGAGCACCCAACCTTAAAAGCAAAATTGCATCCAGCAAACTTAAACCCTCGCATCCAGGCCCTAACCCTCTGGTTCGTATGCTCTGGTAGGTATGTATCAGTGACGGAAGGCACTATGCAAAACCTGCCAGTTTGTTTAACACGGACAAAAATCTTTTTGCTATAGAGGCAAGACATCAGTTGGACAGCTTCTTCAACTGTTCCTCAGATTATGTGGTCTATGCTCTCACTTGCCCGTGTGGTTTGATCTATGTCGGACGAACCATTCGCCCTTTGCAACAACGTTTCGGCCGACATAGAAGATTAGTGGAGGAGGGCAAAGATATCCATAGTGTCCCCCCCGCCATTTTGCTGAATTTCACAACCAATCCACAGATGGTTTAGAAGTCCGGGTAATTGAGCAAATCTCGAGATCTCTCTCTGAGGCAGAACGTTTCAGTAGGCTTTGCTCCAGAGAGACATTTTGGATTTATAATCTTGATGTTCTCTCGCCTGGAGGCCTAAACGAGGGAATTGAGATAGCCTCTGTATTATAATACCTCTTGATTCCACTACTTGTCATAATGTAATACATTTCCCTTGATTTCAGGTCCCGGAGTTTTTTTGTTCCCTTTTATGTATGTTCTTTTTCGTGGGGGTGGGGGGGTCATCATGCTGTGAGTATGCTGAGGAGTACAGCTACCATATAATTGAATATATACCCTTTTTCGTAATTCTCGTCATCCATATTTATTCACACCTTATATTTGTTCATAATAATTTTTGATATCCCCTTATGGTATGCACAATGAGCGCAATTCTTACTGATATCCTATCTCTATACTTTTATGTTGCACTGTTTCTTTCTCTTTTCCCTCTCTCCCTCTCTTCCCCCCCCTTTTTTTTCTCCATGTATATCAATACGATCATTACCAATGGTAGCAGATACCAATAAATACACTAGGGGCCTATACACACTCACTTATCACCTGGCATACACCTAGTCATAATGATGAACATATCATCATATGCCTTTCTTACATGTCATTTTTATCATATCCCATCATGTATATTTACCCATCCATTATCTCATACCTTAATATATTTCAAATAATTTATTTTATACATATTATGGCAATCAATATACAAGTATATACCCTCTTAACATATACCATTCACCAATTTTATTCTATCGTCAGCCAGTTTTTATGCTTGATTATTATCTTCTTTTAATTTTTATCCCAGTATACGTGCATGTATATTTATCATTATTTTTTTATCTAGTCTTCATTTGGTTGACCACTGGGGGCGCACCCATTATCAGCATATTTGCTGACGCTCGCTCCCGGTCAATAAAAGAGTAAACACGGACTATTATGGCATGCCTGATGAAAGAGCGCTTCTGTTCCCTCCAACACAGGTTGCACGCTCAGAAACGTGTTGCATGTTTGCGACGTAGGCACTCTCTGACCATGTGACCCGATACTCCAGACTTTGTATGGACAGCTGGCGTTGACACGGCCGGTCACGATACCGGCTCTCCTCTGGATGGTTCCTCCACCCTGTGGATCCAGCGGCGATTGTCCTACAGTCACCACTCTCCACTCACTAGGGGCAGTTGTTCCCCCACAGGCGTGCTTGACTTTTACCTCCTAAATGTGAGTTGCCCATTGTTATGTTATGTTTTTATAATAAATTTTATTAACGTCTGCATCCAGAGGCGCCTTCTTTTTTGTTTTTTTTTTGTAACACTAACAAGTCACATGCCATTGGGGAGGTAAAATGGCTAATTGGGCCCAATTTGGTCATTTTCACTTAGTGGTGTACTCACTTTTGTTGCCAGCTGTTTAGACATTAATGGCTGTGTGTTGAGTTATTTTGAGGGAATAGCAAATGTACACTGTTATACAAGCTAAACACTCACTACTTTACATTGTACCAAAGTGTCATTTCTTCAGTGTTGTTGCATGAAAAGATGTAATAAAATATTTACAAAAATGTGAGGGGTGTACTCACTTTTGTGAGATACTATATATATATATATATATATATATATATAGCACTGCCCCCTTGAGGGCTCCTTAGAGTTACCTGTTCCTCTGCACCATCCTGACCCTGTGAACCCTCCAGCCCACCTGACACTTTAGGTTCAGACATTTTGCAGGCACCTTTAAATGACACTTCAACCTGAGTTTAGATAACATATCCTCTTAGGTTTATTTAGGTTTTAGGTTTTTCCTTGTGCAGCACCTTTAGAAGAGGCTTCCTTCTGGGATGACAGCCATGCAGACCTATTTGATGCAGTGTGTGGCGTATGGTCTGAGCACTGACAGACTGACCCCAACCACTTCAACCACTGCAGCAATCATATGTCTATTTCCCAAAGAAAACCTCTGGATATGAAGCTGAGCACGTGCACTCAACTTCTTTGGTTGACCATGGCGAGGCCTGTTCTGAGTGGAACCTGTCCCATTAAAGCACTGTATGGTCTTGGCCACCGTGCTGCAACTCAGTTTCAGGGTCTTGGCAATCATCTTATAGCCTAGGCAATCTTCTTATAGCCTAGGCCATGTTTATGCAGAGCAACAATTATTTTTTTCAGATCCTCAGAGAGTTCTTTGCCATGAGGTGCCATGTTGAACTTCCAGTGACCAGTATGAGAGAGTGAGAGTGATAACACCAAATTTAACGGAGACTTTATTCAACAAGCACTGACACTGAGGTAAGGGCTGTGTAAGATAAATAGAACACTTTTTTATTTCTTATTAGAAGTGCAGTAATGCTACATTGGTACATAAAAGAGTTGGAATTTAGAAAAAAAGAGGAACTTAACCTTTAATTACTCTCCCATCTTTGGTGGATGTCATATACAGGGAGTGCAGAATTATTAGGCAAGTTGTATTTTTGAGGAATAATTTTATTATTGAACAACAACCATGTTCTCAATGATTCCAAAAACTCATTAATATCAAAGCTGAATATTTTTGGAAGTAGTTTTTAGTTTGTTTTTAGTTGTAGCTATTTTAGGAGGATATCTGTGTGTGCAGGTGACTATTACTGTGCATAATTATTAGGCAACTTAACAAAAAACAAATATATACCCATTTCAATGATTTATTTTCAGCAGTGAAACCAACATAACATCTCAAAATTCACAAATATACATTTCTGACATTCAAAAACAAAACAAATCAGTGACCAATATAGCCACCTTTCTTTGCAAGGACACTCAAAAGCCTGCCATCCATAACCAAAGTGACGACTTTTATTTAGTAACTTTACCCATATATAAACAAAAAACAATTCAACGGATTATTAATACGTGTCATTATCAGTGGACGTGTGTGTCTATAGGAGGATTTTATCGATGTTGATTTTTGTTTGATTTTTGATGAAGGTTTTTATAAGTCGAAACTATAATTACTCAAAAACCTTAGTAACTCTTGTACCAACAACAAGTTATTATTTTAATAAGGAGTTTTTATGTTGAACGGATTATTAAGACGTGAGGGACATATACTGTAGGTGGTTTCTACCCTCTCATTAATTTCCAATTCAAGGAGAAAAAAAGATTTAA
>BLSH010340189.1:663636-718024 GCA_018402905.1 Glandirana rugosa
CGGATGGGTACCGGCGTACCGTTGAAGATGTTTACTCCCCGTCGGCGTAGGAGGGAGACCCTGGGGCTAGAGAGATCGGGGTCCCAGAGGGAGGATGCGGCTGCCCCTCATTTGTAGAAGTTGCCATGCGGCCATGGGTAGGCGACCTAAGGGCCTGAAATCATAGAGAAGCTGAACCAAAAGATCCTGCAGAGCTGACTGGAAGAGAGACACCAGGAAGGGTCTGGTTCTGCCTACTGTGAGTACAGATCTGTGTCATGGGGCCTATCCTGTGAGGGCCACCCCTTCACCTAGAAGAGTCAGTGGATGGGTGTCAGTCAAGGGGATACTAGATAGTGTCCTGAAGATAAAGTAGTTGCATCAAGTCTGCTAGAAAGAGCAAGAAGACTTAATTCTTCCATACAAGTGGCAGTATGGTAAAAGCAATATGTCTGCTTCCACAAACACTCTGCTGAGGCCAAGTAAGAGTTGTCCTTATCTACTGTGAATAGTTCAGTTGGAGTATCCCACTATTCCCTTCTTCCATCCAAGTTCCACAGTGGACTGTTTATTGAGTAACGAGCAAATAGGAGTAAGGGGGGATATGTGAACCCCCCCCTCCTCCAGCAACTGTCTGCAGGTAATCAGAGAGAGGCCTAAGAAGTCAACACACAACAAGCCCTACTTGGACAGTTCTAAATGGGATTGTTTGATTTTTCCCCCCTCCTTTATTGGTTGACCTAGATGGACTTGTATCTTTTTTCAACCTGAATAACTATGTGACTATGTATCTATGCTTAGCAAAAAAATACACATTGTCCTCATTACCCTTAGGAAAGATGTTCCTTACTACCTTAAATAACTACGATAGTACCCCTTACTACTTTGACTTGTTTTGAAATGTTGAAATACTTTGCAATACATTAAATGAGACAGATGCGTTATAATGTCAAATTTAAATAAATGATTTGGAGTTGACTGCATGATTCCAACAATGCATGGCTGAGGACATGAGTCGTTGTGTATAGCATGCGCCATTTCTTCCCAGGATTAAAAGGTTATCTGATTGGTGAATGGCCTGACATCAGAGGAATGCACCGCGAATTAAAACTTTCTTTTTCAGGCTTCCAGCCACCCAAGATGTGCCTTATATAATCCCCTAGACTATAAAGGCCTGCTGTGTGCTGTGGCTGTTTCAGACAAGAAGAAATAGCTAAAGCTTGAAGCAGGCTCATTAAAAATTGTGTGATAGAAAAAAAGGCGTTGTATGAAGTTTTGAACTGACCCGGTGAAGATTAACCTTTGCATGATGACACTAGTGATAGGCCATTTAAACATTGGGATGATGGCTAGACAAACGATGTGAGCAACAAATAATGCACATATATACGTTCTGTCTAAATTCCATTGTTCTGTTGTGTAAATCTTACTCAGCTCCTGTCACAAGGCTCCCTTACATGTGTGTTGATTATCCCGGCTATATGATAATGGCAATTTCAGTAAAATGTTTAATCAAACTGCTGAGAAATGCAGCAACCTCAGCTAAGTGAGCAAATATAATAATTGCAACATAACAAAGCCTCATGTGAAAAATTAGATACATCCCATGGAAATTGTTGACTATTTCAACAAATTTTCACAGGCAAACGTTAGATCTTTGTTCAAACAGTATCTACAGGAAAAGGTAATATACTTGAAAAAGAACACAAAAAAATATTTTTTACTGATCTATTCAACATAAATATCAATAGATGTAATGGTGTGGAAAAATTAATTACACCCTTGGCACCTTTTTATTTCTCCCTCTAAAAGAGACGATTTCTTGTAGACATTTTGTATGAATGCCCACCAGTCGCTGACTCTGAAATTTTTGAGCACTTCTCCATACAAAATTCTTTCTGTTTTTAGGTTTTCTTGCCTGAACTGTCTATTTCAAAATTCCCCTACAAAATTTCAGTGGGGATCAAATTAAAGTTTTAACCAGGCAGATTATATTTTTCTTTTTTTTTCAATCAATTCCCTTTAAAATAGTATTCATTGATTTTCAATAAAATACAAACAGAGCCTGTACAGTAAAACACTTTAAGTAGGATTTTATCGGTGCCAGGAAGTAACAAAGATAGTGCTAGTGGTTTGTAAATCCCCTGAAGAAGCTCCAAGTGGTGAAACATGTTGGGAATATCCACCATGCTACTACTTCCTATGTGAATACACTATTGTTCTGATCAGTTGTTAAATTTTAACATGTGGATTTTAACAATGTACTAATAAAATGTGAAATATTTTATATCTTAAACCATCTGTGTTATTTACTGGCACTGATAAAATCACACATTTAAAGTGTTTTGCTCTGTGAATATTATTCCAGGGATGTGTTTTCTGATAACCATGCCACCTAACCACATTAATATGAGAGCCTGTACAGTATTTCCCATAGATTACTGAGGATATGCAATAAAAGCACAAAAAAAAATACTGACAATACAAATGGATTGACAGTCAATCATAAAACACATTAAATAGAGTTAGGAACCAATAGGCGAGACTCGTATCTGAGTGCATTGTACAGTAACATTAATAACAAAAAAATAAGCAAGTTGTTTATTCAAGCTCTTTCTTGGTGGATTTGCTAGTGCACTTCAGATACTTATTAGAATAATTTTTGGTTCCACTTTTGGACAGATGGCCTCAAGATCTCATCAAGGACACTTATAATACAGAATGTAAAGTTGACTTAATGACTGTGCACTATCCAGGCCCGGAAGCAGCAAAGCAACCCAAGTCCACAATACTTCCACGACCATGCCCTACAGTTGTTATGAGATTCTTCTCCTGAAATACTCTTTTGCAGCAAGCATGTCTATCATTGTTCTTGAAGGTGTGCTCTTTTGTCTATATGCGCAATGGCAAGCTGTAATCTTAATACAATCAGTCTTCATTTTTCCAACGAAAATATTTTCATAGTCACAATTAACACTATTTTTGTCAAATAAAATATAACTAAAACTGAAACAATTCAGATGACTAAAATGTGACTAAAACTAAAATAGCATTTTAGTCAAAAGACTATGACTAAAACTAAATTGAAATTTGACATCAAAATTAACACGGTTTATATATTACAAGGACTAAATCTGTGTCTGTAGTGCATGTTCAAACCTTAAAGCAATACTATAGGCAAAATTTTTTTTCTTCATTTTGGATAGAGCAAGGGAGGGTTATAACCCCTGCCAGGTTTATTTTTGTCATCTTTGTTCCATTGGTGAAGATTTCCCTTCACTTCCTGTCAAAACAGGAAAGGAAGATCCATGAAAATTTAGGAAACCTCTTGGGACCCCCAGGTCACCAGAACTAGTGTCCCCATTGGAAGATCTCCCCACTATTACTTTTTAGGGGACAACCCAAAATTTGGGATTTTCTTTTACTTTCACATTTAATCACTTGCCGACCGCCAACCGCAGGTTGACGGCGACAAGGTGGTTCGATATTGCAAAGCGCCGTCATATGACGGCGGCTGCGAGATTGTGCACTGTGAGCGCGCCCATGCACTCACTATGTTCGTGGGGGGGGGCCAGGGAGCGGGTAGGGCGAACTCGATCTCCGCCAGTGAAAGAACTGAGGTCCGTGTAAGTAAACACGGATCTCCGTTCTGTGAGAGGGGGAAGGGCTGTGATCACAGCCTTCCTCTATACGGAAGCTGTGATCACGCCCCTTCCCCTGCCAGTCAAATACCAACACAGTTAGAACACGCCCAGGGAACACAGTTAACCCTTAGAGCCGCCCCAGGTTAACCCCTTCACTGCCAATGGCATTTACACAGTAATCAGTGCATTTTTATAGCACTGATCGCTGTATAAATGCCAGTGGTCCCAAAAGAGTGTCAAAATGGTCCGACATGTCCGCTGAAATATCGAAGTACCGCTAAAAATCGCAGATTGCCGCCATTACTAGTAAAAAATAAATCATCCATAAACGCGGCCACTTTTGCGCAAACCAATCAATAAACGGCGATGGTGATTTTTTTTATCACAAATATGAGGAAGAATATAAATCAGTCAAAACCGATGAAAAAAAAGTTTTTTTATATTTTTTTTTTGGATTTGTATTTTAGCAAAAAGTAAGAAATGTGGGTTTTTTTGCAAAATTGTCGCTTTTCTTTTGTTTATAGCGGCGATCAGAAATGACGCAGAGGGGATCAAATACCACCAAAAGAAATCTCTATTTGTGAGAAAAAAAAGGGTGCAAATTTTGTTTGTGTACAATGTTGCACGACCGCGCAATTGTCAGTTAAAGTGACGCAGTGCCGAATCGCAAAAAGTGCTCTGGTCCTAAAGTATGAAATCCTTCCGGGGCTGAAGTGGTTAATGATAATGGGCACAGACAGCAATTACAACTGACAGAGGTTC
The DNA here is from genome assembly GCA_018402905.1 of Glandirana rugosa. NCBI lineage: Eukaryota > Metazoa > Chordata > Amphibia > Anura > Ranidae > Glandirana > Glandirana rugosa. The sequence goes on from BLSH010340189.1 coordinate 668,022, forward strand.
TAATCCCTCTTCCCAAAACTAAAAAAAAGTTTTGCCTTCAGCTATACTTTAATATCATAAATAATAACACATTATTAGATTTTTACTCCAGGAGTATACCATGAGTTTGGAAATTCTAGAGAAATGCTTTACAATTGAATACAATATAATGCTTTACAATTGAAATAAAACCATTAGATTTTAATCAACTAAAATTATTTTAGTCAACTAAAATACGACTAAAACTAAAACAATTCAAATGACTAAATTATGACTGCGTTACTTGAACTGCCAATTGCGTGGTCATGCGACACTGTACCCAAATAAAATTGAAGTGCTTTTTTCCCACAAATAGGGCTTTCTTTTGGTGGTATTTGATCACCTCTGCGTTTTTATTTTTTGCGCTATAAACAAAGAAAGAAAGACAAAGAAAAACAAAATTTTTTAGTTTCTGCTATAAAATATATCCAATAAAAAATGTAAAAAATCAAATTTCTTCTTCAGTTTAGGCCAATATGTATTCTGCTACATATTTTTGGTAAAAAAATCCCAATAAGCATATATTGATTGTTTTGCGCACTAATTATAGCGTCTTCAAACTTTGGGATATATTTATGCAATTTTTATTTATTTTTTACTAGTAGTGACTTATAGCAGGACTGTGATATTGCGGCAGACAAACAGACACTAACTGACACTTTTGTCACTTTTCTGGGGACCAGGGACACCAATACACTGATCAGTGCTAACAATATGCACTGTCACTGTACTAATGACACTAGCTGGGAAGGGGTTAACATCAGGGCCAATCAAAGGGTTAACTGTGTGTCTAGCCAGTTTTTTATTACGGTGTGGGAGGTGCTTTTACTAGGAGAATACATGGATCCATGTCCCTGCTTTGCAGAAACACAGGATCCATGCCTTCCCTCCTGTCAGAACGGCAATCTGCCTTGTTTACCGCCATTCTGGGTCTCTGCAGGATGATCTTTGGGTACCGGCGGACATCGATTCTGCGGTACCCACCGATCGGCTCCCGCTGTGTATAATCACAGCAAAGTTCAGACTCACTGCTTGCCAGAGAGATACGTATTGAGGTTATTATTTCCAGGCAGATTTTTTTTTTGTTCATTTACAAGCAGGCAAGCAACACTGGGCTCCATTAATAGAATGAACTCACATGAGATATTTGGGTGTCAGGACACATTTTGCCTAAATATTACATGCGATCCTGAAACTGTCAATTCACTAGACTGTTCTGGGTACTAACCGAGAAACCCTGAAAATGCTTGGTAAATACTGCATGAAAAGGCGTTAAAATCCATTCACAGAAGGAAATAAATAATTAAATGCATGCAGAAATTAAGTAGTGGTCCGGGCATGGGGTATTTGTGAAACGTGTACTGGTTGTTAAGAAGCGGGTGGCCGGCAGGTTCTTAACCGATGAGTCATCAGCTGTCAGCAGGGTTCCCTGCTGACAGATGAATGTAAAAAAAAAACATTGCCGTCAATTAAAAAATGTTTAAGAAAACGGTAAGGGAGTGCCTTGGGGCAGGGGGGGCTTTGTCCTCCCAAAGCACATTGTCCCCATGTTGATAGGGACAAGGGCCTCTTCCCCGCAACCCTGGTTGTGGGCTTCTGCGGGTGGGGGGTTTATCAGATCCTGGCCCCTCACCCCTATGTGAATGTGTAGAGGGTACCCCTACTCATTCACTAAAAAAGTGTAGCGTAAAAAAAGATATTAGACAGTTTTTTAAAAGTCCTTTATTTAAAAAAATAACGTCACATGGGGAGGGTCACATGGGGGGTCACCTGGTGATGTCACCAGGTGACCATGCCCCTTAGTTATTTAAAAACTATCAGACGGCTGAGATGTCAGATGGTGGGAGTCTTAGACATGAGCGTACCTTTTTGTTTTCTTGTCTTTTTCGGGTCGGCAGTTCCAGCAGGTGTTGTGATTGACGATGGATCTACACCGGGAGACATTGTTTTTATTTTTCAAACAAAGGGCTTGTCAAAAACTGTCTAATGTCTTTTTTTACATTACACATCTTCTTTTTGGTGAATGAGTAGGGGTACTATGTACCCCATACTCTTTCACATAGGGGGGATGGGATCTGGGGGCTCCCCTTGTTAAAGGGGGCTTCCAGATTCAATAAGCTCCCGTCCACAGACCCCCACAACCACCGGCCAGAGTTGTGGGGAACAGGCCCTTTTCCTTATCAATACGCGGACAAGGTGCTTTGGGGGGGGCAGAGCCCCCCCGGCCCCAAAGCACCCCCCCATGTTGAGGGCATATGGCCTGGTTTGGTTCAGGCGGGGGGCGCTTGCTTGTCCCCTCCCTTTCCTGATTGGGCTTCATGCTCAGATAAGGGTCTGGATTTTGGGGGGCTTCACACCATTTTTTAAAAAAATGTTGGCCTGGGGTTCCCCTCATAATCCATACCAGACCCGAAGGGCCTGGTATGCATGGGGGAAGGTCCCCACAACATTTTTTCACATTTTTTATTGCCCCGCTGACAGCTGATGACTCATCGGTTGTTAAGGACGTGGTTGCCGTCCGCTCCTTAACAACCATGTGGTTTACTGGTTGCTAGAGACGCAGACGACCACCCACTATTTGCTAAAGTAAATAAATACGCCGGCTAGCGCCAGGCGGTAAATTATTGCATGTTTTCACTACCAAAATACCGCAAGACTTTATAAAATAACTCATGTGGTATTTTAGTTGCATTTTTGTGAATGTCAAAAAACGTTTTGAAAAACGCTTAGTGGCATTTTACTAGGAAACATACTGCTTTGTGAATGGAGCCCATTGACTCTTAAAAAACAGTTGACTCCAAACAATTATATTTCTTTCAATAAAGAATGAAAATGAGGTATTTACACTTCTCCTGCATCTTCTGAAGACATGTGGTGGGTAGGGTAGGGATGATAGAGCAGAGCCAATAATTCTACAAGGTATAGCAAATCTGTGGTCCACAGTCTGAAAAGCTGAAATGTCTTTTTTTTATCTCTGTCTGAGACCCAATTTGAAGAACTTACCCTCACTATTTGTCCCTGTAATGCCTGTTCAAGAAATGGAGGAAAGCACAGGCAGCAATAAAAACATTCCTTTTTTCACTATAATAAATATGTGCTTTTGATGGTGACTGTGTTCCCCATTGGAGAAATTTCCTATGACTTCTTGTTTTGACAGTACGTTGAGAAGAAATGTCCCCAATAGGAGCATGCAGCATTAAAAAAACGTAAAAGGGTTTCCACCTGTAAGTAAAAAAAAAGGTTTTTGAACGAAATATGTTGGACCTCTTTAGAGAGACCACAACTTCCACACAGAGAACAAGGGTCCTTCACCATAGTATGCTGGCAGGGGACAGGTTTTTCTTTCCAAGTTGTAGCTGCTTTCTAAAGAAAAAAAACTGTAAGACAGTGAACATCTTTTGTTTTGAGCACCTGGAATGAATTTAACTGGTATAAACTGATAGTTTAATTGGGCTTTAAATGATCTCTACAGCATTGGGAGCACAACAGTGTGTCACTCTTTAGTGATAAATACTTCAATCCATTCTGATACATCAGTCACCTGGAGTGAAAAAATAGTTCATGCTAAGACATTTTCTTGGTATGCCACAGCAGACATCCATGTCACTTGTCGCGCTCCACTCCATTTTTCTGGCTTTGTAAATGACCACAGAGTTTCCCATGAAAGTCAAGATCTCTGCCAAACAAAGTGAATTCCTTCTGGTGTTCACACTGAGCTGGGGGTTGGTCCTCCTGACTGACTAGGACGACTTGTATAGCCGTGTAGATCAACATGTTCCTGCATAAAGGAACAGAGTGTTCCCGTATTAAGGCAGAGAGAATTCTTCAAATTAATCAGCAGGTTTATTAAGCTGCAAATGCTCAAGGGCAAGCTGAAGGAGCCATTTTTGTTTGCACTGATTGCATTAATCTTGGCATCTTTACTATAGCAGGCAAGAGTAATTTTACAAATAACCACATGCATCAATCATAAAAGCCAAGAGATAAGTTGTTTGTCTGGAAAAACTAGCTGTAAAAAAGAGCAGATCAGCATGCTGGACTATTTGTTATTAGACCATCGCATTTTCCATAATCATATATTCAAAACCCAAAGACTTCATTTGGACAAAGATCTAGCTTTGAGCAATGCTGCCAATTCCTGGTCAGAGCAGTTAGAATTATTATTAACATTAATTATTAACATTATTTCATTTCATCCTTCTTAAACCTCACCATTTGTTTAACATGTCAACATGCTACCTATAAATGGTACAAAATGAATATTAAAGAAGACTGATACCACCAAGGTCACCTCATTGGATTACTGCTCTATCATATGGTCATATGAAACTTTGACTTAAAGCAAAGTATATAGCATTGTATGGGAATAAGACTAGGTCCCGACCACATTCCATAGGGTCAAACAGCAAAGGAGGGCGCTGGCTGGTGGGGGAACGAAGAATAGGTAATTGTATGTATTTCTTCCGCCCTAACCAAATAAGCATTTAACCCATGCAGTGTGGGAGGAGCCCCATTGCATGGGTAGTTTCAACAGCAGGGCAGAATTGGACTTTAAAACTGAACTTAATCTCAGGTCCTCATAATGTCCCATATACAGTATGTGTATTTCTCTACTTTGATGCCCTTTCTCTCTGGTAACAGTTCCCTTATAGATGACTAGAGAAATATGGATTGGTTAACGATGGAGCAGCTGCACACTGGTGAAGTCTCCATGATCTCTCTTACAGTCTGAGTGCTGCTTTACCTCCTGTACTACAGATGGATAATATACAGATAGGGTGAGGTACATATGCTAGTTGTATGAAATACATTAAATGAAGGCAAAATGTAACTGGAAAAACTGTGTTTTCCTAGTTTTTCATATCACATTATAACTCTGGAGGTTTTACAATAAAAGACCAAAGTAACTAGGAATTTTAAAAAAACTTCAACTTCACCTTGCAAGTCATTCTTTCTCTACCAGGGTTCCTCCAGAGGTTGCTTAGGGTTCTTTGAGCTGTGAGCAATGGTGCATATTGATTTCCCACCAACACTGACCAGCAGTGTCAAAGGGCAATTTTTTTTTTCTTAAAATATTTTATTGAAACAAACAAAGATATACAATGTAAAGGGGCAATTTTTAATGGACCACTAATGTAAGAGAGTACTTCTGCACTGCCGACTAGTGTAAGGGGAATCTACAATTCTCACAGTCTTTGTTTCTTTTCTAGCTTTTTATGATTATTGTTAAAAATTATTTTGTCATGTAGAGCAAGAGGTGTTGTAAAATGAACTGTTCTGGGTGCCAGATTTTCTAGGTACAGCACATTCTTTATTATGTAGCTCCTTCCTGTATCTCCAACTTACTGATTATGCTAATATACTATGAATTGTGTATATACATTTTTACAACGGTTTCCTAGAAGCTAAAATTTATTTCAAGCGTTCCTCCGGGGTAAAGAGATTGAGAAAGCTTGTTCTATGGAGTTCTAGTCCTAATTTGAGGCCAAAACATTTTTAAAATGGTTTATTAGCTTTGACTTGAAAACATGTTTGTTTTAAATATGAAATAAATGTGCATATAATCATCTTAATCTAATTTATGATACCATATCATAGCTCCCAACTGTCCCTGATTTTGAGGGGCCGTCCCTGATTTGGAACAACATCCCTCTGTCCCTCTTTCCTCCTCATTTGTCCCTCATTTTGGTCTGATCCATATAGTTGTATATAAAATGCACTTTTTATCTTTCAAAAAGTGTTTCCCAGTGCTAAACCTTTCATCCAGTTTCTGAATTGCTGCATTTGTAAGTTTCAAAAGCCAGTAAAAAAGGAATAGTAATGGTAAAAAAAGCACTTGTGGGTTTAACTAATCATTTATTTTTGTATAATTCTCCTTTAAGGGGGCATGGCAGGGGTGTGCCCTATGCCTAGATACTTTTGCTAATAGGTGTCCCTCGTTCCCATCTCAAAAAGTTGGGAGGTATGCCATATGTTAAATGTTTTAGAGCTTGCTCTTATTTATAGTTTGTAATTACTTTTCTACATTGGAGCATGTTTGCTATTTACCTATGTAGACAGTGTTTCCTGCTTAGCAATACAGCACGATGATAATACTTTAATGTTCCTCTTCATGCAAGTGTAGCGCACCCCACTTAGGAGCTGCAGATGAAAGGTATCCCCCACTCCTGCAAAGCCAGACACACCGAATCTTCACAAGCACCCAGAGTCAGAGAACAGTCTGCAGCTTTGTTATTGTTATTTATTAGGGGGTTAATAACATGGATAGGGATGGGAAGTTATGGGATGCCCACTTGACTTCAGCAATCTTCAGGCACAACTTCCTATATACATTTATATACAGTCTCCTTCACTTTCCTCCTGCACACACAATTGCTTGCTCCAGCTGAATCACTCTGAGATGATCTGACAGGCTCCCAGTCAGATTTTAGCAATGGCCCCTTACAGGCAAGAACTTGCAGGCCCCTTTAAGTGTAGCTCGAATGTTGCGAAACAGCATGTAACTTCTCCTCTGTAGCTACTGATCCCAGGACCACCTCTTCAGGCACTGCCAACCCATCTGGCTGTAGCTGTCCTTTCACCAACCCTCCTGACTGCCTCTCCACACTAGTCCACCCGATTGACTCTTCACCAGCCCACCCGGCTTACTCTCAGGAGATCTCTCAGGGAAAGGCCTGAAGACTTAAACACACCACTGTCTTCAAGGGAGACTGGCTACATGAGGTAGTCTCCCCCAGGGGAGGGCTGGCAGCCTTAGGCCTAGGGGGCAAGTCCAGTCAAGTGGCCCATTGAGCCACCGAATCAGCTCACCATCCATGCCCACCGGGTTTTATAATGGATATTGATGTTATGAAGCAAGACAAATATGATACAATGTGGTAACATAATTTAATGTTAATAGCAACAAAAGAGGTTTAACAAAAATAATGCATTAATACAGCCTCATCGATGCCCATCAATGCAGCCTGATCAGTGCCCATCAATGAAGTCTCATCAGTGCCCATCAATGCAGCCTCACCAGTGCCCATTCAATGCAGCCTGCAATGTAGAGAGAAGAGCCGCAAAGAGCGGGGATCTCCTGCTTAGCGGACACTGTCATATGAAGTCCTGCCTCCTGGATTGGTTCCTATAATAGACATCATCCATGGTAGGGCCAGCCCTGGGCGCCCCCCTATGCTTGCAGTTAGTTGGCGGCCGCGCCCCTGGCCCCTACTTCCTCCTCGAAAAGAAAATATTGTCAGCGGGCAATGGCCGCCAGCCATTTCGAATGTAATAAAGTGATGACAGCGTGGCTCTGTCCTGCGAATAGTCGCTTATAATCGTCACTCGCGTGCACGACTATATATAACATAGTTTGAAGACGCTATCATTTTCATGCAAACTAATCAATATACACTTATTGGGATTTTATTTTTATCAAAGATATGTAGTAGAATACATTTTGGCCAACCTTTATAAAGAAATGTGATTTCTTTTCATTCTTTTATTGGACATGTTTTATAGCAGAAAGTTAAAAATATTGCTTAGTTTTCAAAAATGTTGTTTTGTTTATATCTCACAAAATAAAAAAAACCCAGTGGTGATCAAATAACACCAAATGAAAAAAAAAGAAAAAATGGTATAAATTTTGTTTGGGTACAGCATTGCGTGACCGCGCAATTACCAGGTAAATTAGCACAGTGCCAAATAGCAAAAAAATTACCTAGTCATGAAGGGGGTAAAATCTTCTGGAGCTCAAGTGGTTAAAAGTATAAATCATGGGGAAATATACATTTATTTCAGAGTTGTACAAAATATGTTTTTTTTTTTTTGCTTTTACAAATTAGAATAACAATGCCACTGGTCACTGACACTGCAGATCAATACATATGTGGGCAGACCTGTCAGTACTTTTAGAAAATTATTTTCCTTACATAGAATTTCACCTGAGACTTTTTTTTTATATCTTATTGACCTTTAAATATGTCAAACCATGAATAAACTTGTACAAATGGCTTTATTGTGTTTTCAAAGGTTATATTGTCCAGTGTACACACAGTTTGGATTGAGTTCACTTTTTCCTCAGCATTTAAAAACTTACATTGATTCTAACCCTTCTTGCTCTGTACGAAAAAAAAATGCAGCCACTGTTTAGACCAGAGGTCGTCAACTCGCGGCCCAACACCGGGCTGTGGTGCCTCTGCTGTCGGGCCGTGCCACGCACAGCGTGGATCGCCAGCCGAGCAGAGAGGTGACATCATATTTCATTGCCCGAACCACTGTTTTACCCTTACTTACAGGGCCGCGAAGGCTGCTCTACACAGAAGTGCAGAGCAGAGAGAGAATGGCATCATCTCTCAACGCCCACCCTCATTCTGGTATGGTACCTAATACCCATGTGCTAGCTAGTTTACCCACACTGTGGAGAGGCTGTCAGCACCTGTAAGTACTGTACTCTGCAATGCTGGGGGGAAAAAAATGTGATTTTGCATTTAAATGAATTAGTGACACGCTGCTATTTTTTGCTGGCAGGTAACAGTGACAATCCACATCTGATGGCAGGTGACAGTGACAATCCACATCTGGTGGCAGGTGACAGTGACAATCCACATCTGGTGGTAGGTGACAGTGACAATCCACATCTGGTGGCAGGCTGCAGCAGTGACAATCCACATCTGGTGACAGGCAACAGTGACAATGTGGCAATTGACAAGCTGCAACTGCATCTGGTGACAGGTGATGTGGCAAGTGACAAGCTGAATCTGGTGGCAGGGGGCGTGGCAAGTGACAAGCTGCATCTGGTGGCAGGTGATACAACAAGCTACATCTGGTGGCAGGTGATGTGGCAAGGAACAAGCCGTATCTGGTGGCAGGTAGAGATGGCCCCCCGGTTTGAGTCAAATGCAAGTTTGACTCGAACATCGAGGGTTCGCATGTTTGGCGAATCCCAAACATTATGGGGCGTTCGCGGGAAATTCAAGCTTCCCATAATGCTGTGAAATTTCAGGGAAATGCCGCTCGCTGATTGGCCAAAGCATGCACATGACCTGCATGCTTTGGCCAATCACAGCACACTCTGCTGTGAGAACCATGATTGGGCAAAGGCAGGGTGCCTTTGGCCAATCATGTATCAGGGGTTTCACTTCACACCCACACTATATAAAGCCGCTTGTACAGCGGCTCTATGTAGTGCTGTGTGTAACGTGCAGGCAGTGTAGACTATATACAGGCAGTGTAAGAATATATATATATACAGGCTGGTATATATGTATGTATATATATATATATATATATATATATATATACATATATATTTTACACTGCATTCAGTGTAGACCATATACAGCTCATTCAGTGTATAGTATACAGAGTCTGTTCAGGCAGCGTAAGAATATATACTGTATTTACCTTTTATAGTGTATATATATTGTGGGAGATTAGCTCATGGGGATCACCTTTTCTGGGAAAAAAGCAGCGTGCAGGCAAAGCTTTCTTAAAAGTCTGACAGGTTGCCAGTTTTATTGGTAAAGGTTGCAAGTCAAATAAACAAACAAAATAGCAAAACAAATACTTGCCGTCCAGCACTAAACTATACAGAACAGAAACCTCACTATATGGTGTCGGGCTTGTCCCAGACACCCTCAAACAAAACAAATGCAAACCTTTCTCTTATATTATACCAATTACCAATATACCAATTCCCAATATGTAGCTATCTCAGTGTAGTGATTCTGAGTCCCAGGCCAGAGCCACACTGTGCTCTCCTCCTGGTCATTTAACCACACCTGAGACTGGACTCCAGTGGACCTGAAAACTCAGCCCGGAACCAGCCCTGCCACGGTGGCTGGGAAAAGCCATGCTGGACTCTGCTTCAGTCCCATCCAAGTGAACACGCTGCCTTTAGTGTAGACTATATACAGCTCATTCAGTGTATAGTATATAGCAGGGTTCCCCAACCCTGGGACTGTGGCCCACTGCCGGACCGTAGCCTGCTTGCAGCTGGGCCACGAAGGCTGCACTGCCTGACGTGCGGCACCGGGCAAGCAGAGAGATGCATACGTCTCTCACCACCCGGATCACCACTCTTCCGCCCACACAGTGGAGCCGCTACACTGCAGTGAGGCAGGGGAGCAGAGAGATGAGATCATCACTCATCGCCCGCCCAAATCACCGGGCTTCCGCCCACACTACAGAGCCGCTACACTGCAGTGAGGTGGGGGAGCAGAGAGATGAGATCATCTCTCACCGCCGCCTGGATCACTGTTCTTCTGTCCACACAGCGGGGCCGCTGCACTGATGGAAGAGACAAACCGCATCTGATGACAGGTGACAAACCACATCTGGTGGCAGTTGGCAAACCACATCTGGTTGCAATCCACATCGTGACAGGTGGCAATCCACATCTGCTGGCAGGTGACAAACCACATCTGGTGGCAATCCACATCTGGTGGCAGATGGCAATCCACATCTGGTGGCAGGTGGCAATCCACATCTGGTGATGGCAGATGGCAATCCACATCTGGTGGCAATCCACATCGTGACAGGTGGCAATCCATATCTGGTGGCAGATGACAAACCACATCTGGTGGCAATCCACATCTGGTGGCAGATGGCATTCCACATCTGTGGGCAGATGGCAATCCACATCTGGTGTCAAGTGAAAAACCACATCTGGTGGTGGCAGATGGCAATCCACATCTGGTGGCAGGTGTCAATCCACATCTGGTGGCAGGTGACAAACCACATCTGGTAGCAATCCCTACCTGGTGGCAATCCACATCTGGTGGCAGGTGGCAATCCACATCTGGTGGAAATCCGCATCTGGTGGCAGGTGTCAATCCATATCTGGTGGCAGGTGATGTGGCAAATGACAAACCACCTCTGGTGGCAAGTGACGTGGCAAGTGACACTATGCATCTGGTGGCAGATTCTGCATTATGGTGAGTTGAACTATTTGACTATTACATTGTGACAGGTGGCAATCCACATCTGGTGGCAGGTGGCAATCCACATCTGGTGTCAGGTGACAAACCACATCTGGTGGTGGCAGATGGCAATCCACATCTGGTGGCAATCCACATCGTGACAGGTGGCAATCCATATCTGGTGGCAGATGACAAACCACATCTGGTGGCAATCCACATCTGGTGGCAGATGGCATTCCACATCTGTGGGCAGATGGCAATCCACATCTGGTGTCAAGTGAAAAACCACATCTGGTGGTGGCAGATGGCAATCCACATCTGGTGGCAGGTGTCAATCCACATCTGGTGGCAGGTGACAAACCACATCTGGTAGCAATCCCTACCTGGTGGCAATCCACATCTGGTGGCAGGTGGCAATCCACATCTGGTGGAAATCCGCATCTGGTGGCAGGTGTCAATCCATATCTGGTGGCAGGTGATGTGGCAAATGACAAACCACCTCTGGTGGCAAGTGACGTGGCAAGTGACACTATGCATCTGGTGGCAGATTCTGCATTATGGTGAGTTGAACTATTTGACTATTACATTGTGACAGGTGGCAATCCACATCTGGTGGCAGGTGGCAATCCACATCTGGTGTCAGGTGACAAACCACATCTGGTGGTGGCAGATGGCAATCCACATCTGGTGGCAATCCACATCGTGACAGGTGGCAATCCATATCTGGTGGCAGATGACAAACCACATCTGGTGGCAATCCACATCTGGTGGCAGATGGCATTCCACATCTGTGGGCAGATGGCAATCCACATCTGGTGTCAAGTGAAAAACCACATCTGGTGGTGGCAGATGGCAATCCACATCTGGTGGCAGGTGGCAATCCACATCTGGAGGCAGGTGACAAACCACATCTGGTGGCAATCCACATCTGGTGGCAGGTGACAAACCACATCTGGTGGCAAACCACATCTGGTAGCAATCCCTACCTGGTGGCAATCCACATCTGGTGGCAGGTGGCAATCCACATCTGGTGGAAATCCGCATCTGGTGGCAAATGACAAACCACCTCTGGTGGCAAGTGACTTGGCGAGTGACACTATGCATCTGGTGGCAGATTCTGCATTATGGTGAGTTGAACTATTTGACTATTTACAATGTAATGACAGAAATAATGCACTTCAATCATCCTGACACAATATCAGCCATGGTGCTGTGATGATTGAAGCACTAACACCACCCATTTCCCCAACAAATTGCCAGTGAAAAGCTGCACCCCCCCCAACCGGGCCTTGGCACTATTTTACTCCACAACACCGGTCCCCGGTGCCAAAAAGGTTGGGGACCACTGGTATATAGAGTCTGTTCAGGCAGTGTAAGGATATATATGTACCTTCCATAGTATATATACTGTATATATATATATATATATATATATATATATATATTACAATGTCTTTAGTGTAGACTATATACAGCTCATTCAGTATACAGTATATAGAGTTATTATAGAGTTAGTGGGGGCATGTCATTACAATTTTTTTAATAAATTACAACAGCAGGGCCAGTTCCTGCACCCAACATGAGTAATTGTGAGGGTTACAGTGTCCTGCCACCACCAACACTCAAGGCCCAATTTTTCTGCACCTGTTTGACTAGGTTAAGTCATGCTCATAAAAGAGACATTTTTTTTTGCAAGTGCCATTTTATTTTTTATTGCATTTTAGTGTAAATATGAGATCTGAGGTCTTTTTTTCCCGCATATGAAAACGGTATTCAAACCACACATGTGAGGAATCGCCACGATCGTTAGAGTGAGAGCAATAATTCTAGCACTAGACCTCCTCTGTAACTCAAAACTGGTAACCTGTAGGCATTTTTGAACTTTGCAGATGGAGATTTTTAAGTGCCAAATTTTGTCGTCATTCCACGAGCGGGCGCAATTTTGAAGCAATTTTTTTTATTGCATTTTAGTGTAAATATGAGATTTGAAGTCTTTTTGACCCCAGATCTCATATTTAAGAAGTCCTGTCATGATTTTTTCTATTACAAGGAATGTTTACATTCCTTGTAATAGGAATGAAAGTGACCCAATTTTTTTTTTTAAATGGACAGTATAAAAATAAAAAATGGCAAGTAAAGCAAATAAGAAAAAATTTTTTAAAGCGCCCCCTCCTGCCGAACTCGTGCGCAGAAGCGAACGCATACGTAAGTCCTGCCCGCACCAGCGGGAAAACGGTGTTCAAAACACACATGTGAGGTATCGCCACAATCGTTAGAGCGAGTGCACTACGCCTCCTCTGTAACTCAAAACTAGAAACCTGTAGAAATTTTTAAACTTCGCCGATGGTGATCTTTAAGTGCCAAAGTTTGTCGCCATTCCACGAGCAGGCGCAATTTTGAAGCTTGACATGTTAGGTATCAATTTACTCAGCGTAACATTATCTTTCACAATATAGAAAAAGAAAATGGGCTTTACTGTTGTCTTATTTTTTAATTCAAAAAAGTAATTTTTTTTCCTTTTAAGACCACTGCGCAAATACAGTGTGACATAAAGTATTGCAATGACCGCCATTTCATTCTCTGGGGTGTTCGAAAAAATATATATAATGTTTGGGGGGGTTCTAAGAAATTTTCTTTAAAAAAAAAATGATTTTAAGTTGTAAACACCAAATCTCAGAACGAGGCTCTGTCCTTAAATGATTAAGGGGAACCCCATGCAAGAATCTTTAAAAAAAATTGCATGGGGTCCCCCCAACATCCAAACTAGTCCCCTCAGGTTTGGTATGGATTTTTAGGGGAACCCCATGCCAAAATGAAAAAAAAATTGCGCAGGGCCTCCCCCCAAAGTCTGTATCAGGCCCTTCAGGTCTGGTATGGATTTTACGGGGAACCCCTTACCATTTTTAAAAAAAAAATAGTGTAGGGGTCCCCTCAGGATCCAAACCAGACCCTTATCCGAGCATGCAGCCCTAGCATGGCAGGAGGGGGTGGGGATGAGCGAGCACCCCCCTCCAAACCATACCAGGCCACATGCCCTCAACATGGGAAGGGTGCTTTGAGGTCCCCCCCAAAGCACCTTGTCCCCATGTTGATGGGGAGAAGGGCCTCATCCCCTGGTAGGTGGTTATGGGGGTCTGCGGGCGGGAGGCTTATCAGAATCTGGAAGCCCCCTTTAATTAGGGGGCCCCAGATCCTGACCCCCCTATGTGAATAAGTTTGGGGTACATTGTACCCCTACCCATTCATCAAAAAAGGAATGTAGTGTTGCAAAAAACAGTAGACAGTTTTTGACAAGTCCTTTATTGTAAAATAGTTCTTTTTTCTTCCTTTCTTTTTTCTTCTTTCTTCCTCCAGTCTTCCTCCATCTTCTCCTGCCTGGCTCCTTTTTCTGGTCTTCTTCCTTCCTCTCGTCTTCTTCTTCTTGTTCTTTCACCGCCGCCGCTGCCACTGCCATGCCGTCCAGAGGTGATTCCCAGAATGGGCGGTCTTCAGTTTGACAGTTATTTTATAGGTAAGGGCGGGGCCACCCAGTGAAGTAACCGAGTGACCCTGCCCTCTCTGATGGTACGTGATGTCAGTGGGGGCGTGGTCACCCATTTGCATCATGGGTGGCCCTGCCCCTTCTTATAAAATAACTATCAAACTTAAGACCGCCCATTCTGGGAGTCGACTCTGGTAGGCAAGGCTGCGGTTGCGGCGGCGGTGAGAGTAGAAAAAGAAGACGATGAGAGACAGGAAAAAGACAGAAAGAAGGAGCAGAAGATGAGAAGAAGGAGCCGGCCAGGAAAAGGTGGAGCAAGACCGGAGGAAGAAAGAAGAAAGGAAGAAGAAGAAGAGCTAATTTACAATAAAGAACTTGCCAAAAACTGTCTACTGTTTTTTATAACACTTCATTCCTTTTTTGGTGAATGGGTAGGGGTATTATTATTAAAGGGGGCTTCCAGATTCCGATAAGCCCCCCACCCACAGGCCCCCACAACCACTGGCCAGAGTTGTGGGGATGAGGCCCTTCTCCCAATAAATATGGGGACAAGGTGCTTTGGGGACCCCAAAGCACCCCCCCCATGTTGAGGGCATGTGGCCTGGTATGGTTTGGAGGAGGGGGTGCTCACTCGTCCCCACCCCCTCCTGCCATGCCAGGGCTGCGTGCTCAGATAAGGGTCTGGTTTGGACCCCTACCCCATTTTTTTTTTAATTTGGCGGGGGGTTCCCCTTAAAATCCATACCAGACCTGAAGGGCCTGGTACAGACTTTGGGGGGGAATCCTACGTAATTTTTTTTTTCATTTTTGCGCAGGGTTCCCCTTAAAATACATACCAGACCTGAAGGGTCTGGCACGGACTTTGGGGGGACCCTAATGCAACTTTTAAAAAGTTTGGTGCGGGTGTTCCCCTTAAAATCCACACCAGACCGAAGGGCCCGGTATGGACTGGGGGGGGGGGGGACCCCCAGCGCAATGCTTTTTCAGTGATTTTTATTTATATTGCCGGTTACTGGCAATACATTAAAGCCGCAAGCAAGTTTAAATGACTTTTTTTCCTTTACAAATGTCATTTTGCGGTGGCACTGTTCTAAACATCACAGAGATGCACCACTTTACAGACATACTAAGGGGACACCCCAGGCACAATATTTAAAGGAATATTTCATTTTTATTTTTTCACTTTAAGCATTATTAAAATCACTGCTCCTGAAAAAACAATCTTTTTTAAAACTTTTTTTTGCATTGATACATGTCCCATTGGGCAGTACCCAGGTCCCCATACAATATTTATGGCAATAACTTGCATATAAGCCTTTAAAATTATCACTTTTCATGTTCGAGTCCCATTGATTTTAATAGGGTTCATGTGTTTGCACAAATTGTTTGCCAGTTCGTAAGTTCTGGTGCAAACCGAAGCGGGGGGGAGGCTTGTGTTCGGCCCATCCAGCCTAGTGGCAGGTGACATGACAAGCTGCATTGGGCGGCAGGTGATGTGGCAAGGGACAAGCTGCATCTGGTGGCAGGTAGTGTGGCAAGTGACAAGCTGAATCTGGTGACAGGCAATGTGGCAAGTGACAAGCTGCATCTTGTGGCAGGTGACATGACAAGCTGCATCTGGTGGCAGGTGATGTGGCAAGTGACAAGCTGCATTTGGTGGCAGGTGATGTGGCAAGTGACAAGCTGAATCTGGTGGCAGGCGATGTGGCATGTGACAAGTCGCATCTGGTGGCAGGTGTCATGACAAGCTGCATCTGGTGGCAGGTGATATGGCAAGGGACAAGCTGCATCTGGTGGCAGGTGATGTGGCAAGTGACAGGCTGAATCTGGTGGCAGGCGACGTGGCAAGTGACAAGCTGCATCTGGTGGCAGGTGACATGACAAGCTGCATCTGGTGGCAGGTGATGTGGCAAGTGGCAAGCTGCATCTGGTGGCAGGTGACATGGCAAGTGACAAGCCACATCTGGTGGCAGGTGTCATGACAAGCTGCATCTGGTGGCAGGTGATGTGGCAAGTGACAAGCAGCATCTGGTGGCAGGTGATGTGGCAAGGGACAAGCTGCATCTAGTGGCAGGTGACATGACAAGCGGCATCTGGGGCAGGTGATGTGGCAAGTGGCAAGCTGCATCTGGTGGCAGGGGATGTGGCAAGTGACAAGCTGCATATGGTAGCAGGTGATGTGGCAGTGACAAGCTGAATCTGGTGGCAGGCGATGTGGCAAGTGAGTAGCTGCATCTGGTGGCGGGTGACATGACAAGTTACATCTGGGGGCAGGTGATGTGGCAAGTGACAAGCTGCATCTAGTGGCAGGTGATGTGGCAAGTGACAAGCTGCATCTGTTGGCAGGTGACGTGGCAGTAACAAGCGGAATCTGGTGGCAGGCGATGAGGCAAGTGACTAGCTGCATCTGGTGACAGGTAACATGACAAGCTGCATCTGGTGGCAGGTGATGTTGCAAGTGACAAGCTGAATCTGGTGGCAGGCGACATGGCAAGTGACAAGCCACATCTGGTGGCAGGTGACATGACAAGCTGCATCTGGTGGCAGGTGATGTGGCAAGTGACAAGCTGGATATGGTGGCAGGCGAAGTTGCAAGTGACAAACTGAATCTGATGGCAGGTGACATGACAAGCTTCATCTGGTGGCAGGTGATGTGGCAAGTGACAAGCTGCATCTGGTGGCAGGTGATGTGGCAAGTGACAAGCTGTATGTGGTGGCAGGTGACATGGCAAGTGACAAACTGAATCTGGTGGCAGGCGACGTGACAAGTGACAAGCTGCATCTGGTGGCAGGCGACACGACAAGCTGCATCTGGTGGAAGGGGATGTGGCAAGTGACAAGCTGAATCTGGTGGCAGCGACGTGACAAGTGACAAGCTGCATCTGGTGGCAGGCGACATGACAAGCTGCATCTGGTGGAAGGTGATGTGGCAAGTGACAAGCCACATCTGGTGGCAGGTGATGTGAACAAGCTGCATCTGGTGGCAGGTGATGTGGCAAGTGACAAGCTGGATATGGTGGCAGGCGAAGTTGCAAGTGACAAACTGAATCTGGTGGCAGGTGACATGACAAGCTTCATCTGGTGGCAGGTGATGTGGCAAGTGACAAGCTGCATCTGGTGGCAGGTGATGTGGCAAGTGACAAGCTGTATGTGGTGGCAGGTGACATGGCAAGTGACAAACTGAATCTGGTGGCAGGCGACGTGACAAGTGACAAGCTGCATCTGGTGGCAGGCGACATGACAAGCTGCATCTGGTGGAAGGGGATGTGGCAAGTGACAAGCTGAATCTGGTGGCAGCGACGTGACAAGTGACAAGCTGCATCTGGTGGCAGGCAAAATGACAAGCTGCATCTGGTGGAAGGTGATGTGGCAAGTGACAAGCCACATCTGGTGGTAGGTGACGTGACAAGCTGCATCTGGTGGCAGGTGACGTGACAAGCTGCATCTGGTGGCAGGTGATGTGAACAAGCTTCATCTGATGGCAGGTGATGTGACAAGCTGCATCTGTTGAACTAATTGAACTATTACATTTTGAATTACATTGTAATAATAGAAATAGTGCGCTTCAATCATCCTGACACCATATCAACCAGGATACCCTGATGATTGAAGCACCAACACCAGCCATTGCCCTGACAAATTGCCAGCGAAAACCCGCATCCTCTCCTCCCCCCCTGGGCCTTGGCATAATTTTCTTCTACGCAACCGGTCCCCGGTGCCAAAAAAGTTGTGGACCACTGGTTTAGACCACTACATGTAGAACATGTAATGCTCACAAAGGGTATCATGATTTTTGACTAAAGCTTTGGAAATTTCACCAGTAGGTGGAGGCATAATATATAACTTCCCAATGACTGAGGAAACAAGATTCCCAAAACTGTGTACTTTTTTTTACTCTATTTTAACTTCATAAAGTATTTTTGGGTTTAACAGAGTGGATGTGAATCATGTTTCTTCACATCCACTCTGTGAATTAAACCTAAAAATACTTTATGATTTAGATCAGGGGTCTTCCACTGATACCAATAATGGGATACTATTCCTCCATACTGACCACTAACCCTGGGGCCATATTTATTCTCACTGATGCTGAACCCGGGACATTTTCTGCCCCCGCTGGCCACAATCCAGCCCTCTTAAAGTCTCAAGGACAATAAACTGGCCCTTTGTTTGAAAAGTTTGGAGACCCCTGATTTAGAGGATCAGAAAAACAGTGAAGGGACAATACAGCCACATAGCTAAATATACAGCCGGAGCACATACTGTATGCAGGAAATGTTTTACAAATCTCAAGATTTATTAAAGTAGCATTCTAGTCAAGTACTAACTATACCTAAATTTGCTCCCACTCCCAATTCTAAGCCCTTCACTAATTACCTGTAAGGGAAGGTGTCTATACTTACCTATTCCAAGGGCTCATGATTGGCTCCCAGCTCCAGCTTCAGTGTAGAGGAGGGACAGCTGACAACAGATCCCCCATAGTAAGCCTACAGGTCAAAGGTGCCCAACCAGTGGCCTGGGGCCAGATGTGGCCCGCGCAGCCCTCTAATGTGGCCCAAGACCTCTTGCTCTGGGATGGCGGATTGGCAATCCCAAATAGGGGGTTGCTAACCCGCCAACCCACAGAGCATCAGTGTTGTGAATGAAGCCAGTGGTAGAGGAAGAAAGCAGCTGCAGAGCAGAGGTGCATAAGTCGATGCTTCCTGTATAGTGCCGGCTCCTGCCACAGGCGGAGTGATACCAAATGCACTCTGCCTGGTACAGTAACAGCCGGCAATACCTGAATGGAAGACTGTTATTTTGTGTGGGGTTTTTTTGCAACCTGCAAGGTAAAGCCATAATGTGCTAGTATGCATGGCATGCTAGCAAATTATGGGAAACTTACCTGAAAACAAAACCATCCAGTGCCGCACTGTCACGGCTTCCATCTCCACCTGGTCTTCCTTCCGGGTTTGCGGACTCCGGCTGTGTGAGTGGCTGGAGCCGTGATGACGTCACTTCCAAGCATGCACGCGGGAGCCGCCGCTTATGGCACGGGACTCTGAAGGAACCTTATTATAGGCTTACCTATGGGTAAAAGTCAGAGATGGGAGTTTACTCACACTTTAAAGGTAAGTTTATTACTAAAATCACAGTGTATACTGTATATGGGCATATATGTTCTGCAGTGGTTACTGAGCTGCTTTCAAACTGAGCCATAGACTTCTGGTATTACCTGTGGGTTTGGTGAGTTTTCAGAAAGTGCACCACATCTGCAGAATATAATAGAAGTTTATAGCAAAGTGCAGCTAACCCACAGGAAAGCCACAAGTGCACTGCGCTGCACCCACGGTGTGGGAAAATCTCAGGGCATCAGTGTGAAAGCAGCCTTTGGTCCCTTTCACGTAATCGGTCTAACCTCTATGGAGCGGCAGATGTAAACGGACTTGTGTCCATTTAAAACCGCATACCTCCAATCTGATAAGAAAAAAACAGAAGGGATTCTATCCCTTTCCATCTGGGTGGATCGGAGGGCCCATAGAGTAGAGTGGGCTGTGTTCATGTCCACTCTGCACAAGCATAGTGCATGGACCTGTTATCCGCCCGCTCCACTCATTGTGGCCCAGGATGGGTTACCAAGCTGCTTAACCGCTTGCCGACGGCTGATCGGCAATTGACGGCGACAATGTGGCTCTGTAACGCGAATCGCCGTCATACGACGGCGGCCGCGATACAGAGCCACTGTGAGCTGGCGCGCGCGCGCGCTCACTGTGTCCGGGGGGGACCGGGGAGCGGGTGCGGCGGCTTCGATTGCCGCCGGCCACCCGCGATGCCCCCCCCCCGGAGCGAATGAGCGGAGGTCCGTGTATGTAAACACGGACCTCCGCTCTGTGTGAGGGGGAAGGGAAGTGATCACAGCCTTCCTGTAAGTGAAGGCTGTGACCACTTCCTTTCCCCAGCTAGGCAAGTCCCCCTACAGTAAGAACACGCCCAGGGAACACAGTTAACCCTTAGAGCGCCCCCTGCAGGTTAACCCCTTCACTGCCAATGGCATTTACACAGTAATCAGTGCATTTTTATAGCACTGATCGCTGTATAAATGCCAATGGTCCCAAAAAAGTGTCAAAACATTCCGACATGTCCGCCCCAATATCGCAGTACCGCTAAAAATCGCAGATCGCCGCCATTTTTAGTAAAAAATAAAAAAAAAATAAAAACCCCAGAAATGAATTCTCATCATCCGTAAATGCGACCACTTTTGCGCAAACCAATCAATAAACGCCGATTGCGATTTTTTTTATCGCAAATATGAGGAAGAATATAAATCGGCCAAAAACGGTGAAAAAAAATGTTTTTTTATATTTTTTTTTTGGATTTGTATTTTAGCAAAAAGTAAGAAATTTGGGTTTTTTTGCAAAATTGTCGCTCTTCTTTTGTTTATAGCGGCGATCAGAAATGACGCAGAGGTGATCAAATACCACCAAAAGAAAGCTCTGTTTGTGGGAAAAAAAGGACGCAAATTTCGTTTGGGTGCAACGTCGCACGACCGCGCAATTGTCAGTTAAAGCGACGCAGCGCCGAATCGCAAAAAGTGCTCCGGTCCTAAAGCTGGAAATCCTTCCGGGGCTGAAGTGGTTAAGTGGCCCTCACTCTTCAAAAGGTTGGGCACCCCTGCTATAGGTGATGTTATCGCCCAGGCTCTGCAGCCATTGTCGGTGATCTTTCCTTTTCACTGAAGCTGGCTGCTGGAGAGATCATGTGACTAAATGGGAGCATCCTCAGAATTGGAAAGCATACAGATCTTTCTTTATAGGATTGTTAGAATAGGCTTGGAATGGGGGTGAGAGTAGGTTTAAGTATAGTTAGAATTTGATTGGAATTCCACTTTAAGTATAGTAGTGATCCACCAATCTCTGATGTGCCTTATGATTGTATAACATTAAAAATGTAATATGACTTTTCTGAAGAATTCTGAGGACTACGTGCCAGTGCCAGATCTTCTGCTCTACCCTATCATTTATCATGCACAGATTATACAGTTTATAACTCTTAACTCAATCAAGGCCAAGAAGACCATCTAGATCAGGGTTTCTCAACCAGGGTTCCGTGGAACCCTCGGGTTCCTTCAGAGTTTGCAAGGGGTTCCTTGAGCAATGGTCATTTTCTACCTCTCAGATAAATTCCCAATGACATCATTGATCTTTTTAGCTATCTGTAAGGGGGTAATTCTTCCCAAGGACCACAAGAGTAGGGAACATCTAGATTGTTAGCTGCACTTCTAAGCCGTAATAAAAGAGGCAGTCATTGCCCGATGTCCTGACATTTATTTAATAAGGCAATCCAACAGTTTATTCAGAGACACTGGGTGCCAACGTTCCTGGAGGTGGGAATCTGGGTGGAATGGAACTGGAAAGGGGTCTGAAGGGCACCTTTACTTTTAGGAAAGGGGCCTAAAATATATTTTTACCAGACATGCATATGGAGGCCTCTTTTTTCCCGCATGAAAAGAGAAAAAAAAATGTATGGATCGGCAGATATTAAAAATACATCTAATCGGTACTGGATTAAATTCATTGTTACTGCCTGGTGTTCAGCTTTAAATGAGAATCTGTCATGTCTTTTGCACCCCCCTTTTATTTGCATCTCTCCTAGAGACATATTATGTTTTCCTGGAACTAGGAATTGTAATTACTGGGGAACTATAATATTGTAGGCCAGGGGTGTCAAACTCAATGTCATCGTGGGCCACATCATTATTTTTATTGTCCTCAAAGAGCCAGTTGTATCTGTAAGACTAGATGTCTAGAGCAAGCCCCCCACCATCAGATGTAAAGAGCCCACCACCCTCCCTTACATCACAATGCACCCCCCTTATCTTGTGCTGCTGCCAGGAAGAAGCTGGGTGGAGCTGGGAAGCAGAAAGTGCAGGGTCTAGAGGAGGACCCAAGGAGGACAGGAGCCAGCTGCCAGAATGTGCTGAATGCTGAGACCGGGGAGGTGGAGATGAAGTGGTGCTGTGGCTGTGCAGAAATGTGCAGGATTTGTAGGAGGAGTCATGTCCTCCTCTCTGCTGACTGCTGAGACAAGGTGGGGGTGGAGGTAAGGGGGTTGCCGCAGCTGCAGGAGAGGTGCAAGGACCACATGAAATGGCTCTGAGGGCCAGATTCAGCCCACAGGGCTTGTGTTTGACACATGTGTTATAGGCAATAATGGGGTCCTGCTTTTGTGTCTATGTCCACTCCATGAGTGCAGAGGGGTCCAGATAATTTAGTAAATTCTATTTAAATGATAGTCGCACTGTTAAAATTGATATCCTGTAAATGGCCTTTTCCCTCAACAATAACGTCACCCCTCAAAATGTTATATTACTTGTCTCCAGTCTACTAGGATCTTAATCAAGTGGCCTGCTGGGACCACTGCTCCAGATGAAGCATCTCTATTCTTTCCAAAGGAGAGGCGGCCCTTTGTTGGGGACATAGTAGCCAACCTGTCCATAGGAATAAATGGAGATTGTGGCTTGTTTGTGTGGAAGGACAGAGTCAACCTGAAAGACTTCTCCTGGAGTGGCCACAGCAGGCCATGAAGCATGGACAGATAAGTATAACACTTAGGGGGGGAAAGATGATCATTTAGGATAACTAAACCAAACGTAGTTATCCTTTAAACTATCTCTTTCAAATATTCCAGCCTTCATTGTAGTAAATGGAGTTTAGCAAAGAATCTTAAAAATAAGTAAGCCTGCTGCATTATCAAATCAATATACCACTAGATCCCTTCCAGATTCTTTACCAAAATTTCCTGCATTCAATAATTACAAAACACACACCAGTTTTCTTTTTGCGATGGAGTAAATATATTATTAAAAAAATAGTGAAGTGTTATTGTTATCACTGTATCAATATGCAAATAGGGATATTATAAATTCCATCTCATTCAAATAGAAATGAAACAGCGACACAATTTCTTCAGTACGGTTCACTAACCCCGTTCACACTTAGTTACTGATGCTCAGCGGGAGGCAGCTAGTGCCAGCTTCAGCCAGCCCTTGATGATTAAGGAGGATTTAATTATAACTGAAAAAGAAAAAAAAATCTAATCCAAAAATCAATTCTGCATAGAATTTAATAATACACATATATAGTCCTGTAAATGATAGATCATATAATATAAAACAGGTGATTTAAGAAAGACTTGTCTCAACGTGGAACAAAATGGTTTATGGTCAGCTCCTTTCTTCCATAGCGATGGTCATTGCGATTGGAAGATTAGAAGTAATCATGGCCAGTTGACGGAATGCTTGATAATTGCAGGCCTCCTGGGATAAGCAATTTAAAAGTAATCTATCTTCTTTCTATTTATTAATTTTAGATAGATATGTGAAAATCATCAACTTATTGTAAATAATATTAACAAAGAGCCTCTATTTATGCTTGTAGCACTTCCCCCACAAAGGCTGCAAGTAACTGGTTCCCCTATTCCTGCACAGCCAGGCAACAAGCTTTTTCCACGTCCATCCGGAAATAAGAAAACAGTCTCTGAGCTTGTCTTTGTTGTTTTATTAGGGGTTATGGGATGTCCAGCTTGACTGAAACAATGAATGGGGTCTCCTTCCTGGACACCATCAGTCCTTAGTGATCAAAAAGTGAAAGTCCCCAAATGTCCTGTGGTGTGCCCATAAGGCCTTCCTAAGAGGTATACTTTTGCAAATCAGCGCCAGGAAAAAAAGAAAAAGGGAACATAAACTAAACACTATCTTAGCAGATATTAAAACAGCGGAAACACAAAACAAAGCCCAGCCATCATCAGCTCTAGCTAACACACTGACAAAACTGCGGACCGATCTTAGGACATTCCTCCTGGAGAGGCACAGCAGATATGTAGACAAACTCAAACTGTCCCATTACTCCTCCGACAACCGGGCGGGCAAGAAGCTGGCCGCCAGGCTGAAGGACCGAAACATTAGGTCAAGAAATCCCTTCTTAATCAGACCATCGGACAACTCTAAATTAGTAGACCCCGCAACTATAGCAGATGTATTTGCAGACTTCTATTCCTCCCTTTACAACCTCAAAGAGGACCAAGATACCAGCCAACCCACCAATGACCTAATACAAACATTCTTAGACTCTGTTAAACTCCCCACTATAACAGCAACCCAGCTAGAAAAATTAAACGCACCTATTGACCCTACAGAGGTATTAAAAATGATTCCGACCCTACCACAGGGTAAATCCCCTGGCCCGGATGGGCTCCCAAACGAGTACTACAAGACATTCCGTGACATTCTGGCCCCCAGACTGGCAAACACCTTCTCTCAGGTTGCCACTTTGGAATCGTTTCCCCCTGAGATGCTGAAAGCATACATCGTCACTATCCCGAAGCCAGGCAAAGACTCCGCGGCCCCCTCAAACTACAGACCAATATCACTACTTAATGCGGACGTGAAACTATATGCAAAGATACTGGCGCATAGAATCGCGTCCATTCTTCCCACGCTTATCAAGTCGGACCAATCAGGCTTTACAGCAGGGAGACAGCCGTCGGACGCCACCAGGAGAGTCATAGGTATAGTCCAACACTTGCGGGCCTGTCGGACGCCTTCGTTGCTCCTCTCCTTGGACGCGGAGAAGGCGCTCGACAGGATCCACTGGGGATACATGAGGCAGGTGTTGATGAAATACGGCCTCCGAGGACATATCTTGTCGGCCGTCCTGGCCCTTTACTCCTCGCCCAGTGCCCAAGTGTTCACTTCAAATGCCCTGTCCAAAACCTTCAAGATCACAAATGGCACCAGACAGGGATGCCCCCTTTCGCCTTCTATTTTTCAATCTACTTATCAAGCCCCTTGCAGAAAAAATCCGATCCCACCCCCTTATAACTGGCATTGACCTGGAAAACATTTCCTCTCACTATATTAATTTGTTTGCAGATGATATTATTCTCTTTATCTCTGCCCCAGAAAAATCCCTGCGCCACGTACACCACACCTTGGAAACATTCAGCCAGGTATCATATTATAAGGTTAACCACACTAAGTCCCTTATACTGGGTATTGGCATACCCCCTCAACTCAAACTTAATCTCAAGGCTACATTCCCATACTCCTGGGCCACCAAATGCGTTCCCTACCTGGGCATCCAAATTACAGAGGACCCCGTTAACTTAGCAGATACTAACCTACCTCCCTTAATTGACAAAATTTCAAAAGATTTAAACAGGTACTCCAAAACTGAGTTATCCTGGATGGGGCGTCTGGCCTCCTTCAAGATGTTAATACTTCCACAGATACTCTACGTGTTCCGCACACTGCCCGTTCCAATTAAACCTAAATATATGAAGTCACTAGAGCTACTTCTGAGAAGCTATGTGTGGCAATCTAAACGCCCTAGATGTGCCAAAAACATCCTAATTAAACATAGGGACGCAGGGGGCATGGGATACACTGACCTCAGGGACTATTGCTATGCTTCGGTACTAACCCAGCTCCGCACATGGTTCAATCCAGCAGACGACAGTCTGTGGAGGTCTGTGGAACAAAACCTGATCCCCTCCAAAAATTTTGAAACCTTTCTTTTAGCAGACGTATGGAAACCTCATCCCCTCCATCGCTTCCCCCTAACTATCCAAGCCACTATCAACGCTTGGAGGCAACTTTGTAAATTAGAACACAATCCAAAAACATTTACTGAAATTCCCGTCCCCATAGCAATCTTCTCTGAGGTGATCCCTAACTTATATCTTTCAGGATGGATCTCTAGAGGGCTTATGCACGTTTCCCAACTTTATGATGTATGTGGGCTGAGACACTTTCGGGATCTGTCGAACGAGTACGCCATTCCATATACCGATTATTATATGCATATTCGGATTTCCCATCTCCTCAACTCCCTGAAAACACATAAGATTTATCTACCAAAAGAGGCATGGGAATTCTATAAGAACCCCAAGCATATGAATAAAGGGATCTCCCTATTCTACAACCTCCCCCACCAAAAAATGTCCTTCTCCAAATCCACGCACCATTTAAAATGGGAACACGAACTAGAACGTTCCTTCACACTCCAACAATGGAAAACGGCTGCTCACACGATTTACAGATCCTCTAAGTGTATCAACCACTGGGAATCCTATCAGAAACTGACCCTGAGGTGGTACCTAACGCCTCTTAGAGTATCTACGTTTTCTCGGGATTCCTCCCCTCTGTGCTGGAGGGGTTGCGGGGAAATCGGAAACATGTTGCATGTATTTTGGAACTGTAAAAGTCTTATTAGCTTCTGGAATGGCATTTTTAGGAAAATCTCCTCTATCACCGGGTGTCTCACAAGACCAGACCCGGCCCTGGCTCTTCTGGGTCTGGGAATAGAGCGGTTCCCTCCGGACTTCCGAGCAGTTGTCACACATATATTCTTGGCAGCAAAAATGCTCATAACTAGAAATTGGAGAACTGACAATACTCTAAATCCCCTGGACGCACTAGCCCTGGTCCACACACATTACACCTATGAATCCTTGTTAATAACTAACTTAACCAAACGCAAAGCATTCAACACGTGCTGGGAAAAAGTGAAAGTCCCCTTGAGGATTAGGAGCTCTTAGTCCCCTTTAGAAAATAGCACAGTAGGTTGTAAACTGCATTCAGGAGTAACTCATCTCCTTTGCAGAACTGCTTCCAGATCCACTGCTTGCAGGAACTACCAGCCCTCCTGGCTACTTGTCCACCAGCCCACCTGGCTGCACCGAAGATCTCCCAGGGCAAGGGATAGGAAGAGTTAAGTTCTTGAACGTTTGCTACATGCGGCAGTCTCTCTCCTTGTCCTCGAATGTGTCCTCTTTGATTCCTGCTGCTCCTTAGGCAAGAGTCCTCCTCAAGATGCTGATAAGATCTTCCCAAGCCAACCTGAGCCAAGCCTGGAGGCAGAGCCCCTTCAGACCCAGGGGTCCCCTGCTAGGCCATCAACAGCCTCCTCAGCACTTCATCTTCCACCCGACTCCCCTGCTGGCATGGCTCCCCCATATTTAAGGGCTAACCTAGCCACACTGCCCGGACATCCGGTCAAGTTCACTTAATTATGCAGATCAGTCCCTCCTGGCCTCCATCCACTAACCTCTGGAAGCTTCTCTAAACTTCTAGATCCTGGGGAAGGTACCAGAGACCTGTCTCTGTGGAGCCATTCAGCCTGACCTGCAGTAACCTTGACCCAATGTCAGACTCACAAACCAACCACGAGTCATAACTTAAATTTGCCTGCACTAACACTAGCAACACACTAGAGGGTGCTACATACTCATTAAAGAGAACCTTTACATTCCCTATAGTGGGCAAAGTTAGTTAATTAACAATGAATTCTAAGCTATGTGTGTGTCATGGGGGCTCAGCTAGAACAGCCATGTTCCTACAGTAAACCAGTGGGATAGTGCAGTTGGTCAAAGTTGTGCACCTGCATGTCACTTCACAAAGGAAGATACAGTATATTGGTAGACAGTTGAGGTCTGATGGGATGAACCATGCCAGTACAGAGGTGCAAATGTGGTTACTTTTCAGTGTCTTTTGCAATCCTAATCTATGTCAACCAAGGGGTTGGGGGACCACAGCTGCTGCCATGTCTAGGGCCCCATTTTTCCTTATTTCATCTCTAGGCAAAGTAGTGGGTTCACTTTACAACATAAGTGTGCGCAGTCTATTGCATTAGGGTGTGCACTCCAAAGAACAAACACATGGTACCAATCACTCACTGTGTTCATTCAGAAAGGAAAGGGGCCAATAAATTACATATTTACTGGCCCATTCCCCCACTCATCCTAAAATATCCCCTCTGTGTGTGCCTGCCTGTCAGAGAAATACCCTGGACTACTGAGATGGGGGACATCCTTCTGGGATGGGGGATACTTATCCTGCCTGCCCACAATGCAGTTCACAGTTTCTGAGTGGCCAATTACCAGGCTGGAACACTATCATGTAAGAGCATGTTGAACTTGCATAACCCTGTGTTAGTGTCAGGGACAAATTACGAGAAGATTTGGCAAATGTGCCAACATTTAAAGCTGTCTCGCTAATTCGCTCATGCGCAACGGCAAGCGGAACGCTATGGCCAATCTGTGAGTGCGACGGCGCATCAGTGTACGCAAAGCACGCTAATTGCCAGTGTCCACTGGCCTATATAAGGACAGCAGCTCCTCTCACAAATTGCTGGATTCTTATCAGCCTTCCTGTGTACCTGAGCTCTTGTGCATTTACCCTTGGATTTCCTGTTCTGACCCAGATTGCCTCTGACCTGTCTGATCTCCTCTCCTGGCTTTGACCTCTGGCTTGTTCTACTGACTCTGCTGCTGTCTCCAGTTTATGACCCCTGCTTGCATTACGGACTTTGCTATTTATTCCTTGCTAGCCTTCCTGTGTATGACCTCAGCTAGTGCCTGTTTTGCTTCCTGCCTATGCTGAGTCCTGATGAATCCATCATGTTTGACCCCCGGCCTGGCTTTCACTACCGTCTCCTGTGTGCACTACTGCCAAGTACTACTGAGGTACTCTAGAGACTCCTGCCCAGCTGTGTATCCTGCTGCATCCAGTATACATCAGGTGACTATCAGTCCTACTCTTCAGAACTGGCAACCTGTGCTTCTTTGGGCACTACACCTTCTGTACCACCTTCAGGGGTGTACTGCACTTAGCCACAAGGGGAGCCCTCTCTGCATTTCGGCCTCCGACCAGGTATGTGACACTAATATTTAACTTTGTCAGAAGGCTGAAATGTTAAGCAGAGTTTTGGGAGACAGAAGGGAAATCTTGGCAATGGGAAAGTAAGTACTAAATGCTTACAGTGCCTCTGGCATAGTAAAATTGTTATTTGGTTCACTATGTGAAAGGTACAGGTTCATGTTTATTTCAATCATGCATGTTAATAAGGACAATCATATTTCTTTTTTAGAAAAAAAAAGCATGCAAACAGAAGAAGCACTAGACCAAAGGATAAAAGAGTCCAAAATCATTTATTAGTTTATACTTAAAAAACTTCCAATGCGTTTCAGGGGTCAAATAAACCCCCCCTTCATCAGGGCTTCATTTAAAATAAAGACTTTCCTGTGTGACTCTAGGTTCACATATATGCGTTTCTGCGGGCCATGTTTGCAAGGGCATGGCAGCCCATTCTCATGCATAGGGGTGCCATTCAGAATGAATGGCAGCCCCGCTCATTTTCTCACAGCACCGCGTTTTCTCTGTCGGTAATTGTGGGTTAGATTCTACAGGCATAGGTGTGAACCAAGCCTTAATCTGTGCAGGGAAGCTAGTGTTTGGATCAGAAAAGTTACTCTTTTTTTTAATAAGCAAGTTGCAGTTTCATTTTAGGATACACAGCACAATAGTTATTTTAGATAAAGTACTGCGCTAATTATGAATGAGACAGTTCATATGGCCTATATAGTCCAAATGGGGCCAAATCAAGGATAGAGTTGAATCACAACTATTAAACTTCATAAAAATTATGTCAATCCAATGGTTCAAATGGCAATAGCAGATACACAGGCAGACTTATGGGAATAACTGTGTTCACCCAAAGTGCTGAATAGACATGCTGTGCAATCCACCACTGACATATAAAAGGCTTACCAAATAGATAAACCAAAGAGCAAATAACCCAACTCCCTCCGGGGGTATACAAATAAGGTTAGGGTTCATAAACAGGGGTCATGTAAAGCAAAACAAAAAGTAAAACAAAAACTCCATTTTCAAAGTAGACCACCATAAATATTATAAAATGTAAGAGAAAAATTTGGCCTAAAAGACTTATATAAATAAAAAATAAATAAATAAATATATATATAAAATAAATATTAAAAAGCCATTCCCCTTTTTTAAGAGGATTAAAGAATGGGAATTAGGGGATAAGGACAAAAAAATATTTTTATTGTTAAACCTTAAAATATATCAATTAACCATAGGTCCCTAAAATTGAGGGCATACCTACCCACTATATATCAAAGTCATCTCTTCTACCTAAAGAAAGGAGAAGGCTTGGACAATAAACTGGTATAAAATATATTAAATTCCCTTTGATTATGGGCATCCCCCAGGACACCCCAAACATACACACCCTATTACTAGACCTAAACCTACTGTGTAGGGAACTATTATGTTAATGGGCTCATCATTTGGATCCCCCTCTTGGGATCACAAGTGACCCCCCATAATGATACTGGCCATCAAATAAATTGTAGACATCTCTATGAGTTATCTATAAAGGCATTAATGTCAATATCTACATTAAGCCCATAAGGGGTATATGACCTAATTTTGTGAACCCAGGACATTTCCATCTTGGAAATGCTCCTAATTAGGGAGCTCCCCCCCGCCAGTGGGCCTCATATTTATCGATCCCCAAGAACAAAGTCTTGGAAGGATCCCTATTGTGAGATTCCCTGTAATGGTTAGACACTGAGTGATTCTTTATTGGTTGACTCGACTGGTGATATGGACTGGATAGAATCTGACTAAAGAAGGTTGTGGACCCTTTCCACATCTTTGGAGGAGGTTTGGTTACCTGCGCCATTGTCACATCTGATCTGGCCATACCGCTGATTGGGGGTATCCAACACCAGAAGGCATCTATCCTGTTCCCATACCCCGGAGGGAGTTGGGTTATTTGCTCTTTGGTTTATCTATTTGGTAAGCCTTTTATATGTCAGTGGTGGATTGCACAGCACGTCTGTTCAGCACTTTGGGTGAACACAGTTATTCCCATAAGTCTGCCTGTGTATCTGCTATTGCCATTTGAACCATTGGATTGAGATAATTTTTATGAAGTTTAATAGTTGTGATTCAACTCTATCCTTGATTTGGCCCCATTTGGACTATATAGACCATATGAACTGTTTCATTCATAATTAGCGCAGTCCTTTATCTAATGCTGTTTATGATATACTGATTGTGTATTAGACTGCTGCTCTTCAGGAATTCAGCGCGGTGTTCTCCTCTTTTTTCTATATAAGCACAATGGTTGTGTCAGACACCTCCTATCACAGTTTACCAATCCATGAATGTGATGGCTACTTTGGTTTTCCTTTTAAAGGCTTTTTATTTTCACCTGGTGATCCAGCCAAAAACGCTGGCCATACATGGATCGAAACTTCATTTATTCAGCAGAGACCAGCTGAATTTAAAACCATTTATGGGCAGAGTGGTTGTACAGAAGTTGATCTACCAATCAATGACTTCTGTACAACCACCCAGTCAGATTTTTGTCACTCAATCATGGCTGCCGGGAATACTGCTGGTTTTACAGCAGTAGTTTGATGGAATGGATGTCTCCCTGCTGTCACAACACAGTAGCTCACCTCCAATGTGTGGATGAAGGAACTGGGTCAGCTTTTTTTTTTTGTTCAAAAAAAAAAAAAAAATAGGTATCAGCTGCTTTACACACTTCCTATAGGAAGTTATAGGGTGTCTCCACTACATTGGAGGAGCCACGGAGATACCTTTGAACAGCATCACTGTGTTGAGGGTAGTGTTGGAAGCTCTTGCAAATTTAGGTAGCCTTATAAACAACTTAAGGTTCACTCTATAGCAGTTTTACAGCTACAGGGCGGCACATCTGCACCAGCTCATGTATATATACGTGATCTGGCTCCTCCTGGTAGGGGGCGAACATATGTGCCACCAGCAGCTCACTCCGACTGTGGGTGGTCGCACAAAGCGGGAGCCCAGAAGCGGATACCACAGATTCCATGTCCGCTGGCACTTGGCAATCATCGAGCAGAGAGGCAGAATGGTGGTCTGCCTATGTAAACAAGGCAGATCGCCATTGTGACAGGAGGGAAGGCATGGATTCTGTGTCTCTGCAAAGCAGGGACATGGATCCATATCTTCCCCTAGTAAAAGCACCTCCCACAGTTTAGTAAAGCACTGGTTAGGCACACATTGAACCTTTTGATCACCCCTGAGGTTAACCCCTTCCCAGACAGTGTCACTAGTACAGTGTATATTTTTTAGCACTGATCGCTGTATTAGTGTTACTGGTCCCCAAAAAGTGTCAGTTAGTGTCAGAATGTCCACCACAATATCGTAGTCCCACTATAAGTCGCTGATCGATGCCATTACCAGTAAAAAAAATAAAAATATTTAATTGTTTGTAGACGCTATAACAATTACGCAAACCAATCAATATACGCTTATTGGGAATTTTTTTTTGCCAAAAATATGTGTCAGAATAATATTGGCCAAATTGATGAAGAAATTAGATTTTTTTATTGGATAGGTTCTACAGCAGAACGTAAAAAATATTGTTTTCTTTTTTTCAAAATGGTCGGTCTTTTTTGTTTATAGAGCAAAAATTAAAAAGTGCATAGGTGATCAAATACCACCAAAAGAAGGCTCTATTTGTGGGGAAAAAAAGGGCATACATTTTATTTAGGTACAACGTCACATGACTGCTCAGTTGTCAGTTGAAGTAACACAGCACTATATTGCAAAAAATGGCCTGGTTATGAAGGGGAGGTAAATCTTTTGGAGGTCAAGCGGTTAACAAACTAAATCCGATCTCAGGCTCCAGTGGAGTTTACAGCAGTTTTATTCCTATTCGATTAATGTTTTCATTATATGGATAAACTTGGACCATTGCAAGCACCCCAAGTATTCCAAGTATGGCACCCGTGCTAACCTCCTGTGTTCACAATGCAGCAGGGCAACAGCTCTGCACAGGGCTGAAAGCTAGTGGAGATCACTGTGGTAATGTTGACTACTACAATAATTTCCAGCTTCCTTGGGGATCCAACAGGTGTGGCACATGCATGCTCATGTTGGTTCAAGCTGGACCAATGTAACTGTAAAAATTGCCATACCTAAACTTTGGCTTTAAATGGATTGACTCAACACGGTAACTGGCAGCTTGGTCTGTTTAAGGAAGTTGAAAAAAACAGACTTACTGGCCAGATCACCAGGTGAAAATAAAGGGAAAAATCCAAAGGAATAAAACGAATGCAGCCACCATATCTAAGAAATGGTATGCTGCATGATAATATTTTTGTGTGTGTGTTTAATACTGCTTGAAAGC
The DNA here is from genome assembly GCA_018402905.1 of Glandirana rugosa. Classification (NCBI taxonomy): domain Eukaryota; kingdom Metazoa; phylum Chordata; class Amphibia; order Anura; family Ranidae; genus Glandirana; species Glandirana rugosa. The sequence continues at coordinate 701,450 of BLSH010340189.1, forward strand.
CTAGATATTAATTGCAAACTGTACATGCATCACAGAGGAATTCCAGATAGCTGAATCTAATCTCTAGGATTATTTTTTTTTAGCAAATAAAGTTCAATGTGAATGCTCTTTGCCAGATACAGTAAATGATCTTCGTGCATCTACTAGAGCCCATACATTCCACTACTTCCAGTCTGAGACAAATGTAAGAATACAGTATGCACCATGTTCCTTTACACCAGTGCCCACCAAGACTTCTAGTTAGTGCCTCATTGCTAAGACGTGAAAACCATTGGTTCTCACTTCTGCAATGCTGTGAGTCAGCATCCAATGATGTCCATGCTCTAGCAACAAGTCAGGACATGGGGATTGCTAACTAGGAGTTTTTTTAGCCAGGCTGTTGAGAGGACCCAAATGGCCCACAGGTAAAACAATAAAATTAACAATCATTCTACAAGCTGCACAGATTTTTAATATCTACTGGGGGCACTTGACTGCATATGCAATTTTTTGGGGGAAACGAACTTAGCCTTTAGAGCAGTGGTTTCCAAACTGTGACCCATAGGCCAAATGCGGCGCTTTGATTGCCTTTATCTAGTCCTTGTGGCACCATTCCTCCCACTGATACCAGCAATTGGGCACTATTCCTCCCAATGACACCAATGTTGGGGCGCTATTCTTCCCAATTACACCAGCAATGGGACACTATGCCTCCCAATGGCACCAATGATAGAGCACTATTCCTCCAATACCAATGACAGGACACTATTCCCGGTCCTGCTTTCCAGAGGTGCTATGTCTTTTTTTTTTACTCCCACTGAATACCAAGTCAGAGGCATTGTTTAATCCCACTAATGCTGGGGCATTTTCTACTCCCAAGGGACCACAGTACAGGCCCCCTAATGTCTGAAGGACAATAAACTGGCCCTTTCTTTAAAAAAAAGTTTGGAGACCCCTGCTTTAGAGCATTTCAAATTAGTATAACTTGAAGATAAGACAAGAGAGAAAACGGGTAAAAGCAAAGAGGCTGAAAAAAGCAAGAGCTAATGGGGTTGATTTACTAAAGGCAAATAGGCTGTTTTCTTTGCAAGGGAAGTTGCACTTTGTAAGGGATTGTGCCCCACAGCTTAGTGAATGAGATGAAATTTCACTTAGAAAGAATACCCAATCAAGTGCAAGGGATATTAACCACTTCCCGACGCCGTATGCACAATGCCAACCGGTACCCCCAGGGATGCCAACCCATGCCCACCAGGGATGTCAATCAGTGCCCATCAATAATACCAATCAATGCCCATCCGTAATGCCTGTCAGTGCCTCCTCATCAGTGCTGCCTATCAGTGCTGCCCATCATTGCCCATCAGTGCCATCTATCAGTGCCCATCAGTGCCACCTATAATTGCCCATTAGTGCTGCCTATCAGTGCCCATCAGTGCTGCATATCAGTGCTGCCTCTCAGTGCCGATCAGTGATGCATATTATTGCCTCATCATCAATGCCCATCAGTGCCACCTCATCAGTGCCCTTCAGTGCCGCCTCATCAGTGCCCGTCAGTGCAGCCTCATCAGTCATCAGTGCCCGTCAGTGCAGCCTCATCAGTGCTTGTCAGTAAAAGAGAAAACATGCTTATTACAAAATTTTATAGCAGAAACAAAGAAAAAAACATTTTTTTTTCGATATTTTTTTTTCTTTATTTGTTTAGCAAAAAATAAAAAAACCCACCAAAAGAAAGCTCTATTTGTGGGAAAAAGAATGCTAAAAAATTTTGTGTTGCATGACGATCATTGTCATTCAAAATGCAACAGCGCTGAAAAGCTGAAAATTGGCCTGAGCAGGAATGTGCCCCGTTTTGAAGTGGTTAAAAACAAAAAACAAAAATATTTTTGCTCGCACATGATTACATGAAAGAAGTCAGCAGAGCTTCACCTCATTCACAAAAATCTAGGGAAATTTCCCTTGCAAAGTGATCAGTCTATTTGCCTTTGGTAAATCAAACCCTATGTCTTAGTTTCCACTTAAATAGTATTTTTCAAGCACTTCTTAAACCTTTGTCTTCTTATGCCCTATTTTGTCATAGAGCAGAGAGCCACCAGCTAAACAAATACTAGAGCCAAGAAAGCTAGACCTTTAAATATAAGAGCTGTTGCCAATAGGGATCAATGAGGATTTGTCTGTCAGTTGAAACATGGAATCAAATTGTTTGCTATGGGCAACAAACCTATTGCAGCTCCGGTTTTCAAGAATCAATTCAATGATATTATGTAATGTTACATCTTTGATTCCTAAGTCTACTGTAAGGTTGCACTCACACCTCTGCATTTGGTGTGATGCATTTAAAAAAATATCCTGTTAGCCACATTTTTGGTGCAGTTTCCAGGAAAATGTAGGCGGGAATAATAACACACATAAAACCTGCCTAAAACACATCTGAAATGCCTCTTACGAAAAAAGGTCCACATATAACCCAGGGCTGCCTACAAACTATGGTAGAGTTATTACTAGGGCAGACAACACTATTGTGATGACTAATAAGTCAATGGTTTAGTGGCTGACAATAAGCACTTATGTAAATCTAAATATGCCACTGGCGGCTATAGAAACTTCCTTTATCCAATGAGTTTGTTAAAATGAAAAAATAAGAACTAATAAATTAAAAATAAGGAGATTTGACCAGATGGCTCTCGTCACAAAGAAAAAAGTGCCTTAGGTCAGAAAAGGGTTCAACATTGGGGAAATGCATCATTTTTAAAATATAAATTTAACATAACATCCAAATGGATGACCCACTCTTATGTGCAATGCTAAGCATTTCTAATAATGCTTCCAATGACCTAACACTCCTATATTTACCAGAAATACTAAGATGTGCAGCATTTCGATGCAGAAAATAGTAAAAATAAATAAAATCTAAAATATTTTTTTTTCTGATTTTATTTTGCTACAAATGTGGATTTAAAAAAAAAAAGCTCCAACTGACTTTTTTATCTTACAAAATGACTTATGTTTAGTAAACCAATAAACGCAGTTTAATTTGTGGTAAGGTTTTGATACATTATAAGTGTTTCTTGTTGGGATATTGCATACAGGCTCGGGGAAGGAATTCTTAAAATTGAATTTCATGCTTGCGTGTGTCTCTGTGATCTGCAGTGTGTATGATCTCTGAGTGGAAAACTGCTCTGAAAGTAAATGGATTACCCTTTTCTCTTGCACTCTCTGAAGTCTCCTCAGAAGATATCACTTCTGCTCTCTGTGATCTTTAACCCACTGCAATTGACTTGACAAGCGTTGAAATGACTGCCTCTGGGTGGCGCCCTTTGCCTTTCCGGGCCCTCTTCTTGCTGTGTGGATGGACGATTCACATTGTAGCTGTTGCTATGACCAAACTAAATATCGACAGTAAGCAAATCTTTTATTTATTTTGTTGATTTGACTTTAAATATGGTTTCCTACTAAAGATGTAATTAACATATTTTTTCTATTTTAAAAACTATTTACCGTATTTTTCGCCGTATAAGACGCTCCGGAATATAAGACGCACCCAATTTTAAAGGAGGAAAATCTAGAAAAAAAAAATTCTGAACCAAATACTGTAGTAAAATATTTTCATCACGTAATGTCCACCATTGCCCCCACTCATCACTGTAATGTCCACCATTGCCCCCCACTCGTCATCACCATCACTGTTCCAGTGCAACATTGCCCCCACACTAATAATAATAGCCAGTAGTTTAACATTGCCCCCACACTAGTAATAATAGCCAGTAACATTGCCCCCACATTAGTAATAATAGCCAGTAACATTGCTCCCACATTAGTAATAATAGCCAGTAACATTGCCCCCACATTAGTAATAATAGCCAGTAACATTGCCCCCAACATAGTAATAATACTCACTGTTGCAGAAGCGCGCTCTGGTAGGATCCGCCGCCGCCGGGTGTACCAAGATGGCCGACCGCTCCGGAGCTAGGCCAAAGCCGCGGCCTTTCCTAAGGCCGCGGCGGCATTGCGCTCCGCGGAGGCAAACTGTCTATTCGTCGTATAAGACGCACCAACTTTTCCCCCCCAGTTTTGGGGAACAAAAAGTGCGTCTTATACGGCGAAAAATACGGTATATATTAAGGAAAATCCCCACATTGACATCAAAAACTGTATCAAATGTTTTCTAACATGTTACTTTATATTTTACTAACAATCGGCAGGTGAGCGTTGATTTGCAGATAATGCACAAAATGATATTAAAACTCCTTTCTGAGGATTTTGTCCACGGTCATGTGACCAATTGCTAGATTGGCTGGCTAGGGCATGAAGGTGTCACTTCTGATGTCCCCCACTGCTCTAGAGTTCAACTTCTTCTTCCTCTTCCTATCGGCACGCTTGCAGGCATGGCATACTTATGCATGGCAAATTTATGCATGCCAGCCTAAAGCTGCACATCAGAATCACACATGGTGGGGTGGCAACACCACTCTTCCTTTACAAGGCCATAAGTAAGGGTTGTCACCCTAAAAAAATGGAGTGCCAAGGAAGAGAATTTAATGAAGTAATTGTTAAATGCTAAACAGAAATAATAACACCATTAGGGTTACAGGGAACATGTGTTAGATACAGTATATATATATATATATATATATATACACAGTATCTCACAAAAGTGAGTACACCCTCACATTTTTGTAAATATTTTATTATATCTTTTCATGTGACAACCCTGAAGAAATGACACTTTGCTACAATGTAAAGTAGTGAGTGTACAGCCTGTATAACTGTGTAAATTTGCTGTCCCCTCAAAATAACTCAACACACAGCCATTAATGTCTAAACCGCTGGCAACAAAAGTGAGTACACCCCTAAGGGAAAATGTCCAAATTGGGCCCAAAGTGTCAATATTTTGTGTGGCCACCATTATTTTCCAGCACTGCCTTAACCCTCTTGGGCATGGAGTTCACCAGAGCTTCCCAGCTTGCCACTGGAGTCCTCTTCCACTCCTCCATGATGACATCACGGAGCTGGTGGATGTTAGAGGCCTTGCGCTCCTTCACCTTCCATTTGAGGATGCCCCACAGATAGTCAATAGGGTTTAGGTCTGGAGACACGCTTGGCCAGTTTATCACCTTCACCCTCAGCTTCTTTAGCAAGGCAGTGGTCATCTTGGAGGTGTGTTTGGGGTTGTTATCATGTTGGAATACTGGCCTGCGGCCCAGTCTCTGAAGGGAGGGGATCATGCTCTGCTTCAGTATGTCACAGTACATGTTGGCATTCATGGTTCCCTCAATGAACTGTAGCTCCCCAGTGCCGGCAGCACTCATGCAGCCCCAGACCATGACACTACCACCACCATCCTCGCGTAGTTGCCATCACACACGCTTGACGCCATCTGAACCAAATAAGTTTATCTTGGCCTCATCAGACCACAGGATATGGTTCAGTAATCCATGTCCTTAGTCTGCGTGTCTTCAACAAACTGTTTGTGGGCTTTCTTCTGCATCATCTTTAGAAGAGGCTTCCTTCTGAGACGGCAACAGCCATGCAGACCAATTTAATGCATTGTGCGGCGTATGGTCTGAGCACTGACAGGCTGACTGCTCACCCCTTCAACCTCTGCAGCAATGCTAGCAGCACTCATACATATATTTCCCAAAGACAACCTCTGGATATGAGCAGGTGCACTCAACTTCTTCGTTGAGACCATGTCGAGGCCTGTTCTGAGTGGAATCCTTTAGAGCTGCACGATTAATCGTATTAAAATCACAATCTCGATTCACCCCCCCCCCGCGATCTCCATCAGGCATTACCGCGATTTTCAGTGCAGTTAATGGAGTCCGACTTATGGGGCGACTCAGCGTGACTTGACTGTAATAGAAGTCAATGTAAGTCACCTGAAGTCTCCCCAGAAATCTTTTTCTAAAGTCGAAGCGACTTGAGTCTGGGCAGACTGTCAAGTCTGGGCAGAGAGCCATGTCAAGTTGATAAAAGAAGTAAAAAGATATAATGTTTAAAATCATCAAAGGAATGTTCTCCCGTGTATAGAAGAGTTTGGTTTAACCATTTAAAGACTAAATCTTTTCTGACATTTGCTGCTTACAGGAAACATACAGTATTTTCTGCTAGAAAATGACTTAGAACCCCCAAACATTATATATATTTTTTAGCAGAGACCCTAGAGAATAAGAGGACGGTTGTTTCAATATTTTATGTCACACGGTATTTGCGCAGCGGTCTTTCAAACGCAACTTTTTTTGGAAAAATGACACTTTAAAAAAAACGAAACAGTGCTGTTAGCCCAATTTTTTTTGTGTATGTAAGATGTTACGCCGCGAGAATCGTGATCTTTATTCTAAGCAAAAAAATTGTGATTCTCATTTTGGCCAGAATCTTACAGCTCTACTGCCCTGTTAAACTGCTGTATGGTCTTGGGCACTGTGCTGCAGCTCCGTTTCAGGGTCTTGGCAATCTTCGTATTGCCTAGGCCAGGGGTAGGGAACCTGCGGCTCTCCAGCTGTTGTAGAACTACATTTCCCATCATGCTTCTGGGAGTAATTGTATCCATCAGCCTTGCAATGCCTCATGGGAAGTGTAGTTCTACAACAGCTGGAGAGCCGCAGGTTCCCTACCCCTGGCCTAGGCCATCTTTATGTAGAGCAACAATTCTTTTTATCAGATCCTCAGAGAGTTTTTGCTATGAGGTGCTATTTTGAACTTCCAGTGACCAGTATGAGGAGTGAGAGCGATAACACCAAATTTAACACAACTGCTCCCCATTCACACCTGAGACCTTGTAACACTAACAAGTTACATGACACCGGAGAGGGAAAATGGCTAATTTTGCCCATTTTCACTTAGGGGTGTACTCACTTTTGTTGCCAGCTGTTTAGACATTATTGGCTGTGTGTTGAGTTATTTTGAGGGGACAGCAAATTTAAACTGTTATGCAAGCTGTGCACTCACTATTTTACATTGTAACAAAGTGTCATTTCTTCAGTGTTGTCACATGAGAAGATATAATAAAATATTTACAAAAATGTGAGGGGTGTACTAACTTTTGTGAGATACTTTATCTATATGCGCTATATTGTCAAAAGTATTGGTGGTCCACCTGCCTTTATACGCACATGAACTTTAATGTCATCCCAGTCTAAGTCCATAGGGTTCCATATGGAGTTGACCCACCCTTTGGAGCTATAACAGCTTCAACTCTTCTGGGAAGGCTGTCCACAAGGTTTAGGAGTGTCTATGGGAATGTTTCACCATTCTGCCAGAAGCGCATTTGTGAGGTCAGGCACTGATGTGGACGAGAAGACCTGTCTCGCAGTTTTCACTCTAATTCATCCCAAAGGTGTTCTATCGGGCTGAGGTGCAGGCCAGCCAAGTTCCTCCACCCCAAACTCACTCACCCATGTCTTTATGTACCTTGCTTTGTGCACTGGTCCAAATAATTTGGTGGAGCAGGGGTTTTTGGTGTTGGGTTTGTTTTTAGGGGTTGTTTTTCAGGGGTTGGGCTTGGCCCCTTAGTTCCAGTGAAGGTAACTCTTAAAGCATCAGCATTTTGGATCTTTCATGCTCCCAACTTTGTGGCAACAGTTTGGGGATAGTCCCTTTCCTGTTCCAACATGACTGTGCCCCAGTGCACAAAGCAAGGTCCATAAAGACATGGATGAGCGAGTCTGGGGTGCAGGAACTTGACTGGCCTTCTCCTCCACATCAGTGTCTGACCTCACAAATGCACTTCTGGAACAATGGTTAAACATTCCCATAGACACACTCCTAAACCTTTTGGACAGCCTTCAGTTCATGTGCATGTAAAGGCAGGAGTCACAATACTTTTGATAATATAGTATATATATATATATATATATATATATATATATACATTTATTTTGGGTTTAAACTAAATTATTGTAATTATTTTAATGTTTAATAAACATAGGATCATTTTTGGTTAGTACTCTTTTATAAAAAATAAAATTAATTGTTTGGGACAGGATTAAATTTGAAATTCATATTTTCTTTTGATTATGAATTTTAAAGTATGGTTAATTAGAATTGGTACTTTTAACTTACAGAATATTGCTAGATAGCAATAATATTATACTGTAAAACATTGCAAAAATAAGCTTGCCAGTTGCATGCTCTATATTTTATTTTATTGTTAATAAAACAACAAATCTAAATAATATAATAGTACTAAGAACCACAGCTATGATTATTACTGCTAATAATAGTGTTGTCAGCTATGAATGCCAAATCTTCTCCCTCAGTTAGACTGTTAGTTTATTGGAGCTGTATTCTCATTTTCTGTGTTTCATGTATTTGTATAAATTATTATTATTAAAGTAGTTGTATTGATATGACCCACATTTACTCCCAAACATCCCTCTACTTCAATAGAGCAACCCTGCTGGGATGAGGGATGAGCAGGGTGTCCGTGTCATTTTCTATTGTGGTATGCACATCCTCAAGAGCTACATTTCTCAAGAGCCCTTTCTTGGGAGTCAAGGCAGCAGTGCTGATTTTTTTTAGGAAATAAATGAATGTATGTACGTGGTGTGGGACAGAGAAGAGTAGGGATAAATGGTGTTCTGGAGAGAATTCCAGCAAGGCTGGAAATGCTGCTTGAAATTTTAGTGCAGCAGAGGCAGCGCTACTAACCCACAACAGGAAATTAGCAAGCATTGGATTTCTCAAATCTCAAAGGGATTTTTTTCTGTACTTGCAGCAATTTTAAAGTGATAAAACATGTGGAAATGTGCATGTACTGCAGAGGTGTACTGCATTCTTTTTATTTTACCCTTTACCCGCCTTGTAGGACCTCATGTCCACCCAAAATGGAGCTTCCAGGTTTTATTGTCAAAGCTTAATTGAACAAGCTGAAGTTAGACGCTGATTGGCTACCATGAACAGCTGCACCAGATTTTGCACTCTCCAGTTTTAGTACATCAACCCCTATGTATCACTATACTGTTCAGGCATGCAACGGCATACTTCTGGTGGGGTATTAGGATTCTATTTGTAATCTCTGGAATGTGATGGGGGCATTTTGTAACCTAAAAGGCATAATTGAATATTGGATAGAACCATTAGTAGTTACGAATACAGTATTTTCCTTGGCTTTTTTCCATTAAGGCTATCTGCAACCATCATTTTTCAAGTCCAAAGTTGTTAGTTAACAGGTTGTCCTCAGTCTCTCTATGAGTTTGTCTACACTGGGCATGGAATGAATGTCAAATGTTGTGACTGAATTTAGTCTCCTAAAGTCATTACAAAACTTCCAACTACTGTTTGGGTTTGGGACTTGAACAATGGAACTGGACCACTATTCTCATTTTCTGTGTTTCATGTATTTGCATAAATTATTATTATTAAAGGAGATGTATTGATATGACCCAAATCTATGCCCAAACCTCCTTCTACTTCGATATAGCATGTTCTGGCATTGATTTCTATGTTTGCCTTGTCATTTTAGAGAGAAACCACTTTTATTAGTGATATATTTACCAGGTTTGAAATATTCTTCCAGGGGGCAGCTGCTTGGATGAGGGATGAGCAGAGTGCCCATGTCATTTTCTATTGAGGTATGTACATCCTCCAGAGCTACATTTCTCAAGTGTCCTTTTTATATACACATTGTCTGGGAAGGCTCTTGGGAGTCAAGGCAGCAGCACTGATTTTTTTTTTAGGAAATAAATGAATATATGTACGTGATGTGGGACAGGGAAGGGTAGGGATAGATGGTGTTCCGGAGAGAATTCCAGCAGGGCTGGAAATGCTGCTTGAGATATTTAGTGCAACAGAGGCATCAGCGCTGTTGGCCCACAACAGGAAATTAGCAGAACATTGGATTTCTCCAATGCCACAGGGATTTTTTTCTATACTTGCAGCAGTGGGGGGCAATTTGTAACCCAAAAGGCATAATTTAATATTGAAAAAAAAACATCAGTGGTTATGAATGCAGTATTTTCCTTTGCTCTTTCAGTCAAGGGTATCTGCTAGGACATTTTTTTCAACCCCAAAGTTGTCAGTTAACAGGTTGTCCTCAGTCTCTCTATGAGTTTGTCTACACCGGGCATGGGATGAATGTCAAATGTTATCACTGAGTTTAGCCCCCTAATGTTATTACAAAACCTCCAACTACTGTATGGGTTTGGGACTTGAACAATGGAACTGGACCAGCCGATATTGGACTCAATTATGCCTAGCTCAAGCATTTTCTTAAGTTCTTACTTAAGGAGTTTGAGTTTGACACACATTAAGTTCATTAATAATGTCATGTTTTACAACTACCAGCCAGGTAAGTGCAAGCCCAATCAGGACTTACTAATACAAAAAAGAAGTAAAAAAAAGAAAGAGAGCCATCCCATGCATTCCCGCTGTGGTGGGCTATTGAGGAACCAGACAAGTGGGAGAGGACTTCTCTACACACCTGCTCAAAAAATCAAATGAGATGCTAAATAAAAAATACATGTTCATATCAATGAAACCATGTATGAATATATGTACTGTATATGTCTAGGATCACTCAAATCCTTTCTCTCTTACCTTTGGGTTTTACCTTCTACTTCCAATGGTAAGATTTTCTTTGTATGGTTTTCACATGATGAATGTTGTTTATAGATGTGCCTATGCAGTTTTGTAATGTCATTGTATAACCCCCCTTTTTTAAATTCTTAAAATCAATGTAAGCTCTTCCAAGAACTATGTCATATGTGACTATAAAGTCCTGAAGAAGCGGATTGAGACCGAGAAACACGATGACAATGTAACATGTGACATTAATATATGGAAGAAGGAATTCTTTTACTGTGATTTGTGATCAATATTGTTTGTAACACCCACTGCTGGGATATTTTATGCTATTTTTGTTATAAATGAGAATAGTTTATTACCAGTGAGTCACCCTAGATCACCCATTATTGTGTTTTTTTTGTGCATCTTGCTTTTGAGTTGGTGATTCACCTGTAAAAAATGTTGGTCTTTTCCACATATATATTCAAATAGTCTTGTGTTTTTTTTTGGTGGTAATCACCCATGTGGAAAGACCCATTGCTTACATTGCTCTGTATAAGCACTTTTATATATACCTATATAGCCCTTGGTGAATTGTTTTGATGGTTGATTTTTGCTGTGAAAAAGTCCTTTAATAGACTGATATGGCATATTTAGCAGGAGCGGACTGGAAGAGTTTTATAGATAAAATTAGGTCCCATTTGGTCATTCACAAAATGTAGACAATGAAATGAATGAGTGAGTGGGGCCACAAGAGGGGGTTGTCACAGAGCACCACGGACTGCATATTTGGCACTTGTTTTGGAGCACTGAGCACTTTTTTATGTATATGGACTGCACTGGATGGTTGCATCCAATATAGCAACCTTTGTATTTATGTTTATAAACTGCACTGGATGGTCGCATCCAATTTAGCAACTTTGCACATTATCATAATATTATTTTGTTTATATTTTGAAGCAACTGTCACTTTTTGTATACTATTGGTTGGTTGATCAATACCTGGGGTGGCGCAGCATTTATTTAGTTTTTTAATGAAATACCTATATGGTTCAAGTTAAACTATTATTTGGACAAAAGTCAAGATATCATTGGTATAACTTCTACTTTAAACAATATGTAGAAGCTAAAATAGTCCCTTTCGGACTGGGAATTCAGGTATTATCTAAAATCTTTCACGGGAACTTAAGAACAAATGGGAACAAAATCTGATCATGTATTCATTAAATATGCTAAATATTTTCAGACAATATTATGAACTAGAAATATCCAAACTAGATGAGGAAAATCAAGAAATATCAAATTAGTTAGTGAGCTATATAGAGTCTCCAACATACAAATCTCAAAATACCAAGTTGAAGGAATTTTTAGAAGATCTAAACAAACAACTGGTACAGAACAAGGATAAAAAATTTACCAGGGATTTAATTGCCTTTAAGGCTAGTCGTGCTTATAAATAAGTTGAGGATAATGCGCTAGGCTGGTGCGCCCTTTCAGTGCTTATAAATGGAATTACACTAGAAGGAACAAAACACATACCTGTACAATGGATAGATTGCATGGTGAGATATCTGACAATTTAACCACTTCAATGTTTTCATTACAGAGGACCCCCACCCTAGATATGGAGGAGTGACATGGCAAGGAAAGAAAAATCTACCACCAAGGGTGATGGTGGCAAGTCAAGTCGTGTGATAAAGAGTTCTTTTTATGTCTCTGTAAAGCAGAATGTTCCCCCTTCTGGTGAAGAAGATTCTGGAAAGGTACACAAAGACATTGGTGGTAAAATTGGTGTTGGGACTTCCAAATAGAGCAACATGGACTCGCATGACAACACTGGACACATGGTCTCTCAAGTTACACAACAGGCCACTGACTGATTTTTTTTTTAGAAATCAGCTCCAATGACAAAGATTGACACAACTCACACATACTCTCACAGTCACACAGGAAAGCATAGACCAGTATGTGGTCCGGAACAAATGATGGCACCTGACAACTTTGAAATCATTAATCTTACCCCTTTGCACTTTCCTTAGAAGAAAGGAGGCTATTAAGATTGGGATTGAATTACTGTTCTCTGTCTGATTTTAGATTGTTTTAATCTTATAAAAGATCAGAATCTATTTATATGCAAACTGAATTTCAAATCACAATATAAGGGACCAAATATTAGGAAAAAAGACCTACCCTTCAGAAGTACCATTTCACATTGGAGGGAATATTCACGTTCACACTATAAAGCCTTCAAAATGCTAACTGAACTGGAGAGGAAAAGCGTGGATGTTGATTCTGAAGCCCTATTTTTTTCAGGAATATGTAGAGGAAGGCCTTGAAACAGAATCCATGGGAGATACTCGCCTAATGGATTATAAAACTAAATCAACTAGGTTCCTAACTCAAATCAATGCAAGGGTAGACCTGTTTTTGAAAATGGTCTCAAAAGACATTGAAGCTTTAAGGAATTGCAGGAACGTCATAATCTTATAATCAAATCCACTGATAAATTGGGAAACATTGTATTATTAACACAAGAAAAATATGTACAAATGTGTGAAAAAACTTAAACAATAAATCCTGGCATCGGAAAATTTTGGTAATTACTATGAGCATGTTCCAAACTTCCTTTTTTGAGATAATTCATAGGGTCTTTTTGCAAGGTGTCATAACCAAAAATCATCCTGTAACACCCACATTTATGCACTACCCTAAGCGCATAAGAGCAGGTTCAATTCTGCAGAACATCTGATAGCACTGAGTGTTAAAGCAGAGTTCCAGTCCCCCGAACCTTTTTTTTTTAAAGACTGCTCTGTGATTGCCATAACCTGTAAATGGACATTTTACTTTGTTTAAAAATAGTTTTTCACTCACTGATCTCGGAAGCAGACAGGTTCCATTCTACTTGTGGGCATCTGAAGCCCTCCTGTATACATTTCCTGGCTATCTGTTTGTCTGCCTTCCCATCATGCACTTCTGATCTCATGCTTTAATGCCCCATGGAGGCCGTTCTTCTTCCTGATAGGTTGCTATAGCAATGTCAGCATCGGTGGAAGTTCCCGCCCCATTGCTATAGCAACCTGTCAATCAGGACGGGACAGGAGAAGAGAAGAAGATAATGTGTGCTCAGGAATGCAATCGCCCCATAAAACACCTCCCACGCCATGGTTGTGGCTGCCCATATTTTTTCTTCAATACAGTATTTCGCTGCTGCTCAGTGTGTTCTCTGTCACTAGATGTAATCCCCAGGGCGGGCGGCTGAAGCCGTGCACTGTGTGTCCTCTCCAGCTGCAGCTGGCTGGCTTTGTCATTACTTCACTGATGGGGGGGGCAGAATGCACCCGGCTCTGGTAGTTGTAGGGGTTCCCTTCCCCCCTCCCATCAGTGAAGTGGTGACAGAGTGAGTGGGCTGCAGTTTATCTGAAATCAGGCAGAGGTGGCGTGAAAGAGGGGGAGGCGGCTGTCAGAATGTTTCCCCCGCTCACCCCCCTACTCCCTTTCCCCTGTTAGCAGAGAAGGTAGAGCGTCTCTCTCATGATGTTCACCGCCTAGCTTCCTGCCTGTTGTCATTTCCTATACGGAAATCTCACGCAATTACGTCACTAGGCGATTCGCAAGGACCCCTGGGATACATGACGCTGCTATCCCAGGAACCCTTACCTAGTGACGTAATGGCCTAGGCTAGGAAGGGGCGGAAGTCATGAATAAATAGAAATTCAAGGTATTTACAAGCATTAAAAAAAAATAAAAGCGGCCATTGTGAAAACTAGGAGATAAGGGCTTGCAGCACAGACAATGTTAAAAAAATGGGTGGAACTCCGCTTTAAGAGCCTTACTTCTAAATCGAGTCGGGTGGTCAATGATTATCTACGACCACATGTGGAAAGTTTGCCTACGCATCTTAAAGATACGATACATCTATTAACGATTTTAGATGGCCTATATGTTGAGGATAATGTCATTTTGGTATCAATTTATGTGGAGGCACTGTATTCTCATATCCCACATGAGAGGGAATTAGTAGACATGTGCACTGCCGAAAAATGTGTTCATTTTGGTTTCATTCCTTTTTTTTTTTTTTAGTTTTTCAGGTCATTCGTTATGATCAAAATTCGAAGTTTTTTATTTCAAATAAATTTGTAACTTCGTAAAATTTTGAATTTGTCATGTTCCATTCGTATGTGGTATTCGTTATTTCGATAATTCTGAAAATTGCAAAATTCGAAAATCTGAAAATTTGGGAAATTCGAAAAATCCAAAAATAAGAACGAAAATCCAAAAATTCAAATTGAACGAAAATCCAAAAATTCAAAAATCTGAACATCCAAAATAATAACTAACTATTAAATTATAGGTATTGGAATTTCCTTTCAAATTTGGCTGTTGAAAGTAATGTATACAAATTTATCCGAAGTTACAAATTATCCAAAATAATGAATGCCGCACCGAAACTAATGCAACGTAACAAATTAATAACAATAAATAATAATAATAAAACATTTTATTATTATTATTAATTTGTTACATTCCATTTCTTTAGATGTGGCATTCGTTGTTTCGGATAATTTGTAATTTTGGATATGTATTCGTAACGTTCACTAACAGCCAAATTTGAAAGGAAATTCCAATACCTATAATTTAATAGTTAGTAATAATTTTTATTATTAGTTAGTTAATTATTTTGGATTTTCAAATTTTCGGTTTTTCAATGTTCATATTTTCATTCTTATCTTCAGATTTTAGAATTTTCTGATTTCCGAATTTCCACATTTTTGTTTTCGTAAAACTTTGTTAAATGGGTTTTTGTTAATTCAAATATTTCCAAATAAACAAATTTGTCGTATTTAGTCGAAAAACGAATTTCGGAACGAAACAAATTGCACATGTCTAGGGGTTAGGTGTGATGGCTACGTTTCCGGCACAGAGAAGCAAAGAGTGGGAATTCATCTTACTTATAATGTGTTTATGTTGGACTGCTCCTACTACCTCCAGGTGCAGGGTGTAGCCATGGGGACTACATGCGTCCCATTGTAAGCAAACTTATACTTGGAGGGGATGGGAGAGTTCTATTTTTGACCTTGATGAATCGTCTGTATACATCCACCGTGGCGGAGGTATAGTGATGACATTATAGTCCTTTGGAATGGGATACAGGAACGCTTAGTTGATTTTGTCAAATGTCTGATTAAAACGATTGGAATCTTGGATTTACCCTCAACTTTGATTGTCGACCTCTCCCTTTTTTAGATCTCCTAATCAGTAAAGGAGTAGATAGTAGTATTACCACAAATCTATTCAGAAAGCCCCGAGCCAGCAATTCTCTTTTGCATGGGGGTAGTGGGCATCCCAAACATGTAGAAGCATCCCCATAGAACAATACTTACGAATCTGCATGAATTGTTCAAATTACCAAAATTTGAACAAGCACGTACATTAAGGGATAGATTTTTGAGACAGCGTTACAGCAGAAAGCAAATGCACATATTGCAAGGGCAAAAGCTAGACCCTGAGATCTCTTACTCTTTCAGGGAACCCAGGACAAGCAAGAGAACAAGGTGAGACCTATCATCCAGCCCAATAGACAGAATGAACACGTAAGGCAAATTTTGCGTTAGCACTGGCATCTTCTTACTGAGGGTAATATTATTAAGCACTTTGTTGATGAATATCCACACCTGATCTTCAGGAATGAACGTTCATTCAAGATTATGCTAGTCAGGAGCCATTATGAGAGACAGCAAGGACGGGACCCCTGTGGGTCATGCCCAAGGGGTACTTTCAAGTGTGACCATTATTCATATTGCAGGTTCATAAAGGTTTCAATTGATACAATAAGAATAGGCAACTTCAACTTTACCCCCAAACATTTTGTAAAATGTGAGACTATAGGTATCATTTATTTCTTAACTCGTGGATGCAATGCATTTATGTAGGGAAAACGTGAGGAGTGTTTTGGCAGCAAATTAAGGACCATGTGGCTGACATTAGGGGGGCAAATTTGGAAAGCCCTATTGTACAACATTTTACAGAAAAACATGGCTACAAATTGGATTCATTAGTTGTTTCACGAATTATTATAATGGGAGTCATTCTTCTACG
>BLSH010340189.1:725151-741716 GCA_018402905.1 Glandirana rugosa
CGGCAATATGAAAAGCGACAGACTAAAAAGAAGTGTTCTTCATCTTCACACTTCTTTTTAGTCTGTCGCTTTTCATATTGCCGCTAATGCTTGCACATCTGCTATTCACACACAACATCTTTTCTTTGCCTAGAAAAGATGTTCTTCACACATTACATCTTTTCTTCATACATCTGGAAATAGAATAGAACACTTTACCTAAAACCGGGGAGAAACCATACACATGCACTTCAAACATCTGGATAGTGTGTTTGAAAATACAGCATAGAGAAGAGCATGCATATGGTTTCGCTCTTCACACACAGTTTCCAGATGTTTCCAGAACAGTGATATCATATCAGTGATAATACAATGCAGTAAAATTTATAGTGCAAAATCAAATCATTAACGTACAAAAGTGCTTGTGCAAATAGTCCAAATATACAGCAAATATCCGTGGCAAATGACAATCATAATGTGACAGTTCATGTATTGAGCTGAAGATGTCCCCACACTTCTACTTCCTGTTAGAATAAAGGGCTTCCACCACCATGTGTCTCCAATCAGGGAGCCTCTTACCAGAACAAATGGACCATTAAATTATAAATGGTGGCGGAGAGGATCCCAGTATAGGACCCTCTCCACAACCACCAGATGTTACCATGAAAATAGAATACATATATGCCCATTGTGAAGTACATAAAAAACAGTTTTTTTAAATACACACGCTAGTGGCAAAAAACAATTGCATTAATAAAGGTCAAAGAAATAAATCATTATTAACAGCCATGACACCATGTGTCACCAATCAGGGAGCCTCTTACCAGTGCAAATGGACCATTAAATTATAAATGGTGGCGGAGAGGATCCCAGTATAGGACCCTTTCCACCACCACCAGATGTTACCATGAAAATAGAATATATATATGCCCATTGTGAAGTACATAAAAACCAATTTTTTTAAATACACACGCTAGTGGCAAAAAACAATTGCATTAATAAAGGTCAAAGAAATAAATAATTATTAACAGCTTTAACAGAGGTAGTTATTCTGATGTAGCAGGCTGAAACAACCACGCTGCTAGCCTTGACAACATCATTTTCAATGAAACGCGTTGGGGCATGGCTGCGATGTGACATCATCACGCCCGACCGGAGCCAGGAACCCGTCACAGTTGTATCAGCTTGCTACTAAAAAAAAACCTTGATGACCTGCACACTAGACTAATCTGGACAGTACTCATAGGCGAATGACTACTCCCCGAGCTGTCATAAGCTATATAAGGGAAGGGGCAAGAATGGTTATGACATAATTGCTGTGGGGACAGTTATGTCACTGCTATCCCCACCCCTTTGCTTAAGTGGCAGGGATTCTGGGTGATTTCAGTGGTTTCCAGGGATGTTGTGGGTGCAAGCACCCGCAGATTCCTTAGAAACCAGTAACAGCAGGAAGAAGTCATATATAGAAACAGTAGAAATACTGCTTCTATATACGCTTTTCAGCTCCCACCAAATGGACAAAGGTCGGGTGTTCATCCAAATGCCTTAACAGCCAAAGTTAATTCTGAACCTAGGTTCAGACCAAAACGACGACTCGTACCTAGCGACAACACAGACTGACAATGGGAGACAGGGACAAAGCACTGTCACCCTATAACAGGAAGTGCCTGAACAAAGACCTTCATGGCAGGATGACTAGGTATTTTTTATTGAAAGCTACAGATTAAAAAAAAATGAAAGCCGCTTTTGAAATGACAATAACATGTTAAAACTTTTATATATTTTTAGTGACTGAGTTTACACATAGTTTAACCACTTGCTGACCGCCCTATAGCAGTTTTACTGCTGCAGGTACAGGGTGGCAGCTGTGCGCATGATCACATATATGTACACGATCCCACACTTCCTCCTGCAGGGGGCAGGGGAGCTCGCTTGCGGTTTCTGCTGTGATGTCCACCTATGTAAACAAGGCAAAGTTCCGTTCCGACAGGGGGTAAAGGGAAGGATTTTGTGTTCCTGCAAAGCGGGGACTTGAATCCATCTCTTCCCCTAGTAAAAGCAGCACACGTAGTAAGCACAAACACTGGCTAGGCACACATTTAACCCTTTGATAGCCTAGGTGTTTAACCCCTTCCCAGCCAGTGTCATTAGTACAGTGACAATGCATATTTTTAGCACTGATCACCAATAGCAGCCCGTCCATTAGGGGCGCACAGGCACCGCCCCCTCTATCCTTGCGTCTAGCCCCTTGGTCTACATGCAGGGCACTGGATGCATGGATTCCAATGGGGGTGGGTGTGTTTTTTGAAGTACGTGATTAGAGCCAGGGGCTCTAATAGGCTTCAAAAAAGCCAGTTGTGTGACAATAGCGAAGTAATATTCGATATTGCCACACTGATCCTCCTCCCGGACATTCAGGAAGCGGGTCTTGAGACCCATCACCTGATTGGCTGAAAGGACAGATGATCCTATTGGATGCCTAGGAGGAAGAGGGAGAGGGAGGAGATGCACGGTGAAAGCCACCATGATGCAGAAGAGGAGGAGAGGACACAGGCGCCGCTGCTTGCCGCCCATAGGAGTCTGCAACCTGTAATCCACCCACCGCCCATAGGAGCCCGCAACCCGGCCACTGCCCATAGGAGCCCACAACCCGCCCGCTGTTCATAGGAGACCACAACCCACCGCCCGTAGGAGCCCGCAAACCACAACCCGCAGGAGCCCACAATTCGCCCTCTGCCCATAGGAGCCCGCAACCTGCCTGCACCCATAGGAGCCCGCAATCCGCTGGCCGCCCGCCCACAACCTAGATGGGGTAGGTGCCAGGCTTCATGACTGACCAACTGGGGGGTGTGGGTGACCTGACTGCCGACCGTCCGACCCACCTACCTAGAGTGGTAATCATTCTTTTTTTGTTTGTGACGCAAAAAAAAAAGAAACGCAGTGGTTATCAAATACCACCAAAAAAAAGCTCTATTTGTGGGGAAAAAAATGACATATATACAGCGTTGCATGACCGCGCCATTGTCAGTTAAAGTAACGCAGTGCCAAATCGCAAAAAGTGGCCTGGTTACGAAGGGGTGTACATCTTCTGGAGGTCAAGTGGTTAATAGATTAATATTGCCAGCTAAAATTACAGTATGTTCCACCAACATTGCCAACATTTCCAAATGAATATTTATTTAGCAGCCAGTAACAAAAACGTAGAATTTGCCCTCACTGAACTGCAAAAATGATCATATTTTATCAATCGCTGGCATGGAATGTGCCTTTGAATGGATCTTGAATGGGAGAAATGCAACTGAGTGTAGCCGAGGTTTTCAAAGGATTTGTGGGGGTTACTCACAATAAAATAAATTATGATTATTTCTGATAATTTGGGGAAGCAATAACGGGCCCAGTGTATGCTCCCCCAGGTGGACTTGTGAAGTCATTGTCTGAAGCTGTTTATCGGGGTAGCAGGAGGGAACAGGAAGTATTGGGAGGTTAGAGGGAGGCCTGGCATGTTGAGGTAATAAATGCACACACTTGAACAAACATCAAACATCTTAATTGTATGCTTGACTGTGCAATGAACAGCTCCTGAATAAAATTAGATGTGGCTGCCTAATGTATAATATTGACTGGCTGTTAAATTCTACTGTTGTACGTGAAAAAACAGCATTTTTTTGTGCTAAAATGTTTTTAAGCAGCAGGAAGGTACATTCCTTCAAAAATGTATTGTTATTTAATTTAACCTAATTGAACAATGAACGTCTATTGCTTTATTTATTTTTTTACATCTATGATTATTTCATTTTTTTCATAGTACTATGTCTTTTTTTAATTATGCACTTTTATAAACTGCATTTGTATGAAGGATACATTATTATTATTATAAATATTAGAATTTATATCTTAGAGCCATTGTATTATTAAGGCTACTTTCACACTGGAGGGTTTTACAGACGCTATTTAGCCAAAAATAGCGTCTGTAAAGCGCCTCAAAAGTCCCCCCCATCCACCCCAATGTGAAAGCCCTGAGTGCTTTCACACTAGGGCGGTGCGCTAGCCAACGCTGTATCTTGGCCTAGGCCAACAAGGCCCAGGCCTAGGGCGACACTTTGCAGGGGGGCAGCACAAAAAGAGTCCCCGCCGGCTTGCACTACACTTTTAGTCTTATGGGGTATACCGGGCAGGGAGACAAACTGGTCTTGCTCCCCTATAAAGCGGCTGCACTTTAATTCTGTTAATACTGGCAGGCCCCCATCAGAGGGGGACAACCCATACATATGTAGGGGATCCGGGCGTCCCAAGGGGACCAGGTGGCAGGCCCCAACCAATGACTTGTTGTGCTGCCCAATAGCCAAACAGGGAGTATGAGGAAATCTCTAAAGGAAATCCATTCCAATCCCCCCATGGCCGTCAGAACGAGTGTCCCCACTAGGAAATTTCAGGGAGGGTCTTAAACAGGAAGGGTGTGGCCTTGACAGGAAAGGGTGGCTCATATTTAAATTAGGGAGGGTGCATGAGTTTCGTCAGGCCTAGGGCAGCACAAAACCTAAATACATCACTGGCGCTAGCAGGACGTTACAAAAAGTCCTGCAAGCAGCATCTTTGAGGCGGTGAGGGGAGCGGTAATATACCGCTCCTCTACCGCCCCTGCCATTGAAATGAATGGCAAGTGCTGCCTAAGCGGCTGCACACCACCTCGGTAGCGCTGAGTGCCGGCACTTTTAACCCCTTGTGGGGGGTTAAAAGTGCCGCGCACCCGCCTGCATAGCGGCGCCGTAGCGCTGCTATAACAGCGCTAAATCCCCACTGAGACTAGCGGGGATTTACCGCTACCGCCCGCCAGCCCCAGTGTGAAAGGGGCCTAAAAGGCAGGGGAGTTTGTTACTAAAAAGTTTTTTTTTTTTTTTTTATTCGTGGGCATTGTGTTAAAGGTGGCATTGTGTTGAACAGGGGATGATATGTTCGTTTGCAAGGATGGCCTAAAGTAAAACTTAAGGCAAAACTTTTTTTTTCCATTTTGGATAGAGTAAGGGAGAGTTATAACACCCATTTTTTTTTTTTTTATTATTATACAGGATTTATATAGTGCCAACAGCTTGCACAACGCTTAACAAAATGAAGGCAGACAGTACAGTTACATTACAATTTGGTATAAGATGAATCAGAGGGCCTTGCTCATTACAGCTTACAATCTGAGATGGAGGGTCAATCGATACAAAAGTTAATAACTGTGGGGGAGAAGCTGATGGAGAAAGTAAAACAGTGTATTAGTTAGAAGCAGGATAGGTTTCTTTAACCACTTCCTTACTGGGCACTTAAACCCCCCTCCTGCCCGGACCAATTTTCAGTTTTCAGCGATGTCGCTCTTTGAATGACAATTGTGCGGTCGTGCGACGTTGTACCCAAACAAAATTTGCGTCCTTTTTTTCCCACAAATAGAGCTTTCTTTTGGTGGTATTTGATCGCCTCTGCGCCATTTCTGATCGCCGCTATAAACAAAAAAAGAGCAACAATTTTGAAAAAAAAACAATATTTTTTACTTTTTGCTATAATAAATATCCAAAAATAAAAAATAAAAAAACAAATTTATTCATCAGTTTTGGCCGATATATATTCTTCTACATATTTTTGGTTAAAAAAATCGCAATCGGCGTTTATTGATTGGGTTGCGCAAAAGTTATAGTGCCTACAAACTATGGACATTGATTTATGGCGTTTTTATTATTTTTTTTTTTTTTACTGGTAATGGCGGCGATCTGCGATTTTTATCGGTACTGCGATATCGGGGCGGACATGTCGGACGTTTTTGACACTTTTTTGGGACCAATGACATTTATACAGCGATCAGAAATGTAAATATCCACTGATTACTGTATAAATGTCATTGGCAGTGAAGAGGTTAACCTGCAGGGGGCAGTGAAGGGGTTAACAATGTTCCCTGGGTGTGTTCTAACTGTGGGGGGGCGGGGTTGACAGGGGCATGACAGATCTAACTGATCCCAGTGACAGGGATCAGTAGATCTGGCATGCCCCCCTCAGAACGGGGAAACGTCGTGTTTACTTCGGCGGTTCCCCGTTCCTCCTCTCTGTAAGGAGATCGCGGGTCTCCGGCGGACATCGGGTCCGCCCGACCCGTGGGCACGCTCCCGCAGCATGCGGCGGAACGTGCATGCGCCGCTCGCGCCCGCGGGAGCGCGCCCAGCACGAGCCAAATGGGAGGACGTCAATAGACGTCCCCCCGGCATTTTAGAGCCGCGCTGTAGCCGTCATCCGGCTATAGCGCGGATAGGAGGTGGTTAAGGCCTCATACATACGGACGTTTTTTGACGCCGGCGTTTTCTGGCATTTTTTGCAGCTCTCTATGTTAGTCAATGGCCCCCAACGTTTTTGAGCTGTAGATGGCGTCGGCGTTAGTGAGCTGAAACTAGAACCCACGGCCAGCGCGTTCTGAGGCTGCAACGCTTTGGCGTTTTTTGATGCCGACGCTGCAAAACGCCAACTAACGCCAACGTTTTTAGGTTGAAAAATAGCAGAGGGATGATTTTTAAAAAAAAACGCCTATTGACGCCAACGCTCACTAACGCCGATGCATAACGCCGAAAAACGCCGATTTTTTTTCCTTGACGTCGGGCCCAACGTTTTGTTTATTTTTTAAGGAACGTCCGTGTGTATGAGGCCTAAAGAGAAAGGTTTTCAGGGATCGTCTAAAGATGGATAGATTAGGGGACAGTCAGACAAATTGAGGTAGGGAGCTCCAAAGGATGGGAGAAGCTCTCTTAAGGATTTAGAGAAGATCTGTAAAGAGTGGACCAAAATCCCTCCTGAGATGTGTGCAAACCTGGTAACCAACTACAAGAAACGTCTTACCTCTGTGCTTGCCTACAAGGGTTTCTCCACCAAGTACTAAGTCATGTTTTGCTTGGGGATCAAATACTTATTTTACTCACTGAACTTTAACTTAATTTATAACATATGTTTTATGTGTTTTTTTTCTGGATTTTTGGTTGATATTCTGTCTCTATCATTTAAAATACTCCTATGATAAAAATGATAGACCCTTCATTTCTTTGTAAGTGGGCATACTTACAAAATATGCAGGGTATCAAATAATTATTTTCCCCACTGTGCAGACTGATTTTACTCTTGTGGGTTTAGTAACACTTTAAATCAAATGCACGGACAGAATCTGGTGGTTTGTGGCCTGAGGGTAAACAGAGTTCATTTCATGTACCATAGAATAACATGATATGGTGGCAAAGAATGTAAAGCTATTATCATTTAGAAGTCTTAAAGCCCAACTGAACTTTCAGTTATATCAGAGAAGGATCCTTACTCCATGTGTGGAAGCAGCAGTCTCTCTGTAGATGCCTGGCACACCCATTGCATGGTCATACCTATAGCTCTGCAATCACCAAAGCTTATGCTCCCTGCTGATTGAAGATCTCTAGGCCTGATTCTGCAGGGAGCATGTTGGACCTCTGCAGAGAGACCACTGCTTCCACACACAGAGCAAGGATCCTTCCCTACAGTATATAAGAGACAGGCTTTTCTACTCTGTGGTTGCTTTCTAAAGAAAACCAACTGTAAATCTGCCCATGCAGTGGTAATTTTCATACAATCAAAAAACCTTATTAGTACAGTACATAGGATAATGCCAACTATAACTTGACAAATGCCATTCCAAAGTCTTTCAGGATTTTATTCTCTTTAACATGGGATAGCAGAAACGTAATCTTCATTCACTACAGCTGTACTACCTTGGCGTTCAGAGACTGTCTCTCACTCAAACCACAGATCTCAAAGTCAATAGCCTTCTGTTTTAGGATACTTGCCAATTTATTTTTGGTGGTTATTGTTCCTTCATCCTTTGGGTCCCTACACAGTTATAATTTTGTTTGTTCAACAAGAATCTTCCATCCTGCTCCTTAAGATCTTATTGCTACTAAAGTTCAAAATCATCACTGATTTGACCCCACTAAAGAGTAAAAAAATCAAATGAATGTCATAAAAATGAAAACGTCATTAAAAAAAATGAAAATAAAAATTTTGATGAACCTGAAATGTATTTAGCTGAAAAAATGGTTGATCTTTCCCTGCAATTTGCAGGAAAAAAATGGAGCGCAGTCTAATTTCTCCAGTGCAGGTGGCGCTCAACCGCAGCAGCATTTCAGGGAGAGAGGAAGTTGAGAGGAACATGGTTCGTTTATGGTTTACTGGGTCACGAAGGAAGCTATCCGATGAATGCTGCTGCCCCATGTGACTCTAGCAGCCATCTTGGGTCAGGCAGAGCTTATTTAAGTCCTTAGCTCCCAGGCTTGGTGTGCATTCCGCATGTGGATAGTGTAGGGACAAGTCACCCATCTGACAAGGACAGCGATTAGTGTCAGGGTGTGGATCCAGATAAGTAGGGAAAGGATAAGGATATGCCATCTTACCTGAAGATCTCCCAATTTGGGTCTGGACTGGCCAGGCTACATTCCGCCCCTCAAGACAGATGCTGTTGGGCACATCTAAAACATGCTCTGCTACACATTGCTGTTAGTGTTAGCCATGAGTGTTCCCAGTCTGGGGGCAGTCTTTCTCTGATTCAAACCCCCTCACATGCACTTTCTCTCCTCTGATGCAGTAGCTCGCTCCTGTGATGGGGGAAATGGACAGTAAGAGCTAGGCCTCACTTAGCAATGTCCTAGCAATGTCCTGGGAGTATTGCAGTCAGGCTTAATATATTATGTTAATGGCATACACCTATAGCAAGGGCATTATTCATGTAGCGGTTCCCCCTGAAGGAGCTGCTGATTTATTTGACCCGGGTCTCCCTTTGATTATCCTGCAGCCAGTCACAATGGATTTCCACACTGTCAGGTGCTCACACGCAATCCTGCTCGTTACTCCAATGACCAGTCTAGGGGATGAGTTTTGATGTTTTATTGTAGAAACCCCAAGCGAGGACAACTTCTACCTATTAGAGTTGAGCGAACCCGAACTGTAAAGTTCAGGTTCGTACTGAACTTTCGGGTGTGCATGTCCCGAATCCGAACCCGAACGTTTGAGTAAAACATTTGGGTTCTGGGTTCTGGTATTTTATCATGCATGTTGAATAGCTGCAGGGCAGCCAATCAACAAGTTCACTGGTTTTCCCTAGAAGCCATCACAGCCATGCAGAATAATATATAAAAATCCGCGCTACACAAAAATGCAAGCAGCTGTCATAATCTTGATTGATCTTTCAAGTACTAATAGTATAAACTAAAATGTAGCGCTTATAAAGTCCAACAATCTAAGAAGATGATGTTGCAAGAAGACCAAAGGAGATCCCAGCACCAGAATTCAATGTGGAAACGTGAGCACACCACACCACAGTGAGCAATCAAACTTCTTACCAGATGGCCCCTTGGGGCAACACATAAGTAGAATGAACCCTTAATAATAATGGCATCCAGTCATCCGGTATTAAGTATCAAGGAATCTCCCTCAGACACAATGGCATCAGATGGCTGTTGTAACATCAATCAGGACTGTATCCCAAAAACGAACTTCCAATTATCCAGCCCAAGGAGGAACATCTACTGCAGACAATACCTCAACAACCAGGGACAAAGGATATTCGACAATAGTGAAGCCTGTTTGTGTACAACATATATTTTATTAGATAAAAAATTACTCACATTTTAGCAAGAGTTACAAGCCAAGTGTAAAATCATGAACCACGGTATCAGAAGCGTGCTGGGCGTGACGAAACGGTCCACTAACGTGTTTCATTCAATAGAATGTCTTCAGAGGCATGATATGGCTGTGATTGGCCAGTGCATCATGTGACCCAGCCTCTATATGAGGCTGGAGTCACAGTGCTGCATGCCACATGCTCTCAGGTTAGTGTAGGGAGAGGATGCTGCCGGCGCTGTGAGGGACAGATTGTGAGGGACAGATTGCAGTGATAATAACTAGGTAGAGATTACTACTACTGCTTCGAGGGACAGATTGTAGATCTATAACATCTCATCCTGCATTACAGAAAGATCTGATTACAGAACGATCTCTCATCCTGCATTACAGAACGATCTGATTACAGAACGATCTCTCATCCTGCATTACAGAACGATCTCTCATCCTGCATTACAGAACGATCTCTCATCCTGCATTACAGAACGATCTGATACTGGACTAGGTAGAGATTACTACTGCTTTGAGGGACAGATTGCAGATCTAATAACATCTCCCATTTTTCTTCCTTTTGCAGCCCTCAGACTTTTTTACAGTCATTTTTGTGCCGAAAAGTTTGGGTCCCCATTGACTTCAATGGGGTTCGGGGTCCGAACCCGAACGTTTCCAGAGAGTTCAGCCGAACCCGCCGAACCCGAATGTCCAGGTGTTCGCTCAACTCTACTCCCTAAATCTATACAGCAGACTGTCAGTGGCACTACATAGCAGACTGATCTCAGTGACGCAGGTAGCAAACTGATCCCAGTAAAGCAAGTAGCAAGCTGATCCCAGTGAAACAAGTCCCTTTTTAAGCAGAAGAGGATAAGCCGAGCTTTGTTTCTTCAAGACACTCACCAGTGTCTCCTTTCTATGTCTATGTAGCAGACTACCAATGGCACTTAACGGCAGGCTGAATTTAGCAAAACAAGTCCCTTTTTAAGCAGAAGAGGATAGGCCGGACTTTGTTTCTTTAAGACACTCACCAGTGTCTGCTTTCTAGCTCACACACCCAGTTAGCTGACTATTAGGAGCAGGAGGGGGATTCTAGCAACTCAATCTCAGGGATCCCTTTGCGGGTCTGTATTCACACCATGTCCCGGGACAGCCGGTAGACCCCTTCCAACTTCCAAGTGACACTTTGCCACTGTGATACCAGACAAGATCCAAGGATTTCCCCCTCAGTCAGCTTACAGAGAAACTCTGGGTTGTAGCTTCAGCATCCAGCCAGGCCTTGACCAGGCCCAGCAACCAACAGCCTCCTCGATAGGTCTAAGGCCTAGAAGCCAAGAGCTGATCACACACCTCCACCCTTGATGTCTGGGTGGGCAGGGACTCTTCACCTTGAGCCCATGTGCTCCTTTTTATATGGATACAGTCACAAAAAATGCAGTGGGGCACCTCCCCTGGTAATTGGTCAGCATTGCATCCACACCTGCTGTCACTGGCTGGGTTTTCCTCCCACTGTCCAATAGGAACCCATACTACTGGACAAAGTAAAACTTTCCAGACCACATGAATCAGCACCAGAGCACACTGAGAAGACCTTACTCAAATCAAGGCTCTCTGATAAGCAGACAGCACCTAAATGTACCTATCTGCTCTCCTGTTAAGCAGAGAAAACCAAACTATATACACTCACTAACACCCAAACTAGGAAGGCGCTACATCCAACTTTGGTAAGAGCTGCACAGCTTGTCTTTGTCTACAGACATGCCTTATCTGCATAGGCAGTTTGTTGGTAAAGGTGAAATGACCCTTTAAA
This sequence comes from Glandirana rugosa, assembly GCA_018402905.1. NCBI lineage: Eukaryota > Metazoa > Chordata > Amphibia > Anura > Ranidae > Glandirana > Glandirana rugosa. The sequence goes on from BLSH010340189.1 coordinate 736,583, forward strand.
TGTACCAATCGTCATTAAACAATGTTATACTAGACACACAGGTGGGATGGTGGATGATGCATTACTTCAACCAAGTGTGACATGTTTTAACAAATATAGAACTACCCCCGAAGGAGCCGCTGTAATTTACCCAGTTCTTCCTGAGAGGTAGAGCAGAGGCAGCAAGGCACAGATCAATAGTTCACTCATTCTGGTTGTGTAATCAGTCTAGGTTTTTTTCATCACTAAAGAACTTGGATGGGGTGTAGGGTGATATGAGATACTCCATATTTACTAAATTGTTGCAGGAGGACACTCCAATTTGCTAAGCCTCCCTGAACAGTCTCTATGCAGGAACAAGTATGCATGGCAGAACTGAGTCTTTTTTCAAAAGCTATCCTAGTCAGAACTAATACTGGCTCTTCCACCAAGAAACAGCCCACAGTCACTAGGACCCTGAGCACAGGTTAGTACTCACAATGTCACTGTACACTCTTCAGTGAGGGAGATGTTAATGATTCAGTGCCACAGGACAGCCAGACCTTTCCAACTTCCAACAAGTACTCTTCAGTGAGCTCTCCAGACCAGGTCCTGAGGTGAAATCCTTTGATTAGCTCCAAAAAAGGATTATAGAAGTAGCCCCTCACCTATGCCACAGATAGGACCTCGATCAACAGTTCCCCTCAAACTGGGAACTCCTCCAGTAGGACAAGAACATGGCTGCTCCAGGCCTCAGACAATTTATGTGCTCTTCAGCCACCTACTGGGCCCACCTCCCCAGAGATTGGCTGAAGCACACAAAATATTCAGACTGTTTATTTGACTTTCCAGCCCACTATATTCTAGAAAAGTCTATAATACATTGAAACAATCAAACCTGATGCTGTGAGGCAGAGCAGCTCAAAGCAATCAACAACAGCTCAACTGATTACAGAGATGCCAAAAAGAACTAAATTTGCTTAACATCCTAGCAATCTAACTAGGAGGGTGTTACACAAATATTTGCATAGATATGAATTCATGAAAATGACATGTCTATGCATTGAGTAAATGTGTCCAATACCAGCTTTTCCCATCCATATCTTGGGGAATTAACAGGGAAGGACCATGAAAAACAACTGTTCTTGGAACTAAAGTCAGTCAGCCGTGTTCAAATTTTAATGGCCAACTTTTCCCTTACATTAAGTAATTAGAGGAGTTTACCATTTGATACGCTGAATGAGATAAGCTATGCCATAGGTCGTTCCCTGGGACCACAGACTTGTACAATCACACAGGTGTAATTGCATGTATTGAATAGGTATTTAAGACTGACTCAATGCTTAGCTCTGGCCCAAATTATTTGTTCATTTTGGATAGCATGTGGAAGGGTTAAAATCAAGATCAACTTTTTATTTGCGTGTAAATCGTACCACTTTCTGTCTATATTATGAAAGGCAGACAGAACAAAATGTGAAGGAAAATCTTGTTACTTCCTGTCTATTTGATGGGCGTCAGACAGAACAGGAAGTGAGGGGAAATGCTCCTGACAGGGACAGAGCAATACCAACAACTTTTTGGATGGAGTGAGGAAGGTTCATTTGTCAGGACTTCCCTGCTGGCTGTCTCCCCATGGGAGAAATTTCCACTGCCCAATGTAGTGGTTGTTAGACAGAACAAGAATTAAAGGGAGTGTCTCTGTGTGGGGAAAGGCAGCATTTCTATTATCACAGAAAATAAAGAATTAAAGATGGCTGCAGTATCAGGTGAGCATGGAGTGATGCAACAATCCAGAATCGCTCAGTCACTTTCTGATAGTTGAAAAGTAGTAAACAAAGCAGTTGTGTGGCCTCTGCTTGCTACTGGTGCTAGGGGAACTTGAGCAGTGGGGAAAGTAAAAGTAGGGACTGGACCCTATTTGTCAGAAAGAGGCTAGGATTTAAGGTATAGTAGTGTTCCACATGTCAGTGAAGTCAATGTGGTGGCTGCCTCATCCCTATACATTTAGTAGAAAGAAAATCATCCCCCTTGGTGGGACTTTAAATAGGCAGCAAACCACCACACTAGGTCAAATTGTATCAAAAAATATATTTTATTTAAATTTTAAAATTAGAGTTCATTTCTGTAAAATAGACCCTATATGACATATAATTAGATCATATATTCGTATGTCGGATCACAAAGTTCTCAAGAATATATAACAAAATTAACCATATACAGAGTGTGTACATAGCTTAAGAGATGATGAGGGGTAGTCCGTTGATCAACAAAGGGGAGATGATGGCGCCATGCCAGGAAACATAGACTTGAATCACAAGATCTGTGACGGATGGATATCTTCCCTCTCAAGTCATAGGGTGACCGGTGGCAGATCCCTCCGATCACCTAAGTATTTATACTCAGATACACTTGATCTAACCAACAACTAACCGATAATTGTATATAAAACGGCTGCACAATGTGCTTGATCTGAGATAGACAGACTCTCAGGGGCTATAAACAAAAATCTCTTATCAAAGTGACCCAGCAATATATGACGTATATCCTGTGCCTGAAAGACGCATGTTTATTGAAACGGATCTAAAAGCCATATACTCAACTACACAAAAAATAAAAGAGTATTTCCGTTGAATATCTTCCCTGAGGAAGGGTCTATCAGGGACCCGAAATGTTTATGTTGGAGGATCTTGGGACATTAAACATCATCTCCCCTTTGTTGATCAACGGACTACCCCTCATCATCTCTTAAGCTATGTACACACTCTGTATATGGTTAATTTTGTTATATATTCTTGAGAACTTTGTGATCCGACATACGAATATATGATCTAATTATATGTCATATAGGATTTATTTTACAGAAATGAACCCTAATTTTAGGATTTAAGGTAGGGGCAAAATCGCTACCCTTACTCAAGCTCCAGACAGGTGGTTCCTGAGAGAACAACAGAGAGAAGGAGATGTTCCAGATTCCATAGCCAGCATGCTGGACCCTGAAGGCCATCCCACATAGCAGCAGGATTAGAGGACAGTGCCATCTGCTGGAAAAACCTTATTACAGGAATACCTGTTGGAGCAATGCAAAAAGAAGCACAGTGCATGCAACTTGTATGTAAGCTCTGCATTCTGACATTATAGTGTAACTGTTACAAGTGCCTAATTGCTGGAAGGTGACATTGAAGGCTTTGTGTTGTTTTAACTGATGATTACTTTTATATGCTAAAAACAAGGCAGTGTTTTGGATGTTCCCCTCAAGCCTTGTACATATGATAAGAAAATCGGACGAAGAGTCCATTTTTTTCTTTTCTTTTTTTTTTGCACGCTAGTCTCAACACATAAACAAGGGGTTTACTAAAGGTATGAAAATTCTCATATGACAGGATAAAACATACCTATGCTCTAGCATGTAATCATAAGTGATGTAATGTACGTGTGACCCCCTCTTTTTATAACAAGATAAATAAAATTGCACAGGGCTATTAACATGATCACAGAATATTATTCACAAAATGCAAACTATGATTTTTCGGATTTAAGAACATTTTTCATTGGAGACAATAATTGTTTTTCGTTTCCTTCTTCTTTTCATTGGGGTGATGAGGTCTTGTTGACTCGATTTGTTTTGTACGACTATCATACTTATTACATGAAAATCATTCATTCTGTAGTACATGAAAATTTTTCATGCTTGTCTAGACATCCCAAGTCTCCCACGAGGTGCAGGAGTCTCCCGCATTTTGGCTTGGCTCCTTGACACCCACAAGTGCCCCGCGATATCTCGGCTGCAGGGCTGATCCTGGGCGGGTGCACGGGGTGCACCTAGGGTTGCCACCTTTTCTTCAAGCCAAACCCGAACACTTTAGCGGCGCACAATTTATTTTTATAGTTTAAGTTATACATATATTTTGCTATTAAATACCATTTCTAATCATATAAAGTTAATAACAAGAGTTCCCCCTTTACATCTTAATCCACAGAGTTCCCCCTTCACATCAGAGTCTCGCAGAGTTCCCTTTCACAAGGGGGGACTCTGCAGACTCCGATGTAAGGGAGAACTCTGGGGACTCTAACATAAGGGTTGCTCTGGGAACCCTGATTTAAGGGGGAACACTGAGAACTCTGATGTAAGGAGAGGACTCTGATGTAAGGGGGAACACTATGGCCTCTGGTGTAAAGGTGAGCTCTGATGTAAGAGGTGCTCTGAGAACCCTGATTTACTTTAGTGTACTCACTCAGAGGCAGGGGAGAGAAGGGAGAAGATTTCAGTCACAGACAGGGATGGATGGTGAGCTCACTCACCCCTTGGCAGTCAGCATCTCTCATCCAGGTGTATCTGAGGCTGCTGGATTTCAAATTTACGGCTCTCACTTTCCTTTTCTGAGGCACAGTGCCAGGGATTGGAGTTTGGGCAGACACAGAGAGGTAGGGGCGGGAGTAAGAGGAGCAGATCGAGCACTCTCTCCTCTCACGTCTGTGTGTGTATGGGGGGGGGGGGGATTGTTAGTGCTGGCTTTGGGCAGTGGGAAAGAGAGTGTAACAGACTCTTTCAGCTTAGACAACTGCAGCCAGCAACCCTGCTGGGATGCCATAGTCCAGTCTGAATAATGTGTCCGGGTTTCAGGCAGTCTGAAACCCGGACGCATGATTCCAAACCCAAACTGTCCGGGTGAATCCTGGACAGGTGGCATCCCTAGGTGCATCGCAATTAGGTGCAGCAGTGGGGGGGGGGGGCGCCGAAGTGCCTGTAATGTCAGGTGGGTGGCAGCAGGAGCATGGTGCAGGCATCTACCCCCACATGGTGAGTGGGCAGCCCTGCAGAAGGATGCCGTGCCCACGTAGAAGGTGAACACAGAGGGCAGCTGGGAGCCCAGAAGAGAGAAGAACTTCACAGCCTCCTTCACCCCCCGAAGTGGTGTGCAGAAGCATCCCCAAAGTCTCAAAGCCTGGACTCCAACCTCCTCTCTGTTCCAGCATCAACAGTGAGGCCTGGAGGACAAGGACGAGCGGGAGGCGCAAGCTGAAAGGGAGCTGCTGTAAGAAGCAGCAGAGCACCTCTCTCTCATCTCCCCCCTCTCTCTGTCAGCCCCCCTCTCTCTCATCTCCCCCCTCTCTCTGTCAGGCCCCCCTCTCTCTCATCTCCCCCTCTCTCTGTCAGCCCCCCTCTCTCTGTCAGCCC